>QXTE01000100.1:1251189-1387613 GCA_003942145.1 Platysternon megacephalum | reverse complement strand
TTTGGCACGCGTGCCGTAGGTTGCCGACCCCTGATCTGGACGATAATAAGGTGATAGATAACAGTCTGCATGGATTTGTCAAGAACAAATCATGTCAAACCAACCTAGTAGCTTTCTTTGACAGGGTCACAAGCCTTATGGATAGGGAGAAAGTGGTAGATGTGGCACATCTTGACTTTAGTAAGGCTTTTGATACTGTCTCGTATGACCTTCTCACAAACAAAGTAGGGAAATACAACCTAGATGGAGCTACTATAAGGTGAGTGCATAACTGATTGGAAAGCCGCTCCCAGAGACTAGTTATTAGTGGTTCACAGTCAAGCTGGAAGGACATATCGAGTGGGGTCCTGCAGGGATCAGTTCTGAGTCTGGTTCTGTTCAATATTTTCAGCAATAATTTAGATAATGGCATAGAGTACACTTATTAAGTTTGTGGACAATACCAAGCTGAGAGGGGTTGCAAGTGCTTTGGAGAATAAGGTTAAAATTCAAAATGATCTGGACAAACTGGAAAAATGATCTGAAGTAAATAGGATGAAATTCAATAAGGAAAATGCAAAGTACTCCCCTTAGGAAGGAACAATCAGCTGCACACATACAAAATGGGAAATGACTGCCTAGGAAGGAGTACTGCAGAAAGGGATCTGGGAGTCATAGTGGATCACGAGCTAAATATGAGTCAACAGTGTAACACTGTTGCAAAAAAAGCAAACATCATTCTGGGATGTATTAGCAGAAGTGTTGTAAGCAAGACACGAGAAGTAATTCTTCCGCTCTACTCCAGGCTGATTAGGCCTCAACTGGAGTATTGTGCCCCGTTCTGGGCACCACATTTCAGGAAAGATGTGGACAAATTGGAGAAAGTCCAGAGAAGAGCAACAAAAATTATTAAAGATCTAGAAAACATGACCTATGAGGGAAGATTGAAAATATTCAGTTTGTTTAGCCTGAAGAAGAGAAGACTGAGAGGGGACATAACAGTTATTAAATACATGAAAGGTTGCTACAAGGAGGAGGGAGATGAACTCTCAACCCTTTCAGTCCTACAATTCTATAATTCTATGATTATACTTTCACTTACCCATCATTAAACCCACATTAAAAACACAGACCATTCTTATATCCTACCTGACTTTTGACAGTCCCCATGGTAAGAAGACCCCTGTGCGCCGTTCCTGACATTAAGGGGCACAAACTACAGAACTTCTAATGTCTTATTATTGCACCATTGTCATAGGAACCTCTACTCACTGCATGGCAGAACCTCCTCCTGGTTGCTCTGGGGATTAGCTCTTTCAGCCTGACACCCTCTTCTTATAGTTCCTCATGCTGCTCCTGCCTGGGAGCCAAAGACCCTGGTAACTCTGGCAGCTGCTGAGTAAAACTGATAAAAATGTTGATTTTATTCAGCAGCTGTGAGGGTCCCAGGGAGTAGAAACAATACTTGTTGGTGTCTCCTAAACAATTCCCCCCCCCCCCCCCCCGCAGGATTTCTGGTTCATAGGAATTTTAAAAAGATGGATTTGTTCTGATTCAAAATGAAACCAAATCCTGAAAAAGTGAAATTTCCCATAAACCAATAACCTCCTGTTTCAGTCAGCTCTATTCGCTGTACTTAGAATGGAAGATATTAAAAGTACAGCCATAAAGGAACAACTTGGAGGTGATAAATGTCCAATGTTATCCACTGCCAGTGTTTCCCTCTCTGACAGATAAAATCCCAAACTGACTTGTCAAATGGCAATTTCATCTGGTTATGGTCAATGCTCAAGATACAGAAAGCAGTCCTAATAAATCCAAGAACCAAAGGTTGACTTGCAATCCCTAACTTTAGCCAGAACTCTTCTTTCCAAAGCACTGTTTATTTAAATAAACCTCATGCTACTCACTAGGCACTATGGGAGTTAGCCAAACTTGACTTCCATAACGAACAGTAAACAGCCTTCCACCTGTATGAGAGACTGGAAGAAAATATCCCTTTCTTCATTAACAGTATAGAACAAAATCTCCATAACTGAAATACAGAATTGAGAATATATTAGGGATGTTTAAAAAACAAAACAAAACATACTGTTCAGACAAAGTTTAATGAGACTGTGCTCATCAAACGTTTGTCTAAGCATTTTTTACAAAGCTCCTCTGAAATCCACAAGGTGGCACCTCTTAACATATGCATTAATAAATATTGTAAAAGGTAGCAGAAGAAGCAAGCAGTTGGTTCATAAATTAGAAATATTTTAAAAATCCAGAATGCAAAACACATTTTTTTCTAACTAATGATAGTAATCTACCTCTACTGGCATGATTTTTTTCTTAGCTAGTTAGAAATTTCACTCCAAGTTGGATGTAGTTACTCTGCACACTGGGTATATCCTTTCCAGGTCTATATCTTCCAGGATTCTAGTCTGCAATTGAGATTAAGTAGTGTGGAATAGTAGAAAGAGCACTAGACTGGGACTCAGGAGACCTGTATTTCTATTCCCAGCTCTGCCCAAGGCCTGCTAGTGGCCTTGGGCAAATCATGCCCCTGTCTGTGCCTCACTTTCCCCAGATGTAAAATGAGAATAATTCTACTGATTTCCTTTGAAAAGTTCTTTGATATATACTGATGAATAGCACTATATAAGAGCTAGGTATTATTATTTATTAGAACACATGCACACAACAAGCCCATTTTAAACTTGCACACTCTAGTCTTTATGAAACATGAAGTCTCAGGTATTTGCACTAGAAAATTCAATCATATAAAAGAATTATGCTTGTCCTATTAGGGAACAGAAACAATCCCATGTGACTTTTGTGACCAATCACAACTATAATGTAGCTTGAATTTCAAATATCAAATATAGATACTTGCAAAAAACTGTTTGTGACAATCCAGGAAGGAAAAATTCTCGCAGAAATGTGAATGAATACATTCCAGGGAATTATTACTTCCTCATAGACAGTCTGTGAGCAGAAGGAAGCTAAATGTTCACATTTTCATGTTATTCATTCAGCTCTTCTCAGCATGTCAGCATTTTCTTCACCTCCAGCTACAAACATTTACAAGCTAATACATAGCAGAAGAGGCAGAACAGGCTGGCAGCACCATCCTGAAACACAATACCTCCCCTGCTCCCCCTCAGGCAGTGTGGCTTTACATCATCCATAGCTCAGGGCTGTGCCTTAGGGGCACAATCGAACCTTTTGGGGAATACTCATTGGTTAGGCCCTGATTCAGCAAGGTATTTAAGCACGAGTAGTTTCACTGAAGTCAATGAGACAACTCACATGCTTAAAGTTAATGCTAAATCGGGGCCTTGATGCTGGGATGGCATCCTATTTCCAGAAAATGACACTTCTGAGGATATCAGTTTGTGCTGGTCAGAGTGCTCTCAATAAAGCAAGTACCTGGAGGAATCCATATTTGCCCATAACCTCATCAAAACATCCAACACTAGTATATCTTGCTGTATAAACAATGGTACACTGAAGAAAGTTTTTCTCATATTTATATTTGTGATGTAATAGAGCACTAACAGTGTGCAGGTAGAAATCTAGTTATGAAATGCAGTTGTGTGGAAATTATGCATTAGTATAACAAGCAACTGTGAAATATTACAGATATGGACATTTTCTCAGTTTGTCAAGCTGCTTTCATAATACATTGTAGCATAATACATGCTACAGACTGACTAGTCTATTTTGTTTGTAAATTATGTTTTTTTCCTCCTGCTTTGTGTCTTAATATCTTCAAGAAATTTCATTACTTGGGTAATACATGCTGATTCTGTTTTTTCTGAGATGGTTCATACAGTGAATCAACTCATCTACACAGGGGTGCTGGAACAATTTGTATACTGGGGGTGCTGAGAGCCATTGAACCAAACTGTAAACCCTGTGTATAACGGAAACCACTTCAAGCCCAGGGGTACGGCAGCCCCCCAGCACCCCTAGTTCCAGCACCTATGCATTTACATAAACATCATACATTCATATATCCATTCAGGCTTATTTTGCAATGAAGAGTCACTACCCTTTCCAGAAATCTTATAGCTTAGTCCACGAGGCCATAGTAATAGGCTATGAACTAGAGCAGGGGTCTCAAACACGCGGCCTGTGGGCCGCATGCGGCCCGCAGGGCTATTGAATGCAGCCCGCGAGCTCCTCCCGGCCCCCCCGCCCTCCCCCAATGTTTACCTGGCCGACCAGCACCGGGGGCAGGGCAGGCTCCCTTCTTGCCTGCCTGCCCTGCTGCCGCGCCGCACCAGGAAGCAGCTGGAACCTGGGGAAGGAGGGGCGCAGGGGTGTGTGTGGCTGTTGCTTCAGGCACTGCCCCCAGCAGCTCCCATTGGCCACAGTTCCCCATTCCCGGCCAATGGGAACTGCTGGGGGGCAGTGCCTGAAGCAACAGCCACACCCCCCTGCGCCCCTCCTCCCCCAGGTTCCAGCCGATTCCTGGTGAGGCGTGGCGGCAGGGCAGGCAAGCAGGGAGCCTGCCCTGNCCTGAGCCCCCACCGCACTCCACACCCCTCCTGTGCCCCCTGGGGGCAGGGAGGGGGCAGAGTTGGGGTGGGGATTTCAGGGAAGGGGTGGGAAGAGGCGGGGCAGGGGCGGGGCTTCATGGAACGGGTGGAGTGGGGGCGGGGCCGAGGGCGGCAGGGGGGAGGTGTCAGTAAATGCGGCCCTCGGCCCAATGTACTAGTCCTCATGTGGCCCTCGAGGTCATTTGAGTTTGAGACCCCTGTTCTAAGGGCTCCATCCCTAACCCATAGTCTAATATAGTGGTTCTCAACCAGGGCTATGCATACTCTCTGGGGGTATGCAGAGCTCTTCCGGGGGTACATCAACTCTTCTAGATATTTGCCTCCTTTGACAACTAGCATTAGCAAAGTCAGTACAAACTAAAATTTCAAAGACAATTACTTATTTATACTGCTCTATACACTATACATGAAATGTAAGTACAATATTTATATTCCAATTGATTTGTAATTATATGGTAAAGATTAGAAAGTAAGCAATTTTTCAGTAATAGCGTGCTGTGAGACTTTTGTATTTTTATGTCTGATTTTGTAAGCAAGTAGTTTTTAAGTGAGGTTTAACTTGGGATATGCAAGACAAATCAGACTCCTGAAAGGGGTACAGTAGTCTGGAAAGGTTGAGAGCCACTGGAGTAATATGAATTCCCTTAGCACCTCATCCCCTGTTCCACCAAACACTGAAATTATATCAGTACCCTCTATTCTCAATAACACCTAGTTTAAGAGTCAATGCTTGCTCTGACTTTTCTAGCTCTTTGATCTTAGGACCTGAAGGTTCAGGACTGCATCAGAAGTCTCCCCCAATTCCAACCTCCACAATACTCACAGCCATCCCGAAGAATTGCAGTAAAAGCTAGGGCAGGGATCGGCAACCTTTGGCCCGCCAGGATAAGCCCCCTGGCGGGCCGGGTCGGTCTGTTTACCTGCCACGTCTGCAGGTTCAGCTGATCGCGGTTCGCCGCTCCAGGCCAATGGGGGCTGCGGGAAGTGGCGCGGGCCGAGGGATGTGCTGGCTGCCGCTTCCTGCAGCCCCCCTTGGCCTGGAATGGCGAACCGCAGCCAGTGGGAGCTGCGATCGGCTGAACCTGCGGACATGGCAGGTAAACAAACCAGCCCAGCCCGCCAGGGGGCTTATCCTGGCGAGCCATGTGCCAAAGGTTGCCGATCCCTGAGCTAGGGTAATGGCAAGATAAGGCAGGGACTTTAAAAAGATGCTTTGTTTGCAGTTCTGGAGGGAAGTTCTGGCTGGCAAGCTATTCTATTCTCTTCATGTTCCTATACCGTGCTCATCACCGTGGTATCTGAGTGCCTTCCAGTAGTGCATTAAGCAATGTAACTAAGGGTACGTCTACACTACGGGATTACTCCGAACTTACGGAATTCAATTTTTTGCAACCGATTGTATAAATTCGATTGCACGCGGCCACAGTAAGCAGATTAATTCGGCGGTGCGCGTCCATGTACTGAGACTAGCGTCGAATTCCGGAGCGTTGCACTGTGGGTAGCTATCCCATAGCTATCCCATAGTTCCCGCAGTCCCCCCCGCCCATTGGAATTCTGGGTCGAGATCCCAATGCCTGATGGGACAAAAAACATTGTTGCAGGCGGTTCTGGGAACATCCTCCCCCTCCCTCCGTGAAAGCAACGGCAGACAACCGTTTCGCGCCTTTTTTCCTTGGTGAACTGTGCAGACGCCATACCTCGGCAAGCATGGAGCCCGCTCAGCTCAAGACAGCAGTCATGAACATTGTAAACACCTCGCGCATTATCGTGCAGTTTATGCTGAACCAGGACCAGAAAAGCCAGGCGAGGAGGAGGCGGCTACGGCAGCGCGGCGACGAGAGTGATGAGGACATGGACATGGACAGAGAATTGTCTCGCGCCACGGGCCCCGGCGCTTTGGAGATCATGTTGTTAATGGGGCAGCTTCTCGCTGTGGAACGCCGATTCTGGGCCCGGGAAACAAGCACAGACTGGTGGGACCGCATAGTGTTGCAGGTGTGGGACGATTCCCAGTGGCTGCGAAACTTTCGTATGCGTAAGGGCACTTTCATGGAACTTTGTGACTTGCTTTCCCCTGCCCTGAAGCGCCAGAATACCAAGATGAGAGCAGCCCTCACAGTTGAGAAGCGAGTGGCGATAGCCCTGTGGAAGCTTGCAACACCAGACAGCTACCGGTCAGTCGGTAATCAGTTCGGAGTGGGAAAATCTACTGTGGGGGCTGCTGTGATGCAAGTAGCCAAAGCAATCGCTGAGCTGCTGCTACCAAAGGTAGTGACTCTGGGAAATGTGCAGCTCATAGTGGATGGCTTTGCTGCAATGGGATTCCCTAACTGTGGTGGGGCGATAGATGGAACCCATATCCCGATCTTGGCACCGGAGCACCAGGGCAGCCAGTACATAAACCGCAAGGGGTACTTTTCAATGGTGCTGCAAGCAATGGTGGATCACAAGGGACGTTTCACCAACATCAACGTGGGATGGCCGGGAAGGGTTCATGACGCCCGCGTCTTCAGGAACACTAGTTTGTTTAAACGGCTGCACCAAGGGATTTACTTTCCAGACCGGAAAATAACCATTGGGGATGTTGAGATGCCGATCGTTATCCTTGGGGACCCAGCCTACCCCTTAATGCCATGGCTCATGAAGCCATACACCGGCAGCCTGGACAGTAGTCAGGAGCTGTTCAACTACAGGCTGAGCAAGTGCAGAATGGTGGTAGAGTGTGCCTTTGGACGTTTAAAAGGTCGCTGGCGCTCGTTACTGACTCGCTCGGACCTCAGCCAAACCAACATCCCCATTGCTATTGCAGCTTGCTGTGTGCTCCACAATCTCTGTGAGAGCAAGGGGGAGACCTTTATGGCGGGGTGGGAGGCTGAGGCAAACCGCCTGGCCGCTGATTACGCGCAGCCAGACACCAGGGCGATTAGAAGAGCACACCGGGAAGCGGTGCGCATCAGAGAAGCTTTGAAAACAAGTTTCATTGCTGGCCAGGCTCCTGTGTGAAAGTTCTGTTTGTTTGTCCCTGATGAAAACCCGCCCCCTTGATTGACTCATTCCCTGTAAGCAACCCACCCTCCCCCCTTCGATCCCAGCTTGCTTTGAAAAAAATAAAGTCAGTATCGTTTAGAACTCATGCATTCTTTATTAACGGGTAATAAACATAGGGAGAGAACTGACAAGGTAGTCCGGGTGGGGTTTGGGAGGAGGATAGGAGGGAAGGAACAGGTCACTGAAAAAATTCAAAATAATGACAGCCTTTTGCTTGGGCTGTCCACTGGGGTGGAGTGGCAGGGTGCACGGAGCCTCCCCTCCCCCCCCCCGCGTTCTTACAAGTCTGGGTGAGGAGGCTCTGGAACTTGGGGAGGGGGGAGGGCGGTTATACAGCGGCTGCAGCGGCACTCTATGATCCTGCTGCTGCCATTCCTGAAGCTCCACCAGACGCCGGAGCATGTCTGTTTGCTCACGCAGCAGCCCCAGCGTTGCATCCCGCCACTTCTCATCTCGAGCGTCCCTTCTCTCCTCCCGTTGGTCCCTTCTCTCCTCACGTTGGTCCCTCATGTCCTCACGATCACTGGCATCTTTCCTGAACTTTGAGACCGTGTCCTTCCATTCATTCAAATGAGCGCTCTCATCGCGGGTAGATTGCATTATTTCTGAGAACATGTCGTCTCGCGTGCGTTTCTTTCGCCGCCTTATCTGGGAGAGCCTTCGGGACGGAGGAGGGAGGCTTGAAAAATTTGCAGCTGCAGGAGGAGGGGAAAAAAGGGAGAGAAGTATGTAAAAAGATACATTTTATAGAACAATGCTTATACTCTTTCACGGTGAACAACACTATTCACATTACATAGCACATGTGATTTCAGTACAAGGTCGCATTTTGCATCTTATATTGAGTGCCTGCGGCTTTGGTGTTAGAGATCACAGACGCAGGGCCGGGCAACAGAATTCGGCTTGTATGCAGCCATGGTAAGCCATTGTCTTTCGGCTTCTGCATTAAATCAGCGCCCTCCTTTCCTATAGCAAGCAAACCCCATTAAGTGCTGCGGTTTTCCTGTTACCGTGCAGCAGCAGAAAACAAAATACCCCACCCCCACCACCCATCCAATTCTGTGGGATGATCGCTTTACCCCTCCCCGCACCGCGTGACTGGTATCAGGGAAGACCCCTGCTAGCCAAACGCGAAAACCTCAGCGCCATTGTCCACCCACTCCCCCCCGCCCGCTTGGCTAACTGCAGGGAAGGATTTCTTTTCAGCTACAGGCAAACAGCCCAGTAGGAACGGGGCCACCTCTGTCCCCTTAATTACATTCCCGTATTTCAACCAGGTTACCCTGAACGATATCACTCTCCTGAGGATAACACAGCAAGATAAAGAACGGATGTTGCTTGAATGCCAGCAAACACCGGGACCATACGCTGCCAAGCTTTGTCATGCAATGATACCAGATTACTTGCTGCTAGCATGGCGTGGTCAAGTGTCCTACCATGGAGGACGGAATAAGGCTGCCCTGCCCAGAAACCTTCTGCAAAAGCTTTTGGAGTACCTCCAGGAGAGTTTCATGGAGATGTCCCTGGAGGATTTCCGCTCCATCCCCAGACACGTTAACAGACTTTTCCAGTAGCTGTACTGGCCGCGAATGCATCCCAAGTCCCCAGGGCAAATTAATCATTAAAAAATGCTTGTTTTAAACCATGTTTGATATTTAAAAAGGTACACTCACCAGAGGTCCCTTCCAGGGGGTCTGCGATACCGCCTTGGGAGGGTTCGGAGGGTACTTCAGTCAGGGTGAGAAAAAGATCCTGGCTGTTGGGGAGAACGGAGTGCTGTGTGCTCTCCGCAAGCTCGTCCTCGTCCTCCTCCTCCTCTTCCCCGTCCGCAGAATCCTCATGCATGGATGAGATTAACCCCTCCTCGGAATCCACGGTCAGGGGTGGGGTAGTGGTGGCGGCCCCCCCTAGAATTGCATGCAGCTCCTCGTAGAAGCGGCATGTCTGCGGCTCTGCCCCGGACCGTCCGTTTGCCTCCTTGGTTTTCTGGTAGGCTTGTCGGAGCTCCTTCACTTTAACACGGCACTGATATGAGTCCCTATTGTGGCCTCTCTCCATCATGCCCTTGGAGATCTTGTCAAAAGTTTTGGCATTTCGTCTCTTGGACCGTAGTTCTGCTAGCACTGAATCCTCTCCCCATATAGCGATCAGATCCAGTACCTCAAGTGTGGTCCATGCTGGTGCTCTTTTTCGGTTCTCGGACTGCATGGTTACCTGTGCTGTTGAGCTCTGTCTGGTCACCTGTGCTCTCCACGCTGGGCTAACAGGAAATGAAATTCAAAAGTTCGCGGGGCTTTTCCTGTCCACCTGGCCAGAGCATCCGAGTTTAGATTGCTGTCCAGAGCGGTCACAATGGTGCACTGTGGGATAGCTCCCGGAGGCCGATACCATCGAATGTCGTCCACACTAACCCTAATTCGAACCGGCAATACCGATATCAGCGCTACTCCCCTCGTCGGAGAGGAGTACAGAAACCGATTTTAAGAGCCCTTTAAATCGAATTAAATGGCCTCGTTGTGTGGACGGGTGCAAGGTTAATTTGCTATAACGCTGCTAAATTCGAACTAAAATCGTAGTGTAGACCAGGAATAAGATTTGTCATGTGTTTGTTCTCTCACCTTCTCCCCAGGAGGAGTGTGCGCATTGGAGTGTCTTATTTTGGTAGGTGTGGTTTTAGGCTTTTTTTGGATGGTTAAATCATAGTGCCCTCATACCCGTCTGGTGATATTGTGTATTATTTGTTTTGAATTAGCACCTAGGAGCCCCAGCTGTGGACCAGGAACCCATTGTGCAAGGCACTGAACAGAGTCTGTAATCTGCCTTTACCATTTGCACAGAAAGAGACGCAGCCAACCAGTGTGGACTGGAGAAAGAGGTCAGGAACCAGAAAGAATAACACTGTTTGAACTCTTTTTCTTTTGGTGCTACTGACCTGTTTTGTTAACTTTATAATATCCTATGGTGTATTTTCCACAAGGAGTACTGGATAAATGAGTTTAAACATTCCAAAGTGTATTTGGTCTTTGAAGGAGGATGGGAACAATGCACTCAAAAATTTAAACAAGTATGTTTTTATTCAGTTTTAGGCTCACGCAGTTCTAAACAGTAAACCTAATTAACAATACATCCACGGTACCAAAGAATGTAGCTCTGGTATCAGTAGAAATGTCTACTGTGCAAGGCACTGATATTGGTAAGAAAAAGTTACATTATGTTGGTTACACCTATTTCAACATTATTTTAAACCACTACGAATGTGATCACTATTCAAATGCTTAAAAATCCACAAGTTACATTCACAAAAATGTGCATACTTCTCAGTGATTACCGAATTACTTCCCCATTTAGACTTGGAGTAAGTACTGTATTACTCTGGAACTGAAACAAGTGCTGAACTACAGAAAATATTTTAAAACATGTACAAATAAACAATTTCGGTAATATGGCTTTAAGACCCTGCATTTGGTTACAACATAGCAAGCAAAGTTAGATAACAGCATATACACACGATATGCTGTTGTCTTAAAAGGAAAAAATCATTTACTGTATAAAAATTAGTTTAGAACATACTAAAGCCAGATTTTATACAAATATCTTTACAAAACTGAATTATACATAGAAAACAAACAAAAAAGTCAAATATGCAGCACTCTTTACATGTTAATATTATACGCATTATATTACTTAGTTGTATATTTTTACTATGTATATTGTAGATCAGGGATCGGCAACCTTTGGCATGCGGCTCGCCAGGGTAAGTACCCTGGCGGGCCAGGCCGGTTTGTTTACCTGCCGCGTCCGCAGGTTTGGCCGATCGCGGCACCCATTGGCCGCGGTTCGCCGTCCCAGGCCAATGGGGGCGGCGGGAAGCGGCGTGGGTCGAGGGATGTGCTGGCCGCCGCTTCCCGCCACCCCCATTGGCCTGGAGCGGCGAACCACGGCCAGTGGGAGCCGCGATTGGCTGAACCTGCGGACGCGGCAGGTAAACAAACTGACCTGGGCTGTCAGGGTGCTTACCCTGGCGTGCTGCGTGCCAAAGGTTGCCGATCCCTGCTGTAGATGATATAAATTATGGATGTTACAAACTAATTTTTAGCTTGGCACTTAGATACTATGGTGATGTGCACATTATAAATATCTAAACATTAGATTTTCAAAATTCCTTAAGAGACAAACATTTATGTTTGCCAAAGATAGAAACTGTCACCTAGGTTTTTTTAATGAACCATGGCGATATCTTGTAGTCAATTTAAGAATCCCAGACCTTTCTTTGGATTTCCTAGGGTGGTATTTCCTACAAAAGCTAACATGTTTAAAGGTGAAATAGTAGTTCAAACTCAAAAGGGAGTCATCTATCCCATGCATCTGCAACATCTCTATTTGGAAACAATACAAAGGACAGTACATGATGTTTTCTTTCCAGACCGCTGTTCATTAAAATACACACCTCCCTACCGTTTCATTACCTAAGGCCTGATTCTGACTGATTTCAAGAACCCAGAAGTTCTTCTGAAGTCATTGGGAAGTGTAGGTATTCAGTACCTTTTAGAATTAGGCCCCTAAATATGGAACTTAGGCTACTACTAGACAGTGAGGAAAAGAGAAATGTGAATTGCTGGTGTTTCACAGAGAATTCCAAAAGGGAACATACAAAAATACTGTATACGACATTTAAAATGTTAAATACAATGGTCACAAGATTAAAAACTCAAGGTATTTCTGACAATAAATCCTCAAACCACACACACACATACACAAAATCAAGCTGGTTCCCTCTTCCTTTTCTAACAAGTGTAACACGTACTGGATTGAAACATTCAGTGTTCTATGCAATATGGCAGACAAGAAGTACAACACAACACCAAAACTACAGTACAGCCTGTCTCTCACTAATCTGCAGTACCTTATTGAGATTTAAAATATTTTATATATTATAAATCTTCCCTAATACGTCTCTGTTTCTTTTCAGTAAATGAATCTTCCATCTTTGGTGCCAGCCATGTGAAATACACCTTGACTGGATCAACGTTCCAATGCTTGTGAAATGATATTGGAATTTGGTGAGCAAGGTAGTCCTTTGGATAGTCCATTGGTCTTGCCTAAGATGGGAGGATAAAACAAAAATACTAGTTATCACTGGTTTAAAAAATGCTGTTTTAGAACAGTAAAGTGAATTTTGGATAAAGAATCATCACTCAATAGACCTCTCATCTCAAATGTTTTGACATCAGTAATATAGTATTATTGTAAAAGATTCCATAATTATTGCAGTCATTTTTACATAGTCCTATTAAACTGACTGGCTTGCATTAATTTATATTCATGTATCCGACTTTTAAGGACTGCAATCATCATGGTGTTTGAGTCCTACTACTCAGCTAGACAAGGTTATAACTAGGGTTGTCAAGCGATTAAAAAAATTAATTGCACTGTTAATAGAATACCATTTATTTAAATATTTTTAGATGTTTTCTACATTTTCAAGTATATTGATTTCAATTACAACACTATACAAAGTATACAGTGCTCACTTTATATTTATTTTTATTACAAATATTTGCATTGTAAAAACAAAAGAAATACTATTTTTCAATTCATCTAATACAAGTATTGTAGTGCAATCTCTTTATCGTGAAAGTTGAATTTACAAATGTAGAATTATGTATAAAAAATAACTGCATTCAAAAATAAAAGTATGGAAAACTTTAGAGCCTATGAGTCCACTGAGTCCTACTTCCTGTTCAGCCAATCACTCAGACAAAAAAGTTTCTTTACATTTGCAGGAGATACTGCTGCCCACTTCTTGTTTACAATGTCACCTGAAAGTGAGAACAGGCGTTCGTGTGGCACTGTTGTAGCCAGCGTCAGAAGATATTTACATGCCAGATGTGCTAAAGATTCATATGTTCCCTTCATGCTTCAACCACCATTCCAGAGTGTTGCTCTTTTAAGACTTCTGAGAGCATGCTCCATACCCTGTCCCTCTCAGATTTTGGAAGGCACTTCAGATTCTTAAACCTTGGGTCGAGTGCTTTAGCCATCTTTAAAAATCTCACACTGGTGCCTTCTTTACGTTTTGTCAAATCTGTGGTGAAAGTGTTCTTAAAACGAACAACATGTGCTGGGTCATCATCCGAGACTGCTATAACATGAAATATATGGCAGAATGTGGATAAAACAGCAGGAGACATACAATTGTCCCCCAAGATGTTCAGTCACATTTAATTAACACATTATTTTTTTAACAAGTGTCATCAGCATGGAAGCATGTCCTCTGGAATGGTGGCCAAAGCATGAAGGGGCATATGAATGTTTAACATATCTGGCACGTAAATACCTTGGCAATGCCGGCTCCAAAATTGCCTTTTCTCACTTTCAGGTGACATTGTGGTCAGGGGACAGGAGTCCTGGGGGGGCCGGATAGGTAACAGGGGCCGGGCCATGCCTGGCTGTTTGGGGAGGCCAAAAAGTTTGCCCGCCCCTAGGTTATAGCTATTGGCTATGGCTGTGTGGTATGTTTACCATAAGGGACAGTTTGCATGGCATATGTTGATCACTCATTCTTGTCTCGACACCCAACCTAGTCACAAATTTCTGTGATCTGGCCCCAAATTATTTACCATAGTAGCAATCCCTCATATGATCACTTACATATATGCCAATATATAGACCAAAACACTGTGTGCGCTTATTTCAGTGCAGGACCACATTGTGTTTCGTTGTGTAAAAAAGGACATTGCATACCTTTGGACCTCTAACGTTCACAAGAAAATCTAGTAAAATTTAAATAAAAATATTTTACTTTTTTTAAACAAACACACACAATATAATCCTGCACTGAAATAAGTGCACATAGTGTTTGTTTGAACATTGGCATATATATATATATGGGTAAGTAATTTTGGGCCAAATCACAGAAACTTGTTTTAAAATTGGGGAGGAAACATTTTATAATATGTCCCTATTTTATGCACTGCTTGGATTCTACAAAGAGTAACCTAAGTTTAGGGTCATTCTCTTTGCTCCAGTTCTAAATGCTAGATGCCAGAATTGTCAACGTGGCAGGATAAGAAGTCCAAGACCCTACCACTATACAGAGTAATTGTAAAAATGTGAGGCTCTTATGACAAAAAAGATAATTGATTCCAGGAGATATTACTCCTTTGCCAGATATCTTACATTTTTACCCTTTGTCAGCTACATTGAAGGAGACAGAATCAAAACCAACCCATATGTGTCTGACTTCTCAATGCAACAGAAGTATTCACTTTTGTTTGTTTAAAAAACTTTTGGGGGGAGAGGTAGATACGCTGGAGGGTAGGGATAGGGTCCAGAGTGACCTAGACAAATTAGAGGATTGGGCCAAAAAAATCTGATGAGGTTCAACAAGGACAAGTGCAGAGTCCTGCACTTAGGATGGAAGAATCACATGCACCGCTACAGGCTGGGGACCAACTGGCTAAGCAGCAGTTCTGCAGAAAAGGACCTGGGGATTACAGTGGATGAGAAGCTGGATATAAGTTAACAGTGTGCCCTTGTTGCCAAGAAGGCTAATGGCATATTGGGCTGCATTAGTAGGAGCATTGCCAGCAGATCGAGGGAAGTGATTATTCCCCTCTATTCGGCACAGGTGAGGCCACATCTGGAGTATTGTGTCCAGTTTTGGGCCCCCCACTACAGAAAGGATGTGGACAAATTGGAGAGAGTCCAGCGGAGGGCAATGAAAATGATTAGGGGGCTGGGACACATGACTTACGAGGAGAAGCTGAGGGAACTGGGGTTATTTAGTCTGCAGAAGAGAAGAGTGAGGGGGGATTTGATAGCAGCCTTCAACTACCTGAGGGGGATTCCAAAGAGGATGGAGCTCGGCTGTTCTCAGTGGTGGCAGATGACAGAACAAGGAGCAATGGTCTCAAATTGCAGTGGGGGAGGTCTAGGTTGGATATTAGGAAACACTATTTCACTAGGAGGGTGGTGAAGCACTGGAATGGGTTATCTAGGGAGGTGGTGGAATCTCCATCCTTAGAGGTTTTTAAGACCCGGCTTGACAAAGCCCCGGCTGGGATCATTTAGTTGGGTTGCTCCTGCTTTGAGCAGGGGGTTGGTCTAGACCTCCCGAGGTCTCTTCCAACCCTAATCTTCTATGATTTTTCCCTACAACAATTCAATGGAATATGAGCAAAGCACTTATGTAAAACAAACAGGTTTCGTTTGCAGTTGTTCCCATTAAAATATTTAAATTTGTCCTTTGCAATTAGATTTATACTAAAGAGGATTTCAGTAAAAAAGTATATAAACTCTCAAAATAAGATTTTATTCTCTCTCAACACTTCAGTGTCTTGCTGACAAATAAGTAATGTAATTTTTTTTTTCTTTTTCTACAGTAACAAACATAAGAAAAAAGGAGATCAGCATATTAAGCTAAACATTGATTTACAAGCTAATGTATGCTTTCATTACTGATGGATGTATTAATGAATGCTCCATAGTGCTTTCATGCTGTACTTTGTATATTCCTTCCATACAATCAGGTAATACAATTTGACATTAACATGATTGATCCTGTTCTTGGGATTTTCTTCTTTGATATTTAAATTACTGAAATTATTATTTAAAAAACAAAATAACCACTGAAGAACCAAGAGGGAGTCTAATACCCTGAGGCACTTGAAAATCTCAACACTGGAGAATATCTATGGATTTGATGACCTTAAGAAATTTATTTTGACATAGATAATTACTGAACTACTCTCACTTGAGCCTGGCAAAAAACCCTCTTTCAGTAGTTTGTTTACTCTGAAATTTATATAAACCCTTTGCTGCCTTGATAAGGAACAAATTTGCTTTAACTGCATCTGTATTAATTACAACATTCTTTATATTTCAGATTACTTTAGATAACTCTGATTTAAAATGTATGACTCTGTATATCATCATAGATCTTATATACTACTCTTCTGATTGCACTTTCTCTATTTGATCCTTTATTTCATGCTCTGCGGACTCAATTATACAATTATTACCAACCGTACTAGTTAGATATTTTTACAGTGCCCAAATGCTAAGCCAGAGGTGGTGCCTGAAGCCTATCTAGGGACCAAGGGGAGTTTAAGAGCATATGAGCCAAGCATGTGGGTCTAAACACAGCAGCCTGGTGTGTGTCCAGCAGGGGAAGCTTGACCAGGGTTGCGACAGCTGTTAACTTACCTCAAAACTTCTTACTAAAAAACCAAGGCTGTGACCTAAGACAAAGTGTGAGAAATGTCAGGCTGAAAGGAACTTTTTCAGTTCAGTGGGAGGTGTCAAAAGTAGTTTTAGAATAAAAACTATCTTCTCATGTCACATCAGTGACTCCATTATCTCTTTTTTGCTCCTTTGTGTTACTTCCATTACTATATTTAAGACCTTTAATCAAAGATGTACTTCATGTTTCATTGCAGTCTTGACATGGTACATTAACAATCACATTTCTCTTACAAAAACAACGAGGAGTCCTTCGGCACCTTAAAGATTAACAGATTTATTTGGGCATAAGCTTTCGGTGCCACCAGACTCCTCATTGTTTTTGTGGATACAGACTAACACGACTACCCCTCTGATATTTCTCTTACAGTGTGCTGTATAATTTTTTTTGCAGCACTTTCTACATACTATATTTGTGAGTAGTTGCTAAATAAATGTATGAAGGTGTGTCTAACAGACTGGTTTAAACTTTATATTTTATTAATTTTCCATGTGTAGCATGCTATTTTTAATGCTATTAAAAACATTTTGCGTATGGAAGAGAACACAAAGATCAAATTATTTTATATTTTCTGGCTAGTGCTCATGTAAAAATATGACAGTGAATTTGAATTCATGATTAGCCTGATCATCAGTTTGCAATCTGTCCCAGAGTAAAGGGCAGAGTTGTTGCAGGCAGGAACCCAAGAGGGAGATTGTGACTCCTTGAGTGACAATCTATTGCTTCTCCTCCCTGCTCCTCCTGTGAGGAAGTAAACTGTGATGGGTCAGTCTATCTTGTTGAAGCATACACTTCCCATGCCCTAGCATAACTAGACTGCTGGGCACACTGAGGGGCAGAGACAAGGCTCCACTGCTTCAGCCATCTGTGTAAGACGAGGAAGCTGCAGCTCTGTGGAGACTGATTACCCACATATGAAGCAATCAGTGGTACAGCTCACTTGCACGAAGAAGGAAAAGAGCACTTTATGCCTCCTTACTTGTTGCTCGAGCATACAGAATAAGACATGATCTGACCCTATATAATTAAAGATATATTTACATCTTATTTAAAAAATATAGTACAGGTAGCAATTAATTTTAGGAAATAAAAAATGATAATTCATATTTTGCTTGCTATATCATCAGGAATCAAATGTCTGACGATGGAAAAAGTTATTTTTACCAATTTTTTTATTGGTATGTATTAATCTAAAAAGATGAATTTCCTGGCAAAAAGTCACATCACAGATCTACAAGGAATCAAAAACATTAATTGATCTGTTAGGAAAGTTGACAAAATGTGCAGGAGGTAAGCTGTCTTAAAACGCATTGTGAACTTTGGAATTTTTTCGATATTAGCCTTCTGGAAGTCATAAGAATATCTGAATAGGTTTATAAACTAAAGGTGATATGAAATAATGTAACAAATGAGGATGGATTTCAATTTTGCTAAATTTTATAAATTAAATAAACTAGAAAAAATGGTTAGGTACACCAATGACAAAACAAGGAATTAAATTTTCTGGAGGTTTTAAATCTCTGAACCAGATGGGAGTCTTGGGTACTCTCTCCTCAAAAACATTTCCAAAATATGTACAATTTGGATCCTTTTAAACAGCATCTCTCCTCCTACCCCCATACCACATAGCCCCCCCCTCCCACTTTTTACTTCTGCTTGCTCTTGTGCCTGCTAGTTTTTACAGTTCTCTGCTAGTGGAAACAATTTTTGACACTCTAGTTCCTCAACTTTTAAGACTTTCCCGTAGCAAATATAGACAGGATGAGAGTACTGTTAGAGTTTGTAAATATTCATGTATCTGGGGTTTTTCTATAGGACCAATCATTGCAGTATTTAAGGGCCAGATTTTTAAAGGTGTTTAAGTGCCTAAAGAGGCAGATAGACACAGAATAGAATCATAGAATATCAGCGTTGGAAGGGATCTCAGGAGATCATCTAGTCCAACTCCCTGCTCAAAGCAGGACCAATCCCCAGCTAGATTTTTGCCCCAGATCCCTAAATGGCCCCCTCAAGGATTGAACTCACAACCCTACATTTAGCAGGCCAATGCTCAAACCACTGAGCTATCCCTCTCCCCATATAGTATTTTCAATTTGAATAGTATTTTCAAAAGCACTTCCAATCAGACTTAGGCACTTCATGGTTTTTGAAAATCCCACTAGGTGCCTAAGCAACTAAATGTAGTCATTTGTCATTGTCAGGGGAGGGGGACTGAGACACCTCCGTAGCACTATTAAAATGGGTATTTGCCCATACTTTACATTTTAAAAAATCTACTTTATCTGTTTTCTCAGACTTTCTCTGGGTGGAAGGGGTGAGCAGGGGGAAGTTGTAGTGGGAATGTCTGCTACTGGGACAGGGATTTTAAGGAGTTGGGTGCACTTTAAATGAATAAGTTAAATAAATATCAGTTTTCAATACTTGTAAAAATGTGTCTCTCACCTGATGGAAAAGTGGACAGTGTGTTATGGGGATTCCTAAACCACTGAAACACATTCCAAGGACCATATCATCTGGAGCATCATTGCTGTAACACTGGCATTTACTAGCAAGTAGTTTTTGGATTGCTTCTCTGCTGAAAACCATCCTAAACAATAAAAGCAAACAAAGTATGAGACACTCATTAACAATATAGTTGAATAACTGTAAACAATTTCCATTTATTAAGTCTTGCTCAATGGAATAAAATCACAACATGGAATGTAGTCCACTGGTGCATAGTATTTGGGAAACTGAAAGATGTTAGAAGATAGCATTCAGGCTTGAATTCTTAATGATGATTTTTCTGAGACATATTTATTCTAGATGGTAAAATCAAATTATGATGTGATTTATTTAAATACAGAAAATCTTAATTACCCCAAATTTTACTTGGTAATGATCTTTACCTGTCCCTTACCTCCACACATTTTTTCTTGATGCAGGGTGAGGGGAGAACTCTGTTTGGAGGAATGGAGAATATACATAGGACATATAGAGTATTCAGAAATCCTGTTGTTACATAATTTAGTCTTGTGTTTGAAGTTGATGTGTTTGTTTTTATATGAACTGAATACTCATCTCTTTTTCCCTTCTCTGAAACTATCTAATAAAAATGCAATTATAAAAAGTATTTAATGAAGTATCTATATTGTGAAAAATGTTTTAAGCTAAAAAAAAATGTTATTCTTGACAAAAATATTTAACTTTTAACAGATGATTTTCTTGTGGGTTCTATTTGTTTTGGATTTGCTTCTTGCGTAGTTTGGTAAAAACATTTTGTTTTTTCTTCTATCTTGTTCATCTGGATAATTAGAATGTAGCAGTATAAAAAAAAAGAGAACTAAATCTAAACTGCCATTTTTCCTGGTAACATGTTACATATCGCAATCATATATTAGAGCTCTGTCCACAGGAACAGACCAATATCTTAAACTGTGCTGCAAAGTTTTACTGTTCAGCTTGGCTCCCTACGACTGTTCATTTAAATATCATCTGCAGCATGGATGCCTTCAGATCTCTATCAGTAGAACAAGCCTCTGATAGCTGCTGCTCCACAGAAGTCTCATGATGATCCAGAGCTCTGCAGCTGAGGACATACTCTCTTGCTTCACATTCTACGGCTCTCCCTTCTCTGCCGCAGAGTCTATAACTCCATCCAGTTCTACCACCATATATGGCAATCTAGCTGTTAAAAATGATGTTAAGGAAGCTCATCAAAGCTACCCAACTCTCCACAAGATATTCTCTTTTTTTTTTTGGCAAAAACCACCTGCTTGAGTTCACTCCCTATAACAGAATCCTTAAATGGCAGCTGGTGTGTAGACTCAGATACATCCAATACAAAATTCAAGGAAAAAGTTTTGAATATTTTCAAGATCAATGTTGTTAAAGGCTTTAGAAACAGCAGTGCCAATTTAAGGTCAATCTGCCAGGCAAACAGGAAAAAGAATAGGGCGCAGGCATAATATAATCATGACCAGTCATGTTGCTGTATTCTGATCAAGCTGCAAGCAAAGGAGCAACTGTATTGAGAACCTTGAAAAAAGGGAGTTATAATAATCATGCCTTGTGACTGGAACAGCATGTGTTGCTGTTGAAAAGTTGTCATAGAAGAATAAAGTAAATAGTATAAAGATAAAATTAAAAAACCCACTACTTGATAACAGAAAGGGCATGGTCAAAGTGATTACAAGATCTTTAACTTTACTCACTACCTGCCAACAAATCTCCTCAACAATAAACAGGGATATGAAGGAGAAGTGAGCTATCTTATATACATATCTTCACATACCTGAGTACCAGAAAGCGCTGATGCTTCTTGAAGGTATAGTAAAAATCACAGTACAAACAACAGAAAATATAAAAAAATCTGTTGGTAATTGGCAAGCACTCCAGCATCAAAAGAAAGGGGTAACCTCTGCATAATTAAGAATGATGGGCACATTCCCAGGCTATGCAAGACAATGAAAAGCCAGCCAATTCGTCTTATTTATTTATGGACATAAATAAATATTATACTAACTCATTTTTTTCCCTGGAGAATACTGATTTTACGAGTTTTAAGGGCATTCAGAGCATGGGACTGAATAATTTAGATTTTAACTTATCTAAATGGAATAATGGATCTACAACTACCCAACAAACAAAATGGACAGAGATTAGAACCACAAGTGATGGATCTCACTAATGTTATTTGGATCAACCTAGAAGATCATCGATATATTCATCTGAAACCCAATTCATTCACCAAATCCATTGGGAAACTATAGTTCTCAACCATAAGGACTGGACAATCGATCTGCAGTGATCTCTCTACATCAGAAACTATCTTCCATTGATACCAACACTAAAGAACTCACTCGCCTACCTCTTCAGAACATGAGTTAAAAAACCAAAAGGGAGACAATCACTTTCATTCACACCATAGACAAACTAAGAGGGAGAGGGATGCTCCCTCAGCAAAGGCAATAACTGTGCTCTAAGCCCCCCGCCCTTTTTACTGCCACTACATTATATCATGTGATAAAACATTATTCTTGTCACCTCTGTGTGATCTATAATATTCCAAAACATTTGTATTAGAAGAATGACTGTTTTAGCTCTCAGTAGGATTTGAAATAAAGTAAGTTACCCTCCTCCGCCAGTGATATAACTATATCCTCCTGTTCCCAATCCGTAGCCATAACGCTCTCCAAGAAACACTGGTTCATTTGGATCATAGCAGCTGAGTAATTTCCGGAGCCTAAAGATACTAAAATGAGAGTCCATTTATTAAAAATATATTAAATCAGATATAGATATTTATTTCTTTAAAACAAATTTCAAAATACTTAAACTGACAGCTTAAAAGGCATTTTGGAATGCAGTATAGAAAAATACATGTAAATTAATTGTGGGAATTCCAGGTAAAATAGTCAGGCAATCTGAACTTGGTAATGGAAGTTTAAAGCTAATTAGGCCATTTCCTTTGAAAAATAATTCATAATACTTCAAATGATTAACTAGATAGTTCATGAAACATTTCATGAAACATTTCTCAAAAGAAACAAATATGTTCCTCAGCAACACTGAGTCTTCAATTTTAAAGTATACTTGGATTTTTCCAGACTACACTGAAAGAAGGGTAGGGAGGTAGAATTTTCAAAGACTGAAAGGCTAACAGAGTACTGCAGTGATCTGTACCAGAATTGGCCTTATTTTATTATTATTATTTATATGACAACAACAACAAGAGTCCCAAGTACAGTAACTCCTCACTTAACGTTGTAGTTATGTTCCTGAAAAATGCGACTTTAAGCGAAACGATGTTAAGCGAATCCAATTTCCCCATAAGAATTAATGTAAATGAAGGGGTTAGGTTCCAGGGAAATTTTTTTCACCATACAAAAGACTATATATATATACACACACACACACACACATATATATATATATATATATANTTGGCTGAGCCCTCAAGGGTTAACTCTCTCACTCTGCAAGGCAGCAGGAATGGAGGGAGATATGCGCATTTCCCTTAAGTACACTGCCTTGTTAATTAGATCAGCTTGCTGAGACCGCAGCTGCTACAAGCTCCCTCTGTCCTGAGCCCTGCTCTATAGAAGATGGGGTAAGCGGGGTGCAGGAGCAGGGGGGAGGGGGACACCCTGACATTAACCCCGCTTTTCCTTCCCTCCTTCCCAGCACAGCAAGCAGGAGTCTCTGGGAGCAGCTCCAAGGCAGAGGGCAGGAGCAGCACATGGCAGTGGGGGGAGGGACACAGCTGAACTGCAGGCAGCTGCTGCACAGGGAACTTAGGGGCGCGGGGAGATGATAGGGGGAGCTGATAGGGGGCTGCCAGTCCACCCTGGTTCCAAGCCCCCACCAGCTAGCTGCAATGGGCTGCTCTTCCTGCAAGCAGTAGACAAAGCAGGCGGCTGCCAAACGACGTTAGAAGGGAGCATTACACAACTTTAAACGAGCATGTTCCCTAACTGATCAGCAACGTAACAACAAAACAACGTTAACCGGGACGACTTTAAGTGAGGAGTTACTGTAGGATCAGGATCCCAAAGACAGTCCTTGCTTGGGCCTCCTCATGCTACTCTAAAATGATTTTACAGCTAAACTAACACAAATTGCAAAAAAGGTGCTCTAGTTCAGTGGTTCTCAACCCTTCCACACTACTTTACCCCTTTCAGGAGTCTGATTTGTCTTGTGTACCCCAAGTTTTATCTCACTTAAAAACTACTTGCAAGCAAAATCAGACATAGAAATACAAAAGTGTCACAGAACACTATTACTGAAAAATTGCTTACTTTCTCAGTTTGTCTGTATGAAGTTTTAAGTTTGTACTGACTTTGCTAGTGCCTTTTTATGTACCCTGTTGTAAAACTAGGCAAATATCTAGATGAGTTGATGTGCCCTTTAGAAGACCTCTGTTTACCCCCAGAGGTATGCATACCCCTTGTTGAGAACCACTGCTCTAGTTCAACCACAAACTATGGACAGGAATCATTGCATGTGTGTATATATATAAAAACATTCCAAATTTTTTCTTTTTAAAAAAATCATCTGATCCTATTGTTTTAAAATCTGTTCCCCTGACCTTTCAAATGGCAGATTCGATGCCTTTATGCACAATGAGTAGCACTTTGCTCCATATGTATGGTATAAGGTACTATTAAACACTGAATAATCTGGTCCTAAATCTGTTTACTTCTATTTTTCTTTTTAAACTTCTATTTCTATTTCATTCCTTTTTATAACCTCTTTTTCCATACTTTATATCTTTATACTTTTGAACTACTCCTTTCTCTCTTAAAACTGGTTTTGATGTATTCCACAAAGTACTTAGAGAAGAGAGATACCTTTAATAGCTTAATAAATAATTTCAAAATTGCTATTCAAGCAGAATAATTACGTCTGGATTTTGTAACTGAATTATTCATTCTCTAAACCAGAGTCGGAGTCTCTCTCTTGTCAAATGATTTATCATCAACACATGTGGCAAACTGGAACGCTTGTTAAAATTCTTATTTCACAGTCAGTCATCATATTCTCCCCAAAAGATTAACTCAGTCTTTGGAAATAGCTTCATTGATCATAGTGTAATCATACCATATAGAATTAAGATTTCAATAGCTATCAATTAGCTATAATTAATTTCTCTTCCCTTTTTAATTCCCTTCCTTTCTTTTGTTCAATCAAAAAGAATGAGGAATTATGTAATTTTTTACAGTAATCTCCAAAGTAATGAGCATCAGTTTTTGTGATCCGGTGTGGAAAATATGCTGAGAAATTACTATAGTACAGATGATGGTAGGTTCTATCAAACTAGTTCCTTGCAATGTAAATGGGCTAAAAATTAATCTTTATTATGCAATCTAAGAGTCACATAAATCAATACCATTAAAAACTAGCCATCTTTTGTTACAATTTTTCAGTCTAGTCCACTGTTTCCAATGGGAAGGATAAAATTATTATTGACATGTAATCTGCAGTTTACCAGGGTACCAAAAAATAAATCAACTCCTAACACTCAATTGATTCTTATCGGGGCTGTGACAAACTTATTTTTTCTGATTTTCAATTCTCATCACTAGGTTTTAGCAATCTTGTTATTTTTATAATCCATGTATTTCTCTTTCCTATACAGAGTCTGTAGAATGTCTCATTTTCTTTGTATGGTAACTGGCAAATTCAACTGTAACAAACTCTTATTTCCTATAGTGAGCCCTTCGCAAATTCCTCTTTTGTCATATGTTTAACCTTAAGAATGTTAAAGTCTTGACCTCTTTTTCCTCATGTTCAGGGGCCCATGTTGCTGATATCTAATTACCTTGTCCTGTTCTCTTATATCTCAGTGTCACAGAAGCAATTTAAGTTCATTTTCTATCTCAACAAGTGCCAACTGATACCGATTCACAATCTTTCAACATGCTGATCCAATTTTCTGTCACATGTATCAAATCCAGTTTTAATAGGAACTTTTGAGTCATGCTTCTTAATTGGTTCAAACTTGTCCTGGATTTCTTTTTTGAAAGGTAATAGCTAAGGCTAAGATTTTGGTCATGGTTATTTTTAGTAAAAGTCACGGATAGGTCCCAGGCAATAAACAAAAATTCACAGAAGTCGTGACCTTTCTGTGACTTTTGCTGCTGCGGCTCCATGGTTTCCCCTGCCAATGTGGTGACTAGGAGCTGTGGGGTTCCCCCTGTGCCCGCAGCAGCTGGAAGCTGCAGGGTGACTATATTTTCCAAAGAGAAAATGGGACACCCCCTCCCGCTCGCCCAAGGTGCCCCCCGTGCAAGGCTGTCGCCAGTTGCTGGAACCCTGAGGAGGGCCTCCTCTGGAGGCTGTTGCCTGTCTCTGGAACCTTGCAGGGGGCCTCATGAGGAGGCTGTCGCCTGTCACTGGAACCCTCACGGGGCCCCGCTGGCTGCCAGCTCCAGTCCCTCCGCCCCTGAGGCTGAAGCAGAGAATGTCAGGGAGGCCTCTGGAAGTCACAGATTCTATGACTTCAATGACCTCCCTGACATAAATATAGCCTTAGTAACAGCACACTGATCCTGCTACTTGCTAAACTTCATTTAATTAGGCATGAACTGTCCAAAAGTTGGAATTTTTGGTTCATGGGAATTTTTGATATTTTGAAATCTGGTTTCAGTCTAATTTCTGAATTACCCATGAACTGGGGAGTCTGAAAAATTTTATTTGAAAACATGGTGTTTCTGAACAAAAAAATGCTTCCTCTGATCTTGGCAAATGCTGCGTGAAACTGACATAATTCTTGTCAGTTTCACTACTACCCACCACTGAACAGGAGAGGTGAAACTGACAACAATTGTATCAATTTTTCAATTAGTAGTTGCTGGGCCTTCTAGGGTCTGTAGCTCCTGGGCAGACCCACCATGCAGACTGTCTTGGGCTGGGGCTGCAGAGCTTCCAGACTGCTGGGCCAGCTGGCTCCCTAAACTCTTGGGGCAGTCGGTACCAGGACTTCCAGGCTCCTGAATTCATGGCACTGAACCTGGAAGCCCCTAGAGCCTGAGGCTCCTTCTATCAAGTTGGGAGCTGAGCCCTGTTAGAGCCTGGGTCCCAGGACTTCTAGGCTCTCAGCTTCATGGCGGCCTGGAAGCCCTGAGACATGTTGGGACTGCCCCACAGCTGCAGATCCTGGAAGCGCTGGGGTTTTTGGAGCAGGTCGCAGGGCAGGGTTTGTAGCTCGGGTGCAGCCCTGGAGTCCTGGTTCTGGGGCAGTCCCAGGCTCCCCAGCAACCAGACAGGGTTCTGATAGAAGCCTGCCTGTGATTCAATAAAAAGTTGTTGAACCCAAGGTGTTTCTGCAAAACACTTTGGGTTCGTCAATTTGTATTTTCCGACGAAACAGGAAATTCCCAACAGCTCTAATTTATTCCTCATTCGTCACTGTGGGATCACCATTACTCCATGTGAGTTCTGCAACACCAACTCCCCTTCAAAATGTGTTGAATGTAAAGCAGTAAATGCGTATTTTTCTGCTTCTCCATGACTGTTCAAATTACCAACTTGCTATTTCTTTGAAAGCAATAATAAAATATAATTTACTAATCTACTTTGAAAGAGACAGTAAACATTTCTAGGGCGTTTCTTTTTTAGAAAATTAGATTGTGTTCGAACATGACAATTTTCTAACAAAGCCAAGCCCTAGACATAGGTATGGTTGGCTGTTAGGACTAAGAATGGGTTTGGAGCCCTCATCCTCTGGGATCTGCTCCACATCAGGAAAATGCACTGTATTAGAAAATGTGTTAACTTAAAGTTAGTCACAACCAGTTAATGCTTTATATGCTCTTGTATCAACAGATTGCAACATATGACTGTCACATATTCAAAGTAGTTACAGATTATTATGTGTATAAATTATTTGTTATAGGAGATTTTATAAGAGTAAACTGTATTTTTAAAAGGAGTCCAGGAATATATGGAGCAAAAGATAGTGCTCCTATTTACTGGAGTATAAATCAAAATAAATAAATATTTCTAAAACTCTTATTAATACAAATTAAGAGCATTTCTGAAATACTGTAATTCGTACCTTATTAAGGTGTCATCATCCACAATGACTAACCATGGTGTTTTGGAAGAGCTGTGATTCAAAAATCTTTCCAAAATGGCAAAAGTCTTCCCGCAATGACCTAAAAGGGGGAGGAATAAGAGAAAGAATATACTGTACATTGTTTTTGAGAGAGAGAGAGAGAGAGAGAGAGAGAGAGAAAGTGTGTGTGTGTGTGTGTGTGTACAATTATTTGTAAATTAAACTGAATGATACATTTTACTGGATAATACAGTGTTGACCAAAGTGTTGAAACATGTTTTTGCAGATAATGGCAAACTGGAAAAGGAGCTGAGGATCCAAATTTCAATTTGTATTGTAGAGAGTGCTTTTGATTTGGATGTGATCCACAAGAGGCTGCTTTCTATGAGGCAACGTGGCCTACTGAGCAGGGCACTAGACTATGATTCCAGAGACCTAGGTTCTGTTCCCTGAACTACTGCTGGGTGACTTCTGCTTCCCCATCCATAAAATGGGGATAATGTAATTACTTCCTTTGTAAAACGCTTTGAGGTCTATGGGTGAAATGTGCTATACAAGTATTATTCATACCCATAAATGAAACTTTACAATGCACCAGATCAGTATATAATTAGATTTGTTTTGTTAAGACTTGAGTAGGCACAACCAATCAATGGAATAATCAAATGTATAGGCATTAACTCGGATTAAATCATGGCTCCTGGTAGCTTCCCCAAAGCAAAAGCTTTAGAATTTAATAAAAAGCAATGTTTTATAGCTGGTAAGTGAGAATCAAAATGGCAAGAGAAATAAAGTGCCATACAAGCTTATTTAAAGCTAAAAATGTCTTCCAGGAAGATTAAACGGTAAATCACTAACACTCACTAAAAATCACTTGTGTTCAAGAGAGATATTTTGGAAGCAATTAACACTGTTAATGCGTCTTGTAATAAATAAACAAACAAATAAGACTGAGGTATTATAGTTGGGATTTTTTCAACAAAAACATTTTTTGACACACAGCAGAATATTTTTGGTTAAAAACTTCGCTTTTTTTTCCCTCCTGGCATTGAGAATCTCTATTTATCTTTACTTTTTTTTTAAATCTATTGACATAATAAAAATGGATTTACAGCAAATGTTTCCAGTTCTATGCTATCCATTGAAGAGAAATACACCAAGTGAAGTGTATGAAAGAAGGCAAGAAAATGAGAATGAACAAACCACTGAAGCCATAGTATCGAAAGCTTTTTTCTATTCAAGGGCACCCTAAATTATTACTTTAAACTACTATGTCACGTGCTCAGAGAAAATACTGTTTGATTTTTCCATTTAGTTTCAACGTTTAAAATCACAGGCATACTAGATGTAGGCACATATTACTTTGAAACCATCTTGTAAGTGCTTCATGCTACAGCAACCAGTTGGCATCATATAAGGTCTTCTGTTATGAATGTATCACTCTGACACTGCTACTGTAACAACCTTGATATCAACAAGATTGATAGAATAGTGATGGCAGAAGGAAACATTTCAACAGGCAGAAAACTGTCCACTCAGGCATATTTACTGTGCCCAAGTCCATAGTAGCGACATAGAAAATAAGAAAATGATTCTGTCCAAAGGAACTGTATTCTCCATCCATCTCTTGTTTTGTGTGGTTAGTAGGAAGAATTTTTAGTTTATTTTTACTTCCAGGGGACTGTGCTACAAAAATGTAACACTTCAGCATAACTTACTATATACTGAATAGACATTTCACCTTGAAAACTTATACTCATACAATGAAACTTTCTGCAAAGATACTATTAGAAGCTTACCTCTTTCAGTATTAGGTACTCCTAAATCTATAGTAGGAATGGAGGTCTCTGCATAATCACTATAATATTCAACAAGGGCAGCCTCACCTTCCCAGGTCTGCTTTACAATCGGTACTGCAAAATAATTAGTCGTATTAAAACATAAGAACAGCCATAGTAGGTCAGACCAATGGTCCATCTAGCTCAGTATCCTGTCTTCCAACAGTGGCCAATGCCAAGGTGCTTCAGAGCGAATGAACAGGGCAATTATCGAGTGATTTGTGCACTGTTGTACACTCACAGCATCTGGCAGTCAGAGGCTAGCGACACTCACAGCATGGGGTTGTATGCCTGACCTTCTTGCCTAATAGCCATTCATAGACCTATCCTCCATGAACTTACCTAATTCTTTTTTGAATCCAGTCATAATTTTGGCCTTCACAACATCCCCTGGCAATGAGTTCCACAGGTTTACTGTGCAGTGTGTGAAGAAGTATGTCCTTTTGTTTGTTTTAAACTGACTATTAATTTCATTGGGTGACCACTTGTTCTTGTGCTATGTGAAGGAGGAAATAACACTTCCTTATTCACTTTTTCCACACCATCCATGATTTTATAGACCTCTATCATATTCTCCCCCGCAACTTAGTTGTCTCTTTTCCAAGCTGAAAAGTCCCTGTCTTTTTAATTTCTCCTCAGAGGGAAGCTGTTCCATACCCCTAATCATTTTTGTTGCCATTCTCTGTACCTTTTCCTATTCTAATATATCTTTTTTGAGATAGGGCGACCAGAACTGCACGCAATATTCAAGGTGTGGGCATACCATAGATTTATATAGTGGCATTATGATATTTACTATCTTATTTTCTATCCCTTTCCTAATGGTTCCTAACATTGTTAGCTTTTTTCACTGCAATGCACATTGAGTGGATGTTTTCAGAGAATTATCCATGATAATCCGCCAAGATCTCTTTCTTGATTGGTAACAGCTAATTTAGAAACATAAGTAGCTAATGTTTATTTAAATGGCTGTATTGACCAAATTAAACCAGAGTGCTTTGCAGTGAGGCCAAAGGCAAAGTGGAAAAACACTGCTTGGAAAGTTTTAGTTACATACATTGCTTATGCTGCAGGAATAGCTCCACGTATAAGGAATGGAATTATACTGAAAATTTGTAAAACTGAGCTCTCTCAAAACAGAGCTATTAACCAGGAATGTAAATAAAGAAATAAAAGAGAGAACCTAATCACGTCTTCCTAGACATTTCCTGATCTACTTACATATCTGGGGTTTCAAATGAGTAGTGTTTCTAGGTATGATACAGATGATTTTTCATACTCGGCCCAGAGCTTCTTACAGCATCGCTGCTCTGTCCCCCTCTCTCCGGGAGAACAACACAGACAGGCAAAAGGGGAGTCTTGTTTCAATTTTAAAAATTTCTAGCCTTCCCACTGGCTCTTTTGGCCAATTTCCTTTTACCTATGCATAGCAGCGAGACTTTTTAACTCTTTACAGGTAAAGCAAGTAGAGAGTAGCTACTAAGAGGGATTTTATAGCTAACTGGCTGGGTGTCCATAAAAGGGAGCTACCTCCCTCCCCTTCGTTTATCATAAATGTTCAAAACAAAGATAAGCAATTGTTGCAAATCTCTGTCCTGATTATGTGCAGGGTTTGTGTAAAGAGTGTGAAGTGTGTGTTTTACAAAATATGCCCCATCTACCAGGTACAGACCATTATAGGCATCACTTTGACTTTGAAAACACGTCAAAGAAGATAGATAAGAAATATGTATTAGATTTAAAGTAATGCAAAGAAATTGTGAAATCCTCTGTTTATTGAAAACATCCCAGAGGGGTTAGGTGCCTAACTTTGAGGCAGCTGACCAGCTGCATTGTGGTGTCCCGGATTGGTTGACAGCATATTGGTCTTCCTTTCTGTATTGTTTTGTCTTTTACTCATAAATTGTTTAAACCTATGTTATTTGACATCTTGTGTTATAATCTAATTCGAACCCATAACAGTTGGATGCCTGGTAGCTGATATATTCAGTGGCATGGTAATGAAAATGCTGACTCTAAATAAGGCATCATGATCCTAACACTTATTCTGTTCTTTTCAGTACTACAGTAGTTAGGAGAGGCAGCTTTATAGTTCTGTGAAAGACAAGCCACAAGTGGTTGGGTGAGTTTTACATAAAAATAAAACTTCTCATAAAATATGAGTGTATTTTCATTCATACTGTATGAAGGATGTAATCCAACACCTTTGTACAAGATGTTTAAATAAATGCTGACCAGGCTATGGAATTTACTACCTTTACATCTGTGTTAGATTTTGTTTATAATGCTGTGATAACAATTTTTATAGTGGTGCGGGAGTGCCACTATAGTTAAGTTTGCATCATGACATCTATTTAAAGGTGTACCTTTCTAACTCCTCTAAAATTGACATGCTTAGTCAGATTTTCTTTAAAATTTGGTGTGCCTCAGGAGGGTACAGGGTAGGGTTAATCATCTGGAGTCATTTGAGCCAGGGTTTCCAGAGATATAAGCCCTGACAAAATTAACATTTAAAAAAAATTGTAGATGTTTGGGTTTTTTTTGCCCAGAGCTAGAGATCAACAGATTAATGTGATGTGGATAAAATGGTCCAGGTCTGTTGAGTTTTATCCAAGATAGTGCATGGCACCCACTACATCTTTGGTGGGACTCAAGTTGAGAACAGTATTTAGGAAAATGTACATTTTAACACTGAATCATAGAACCATAGAATATCAGGGTTGGAAGGGACCTCAGGAGGTCATCTAGTCCAACCCCCTGCTCAAAGCAGGACCAACCCCCAACTAAATAATCCCCGCCAGGGCTTTGTCAAGCCTGACCTTAAAAACCTCTAAGGAAGGAGATTCCACCACCTCCCCAGGTAACCCATTCCAGTGCTTCACCACCCTCCTAGTGAAAAAGTTTTTCCTAATATCCAACCTAAACCTCCCCCACTGCAACTTGAGACCATTGCTCCTTGTTCTGTCATCTGGTACCACTGAGAACAGTCTAGATCCATCCTCTTTGGAACCCCCTTTCAGGTAGTTGAAAGCAGCTATCAAATCCCCCCTCATTCTTCTCTTCTGCAGACTAAACAATCCCAGTTCCCTCAGCCTCTCCTCATAACTCATGTGCTCCAGCCCCCTAATCATTTTTGTTGCCCTCCGCTGGACTCTTTCCAATTTTTCCACATCCTTCTTGTAGTGTGGGGCCCAAAACTGGACACAGTACTCCAGGTGAGGCCTCACCAATGTCGAATAGAGGGGAACGATCACGTCCCTCGATCTGCTGGCAATGCCCCTACTTATACAGCCCAAAATGCCGTTAGCCTTCTTGGCAACAAGGGCACACTGTTGACTCATATCCAGCTTCTCGTCCACCGTAACCCCTAGGTCCTTTTCTGCAGAACTGCTGCCTAGCCACTCGGTCCCTAGTCTGTAACAGTGCATGGGATTCTTCCGTCCTAAGTGCAGGACTCTGCACTTGTCCTTGTTGAACCTCATCAGGTTTCTTTTGGCCCAATCCTCTAATTTGTCTAGGTCCCTCTGTATCCTATCCCTACCCTCCAGCGTATCTACCACTCCTCCCAGTTTAGTGTCATCTGCAAATTTGCTGAGAGTGCAGTCCACGCCATCCTCCAGATCATTAATGAAGATATTGAACAAAACCGGCCCCAGGACCGACCCTTGGGGCACTCCGCTTGAAACCGGCTGCCAACTAGACATGGAGCCGTTGATCACTACCCGTTGAGCCCGACGATCTAGCCAGCTTTCTATCCACCTTATAGTCCATTCATCCAGCCCATACTTCTTTAACTTGCCGGCAAGAATACTGTGGGAGACCGTATCAAAAGCTTTGCTAAAGTCAAGGAATAACACATCCACTGCTTTCCCCTCATCCACAGACCCAGTTATCTCCTCATAGAAGGCAATTAGGTTAGTCAGGCATGACTTGCCCTTGGTGAATCCATGCTGACTGTTCCTGATCACTTTCCTCTCCTCTAAGTGCTTCAGAATTGATTCCTTGAGGACCTGCTCCATGATTTTTCCAGGGACTGAGGTGAGGCTGACTGGCCTGTAGTTCCCCGGATTCTCCTTCTTCCCTTTTTTAAAGATGGGCACTACATTAGCCTTTTTCCAGTCATCCGGGACCTCCCCCAATTGCCATGAGTTTTCAAAGATAATGGCCAATGGCTCTGCAATCACATCCGCCAACCCCTTTAGCACCCTTGGATGCAGCACATCCGGCCCCATGGATTTGTACTCATCCAGCTTTTCTAAATAGTCCCGAACCACTTCTTTCTCCACAGAGGGCTGGTCACCTCCTCCCCATGCTGTGCTGCCCAGTGCAGCGGTCTGGGAGCTGACCTTGTTCGTGAAGACAGAGGCAAAAAAAGCATTGAGTACATTAGCTTTTTCCACATCCTCTGTCATTAGGTTGCCTCCCTCATTCAGTAAGTGGCCCAGGCTTTCCTTGATTTTCTTCTTGTTGCTAACATACCTGAAGAAACCCTTCTTGTTTCTCTTAACATCTCTTGCTAGCTGCAACTCCAAGTGTGATTTGGCCTTCCTGATTTCACTCCTGCATGCCTGAGCAATATTTTTGTACTCCTCCCCGGTCATTTGTCCAATCTTCCACTTCTTCTGACAATACAGAAAAACGGCCTGAGGGTTTCCATTCCTGCCATTTTGAATGCTTAGAAGTTCAACTCTTGTAAGTGCTTTAAAATATGAATGGTTAATCAGATTGCTTTGTAATTTGGTGAGCCTCATGTGGGTGTGGAGCAGCATTAGTGATCCAAATTTGGGATCATTTGACCAAGGAATTCCTGAGTTACAACTCCTTCCCCTCCAAAAAAACCCACATGGTTTCCTTCTGCTGGTACTGTTAAACTAAGAGGTATTAATGACTGGATAAATGAACAGTCCTTTGGCTGGCTGTGAATTCATCCTTCAGTTAATGCATCTATTCTAACCTATGACAAAAAGGAATTTTGAACTGAATGGTGGCAATTTTATTTTGGGGGGAAATGTAATCCAAGTAATTTTTGGGGGAAAAATAGACATGTGAATGTTTCCTGGAAGGGGAGGGATAGTAGAAGGTGGGGGAATGGGGAAAATAGGACTAGAGGGGTTTGGAGCTTCAGTGAGGGAAAGCAAGAGGTTTGACATACCCCAGCTCTGCCTGTGCACCTCAACCCCCCCTCCAGCGCTGCCAATGCACCCCAAATCCCTGCAGCCCCAGCAGTGCCAGTACACCCCAAGTCCCTGTACTCCAACCTTTCCGCACCCCACACTTCTGCCAGTGCACCCCAACAGTGCAAGAAAACTATTAATAATTGTTGGAAGAACATTAGTTGGGAAACTGGAGGGTTCGTGGCTGACCAGAAAATGTGTATTGTGTGGGATAGAAATATTACAAACCCTTGACAGCTCAGTGGATTCTTCATAAAGAAAGATCGTACTTGATTTGGATGTTTGCTTTCCTGTACTATGCTCTATTCACATAAGTAGTTACAAGAGTAATTTATTCTTGCCTGAATAATAATCAATTTAAGCATTAAGGTGAACAAAAAGATAACTGTTTTTTAAGAATGGTGAGAACTGGTGAACAAAAATGAACAAAACTTTAAGATCTGTAGAAGATATGATTCCACGGCAGTAACATTCTGCTCTAGAAGATACTGTTTTTAAAAATATTTTGGCACACTTCTTTAAATGTGTTTTTATTTTTTTGCAAATTGCAGCAAACCCCCAAAAGTAAATATATGCAAAAAATTATGTCAATACAATATTAAGGTTGAGATTTGAATTGCACTGAACACAGGAAGTTCCCATCACCTTAAGTCTGCCTCCTTGTACATAACATATTTCGAAGCGACTTTCACTACTTGATCACTCCACATTGCATAATGTTGCATTATATGGCAATGAATACAAAGGAAATGTACTTTATTCTAACTATAAATGCACATCTTTACCAAAAGTTCTTAAGCAGATTTGTAATATTGCCCTTTGGATGATATCTATGGCAACTCAACTCTGTGCTCCTGGTTTATATTTGAATTGCACCTCTTTCTAAAACCTTGGATGCACATTTTATTCTTTTAATGTGATCATAAAATGCATACATGCAAGAGGGAGAGTTAAAGTTGTGGTAAATTCTTAATTTTAAATGCCCTCACTTACATGTAATTAAATTCTCAGCCTTAATGTTGCATTAATGTAGCTTTTGCATATAATAAAAAAATGACTTACTGGAAAAAAGGAGCTTTCTGAAGCTGGCATCCATTAATCTTTCACATTCTTGGGCGAGATTAACCTTCATTGTGTAACACTGGAAGCTGTGAGGAAAGTTCAAGAATTTTCCTCCGTTTTCAACATGTGTTCCTTGAAGGATGTTTATACCGTGCATTCATGTCTCCCAGTCTTTAAAGCCTTTGATTCCTTTTTTTTTTAGCTCTAATATAGTAGCATTTTTTTTTATCATCAGTGAGGTGGGAAAATAAACATGGATGCAGTTCTTCAGTCAACTCCAATTACAGTATATGATAGTCGATTTCCTTTTGCCAAAAGGTATATGTTATAGATAACCAATCTCTAGGAGACCAGAAGCATGCCTTGATTAAGTAGAACAACAAAGTCTTAAAAAATAAACTAAATAAAATAGATTTTATTCTGAAAAAATAGGGCATAAAGCCTTGATACATAAGTAAGAGCAGAGCATGGCCAAGTTGAACAGTGTCTTCTTGCACAGAGACCAAATCATGGCTGAGATTTCAAGTGACACAACATTTGATTTTATCCTTAGCCATCATTTGTAATCACCACCAAAACCACCGGTAATAAATATACTATTTTTAAAATTTATAAATAAAACAAGTGTAATAGTTTCACCCTAGATGCTCGTGGGATCCTCGTCCACATAAGAAAACAATTATACTATTCAGAATGTTTAGGAATCTCTTCTCACGAGAGCATCCAGGACTAGAATAGAATGAGTGGTAGACAGGTAACAGAGGGGGAACACTGTCATCCATTGGTTAAAGCACTGGACTTGGAAGTCAGGAGATATGGGTTTTACTCCCAACTTTGCCAATTATTTCTGTGCAATACTGGGCCAGGCACTGAATCCTTCTGTGCCCTGGTTTCCCTATTGCTAAGGGTTATGTCTACACTAAAGCATTGAAGGCTTGCCACATGTTGTTTCCCAGCCCCCTCTACCATCCATACTCAAAGCCGTTAAACACATGTCTAGGCATATGTTGAACCTCTGCTGGCATCCTCAGCTAGGAAGTATGTTGCAAAGCCCACATTGAGCTGTGAGTCACACCACTATCCACTCACTTTGGAATGTGGAGGTAGCAACTGCACAGGTACCGGGGCTTCTGTTTCGATAGACCACCAATGCCATTCCTACAATTTCATGTACTTTTATCTTCTGGTCCCTTTACTTAATCACTTCCTATTCACCCCCTTTCCACCAGAAGCTACCTGCCATTTATATACCCTTGCTCAGTGTTTAATGCAGCCTGGTCCAGTTTCTATGCAGCTCAACCCAGCTCTGCCGAACAGCAAAATGTCTACCCACCCAGTGTGCTGCTAGCCTGCCAGAGGAGCAAACCAGAGGTTCTAGTTAACTTCTGGTGTGAGTAAAGACACAATCTCAAAGCAGGTGGTGGAGCTGGCATGCACCAGACTGGCGTGCAATGCAGGGAGTGCATCAAGTACTGAAAACCCTCTATCACAAGACTAAGAATGGCGATGGCAAGTCTGACAACTGCCCATCTACAAGCCCCTTCTACAAGGAGTTCGACTGGGCCCTTACCACCACCCTTAGCATAGAAGCCACTGTCCTCCACAACATATTTCTGAACATGCATGGTCTTGTGATCAGACTGGAAGACAGTGGGGATGGCACCAGAGAAGACCGTGGTGGAGCAGGGGTTAGAGTCCCAGGAACAGACTGTGGAGCTGAAAACTAAGCCATATCACCCTAAACTATTAAAATAATTTGTATTCAAATGGTAAATATTGAATAATGGGTGCTCCCTTCACCACTTCTGTCCTTTCTTCATATAATATGAATTGCACTTCACAGTTCCCTCTTATTCAACCCCCCATTATGGTCTTCTCAAAGAATAATTCACCAGGCATAACTTTTGTGCCCCCGTCTTAATTCCTGGGAGGTCAACCTCATACAGTAAGAAAAAAGAGAAAGACTAACTAGGAGAAAATGTAGTTTCTAAAATCTAAACTCTTCTTTTTAATAAATATACTGTTTTACTATAGAATACATGCCTACAGCAACAATTACTATAGTCACATAATGCTTTCTGATAGAATAACAAATTAGCAACATCAATAAACTTTACCTAACACACAAGGTGTAAGGCACACAGACTTGCATTAAAAAACCTGAACCCCAAAATTGTGATTTTAGGAGCAAAAGACTTTTTTACTCTGACTGAGTTGAACTCCAACCTTTCACACAGATTGTGTGTGTCAACAAGATACTATTCGAAAGTTGAGGGGCTGAGAACCAAAATATAAAGGTTAAGTTATAAGAATGTCTGTAAACAGAAACCATCCCCCTCATGGCTGAGTAAATGTATGATTGGTGTATTCCTATGATTTTATTTCCAACTTTTAAAAAATTATTTTTGAGTCAGGGCTTTTTAGGATAGTCAAATAATGCCTGTAGACTGACCCATGACCTCAAATGTCTCAAAATACACCTAAACTTGCTGACCAAGTCACTGAGTATATTTTGGATCTATGGACTTTCCTGAACTTGAAATTAATAGAATGGGGAGGGACTTTGTTTGCATAAAGGTGACCTAACCTGCCCCTACTAGGTAATGCCAATGGCCTCAGAACAGGAGAGAAGCTCCTGAGAGGAGTTCCAAAGCGGGGGCGTGGGGTGAACGGAACGGGGGAGGGGGGGGGGAGGGCAGGACCAGCCAGATCACCAGCTTCAAAAACTGAACATTAGGAAGACGACCTGCTGCTGGCTTCTGGCTTGTTTGCCTGCAATGGCTGTTGTCATGGCTACGGAATGCCTAACTAAGAGGTCTGTGCTTCCTCCATTGTCCCAGCAAGCCCACCAATGGGTAGGAGTCCAGCAACATGCAACATTTAAGATTCAGCATCTTCAAGCAAGTAACCTCTAGGCAGCCAGCAAATGTGTCAACATTAAACATCAAAGCCAGTAGGACCAATGGCTAATCTTTTCAACCATGTACCAGATTCTTGAGGCTGAATGAAACCACAAGAATTGTGACAACCATCCTGCATAAGTATCCGTCTTTTTGGTTTTGTTTTGTTTTCTCATATTTTTTATTACCAGAGGGATGTGTCTACCACAGAATTCTTGCACTTGTTTTTAACTCCAGCAGATGGCTGGTAGCGCATGTAAGAGTACAGAAGTGTGTGGATAGAACCCATAGAACCTATTTAAAAACAACCCCTACAGAGCAGTTCCTCAAATACCTGAGACAGCCTTAGGTTAAACAACTTTGTCATCTAAAAGATCTCACATATATATATTTCATGGGTTAGGACAGTGGTCCCCAACCTTTTTGTGGCCAGTAGCACATTCATGTTTTCAGAAGAGTGTGGCGGGCACCAACAATTTTTCAAGGCTTATTTTGTATCTGTACATTAAATAATACGAAAAACATCATATTTAATATTACATAATATATGAATCCAGAGAGAAGAGAGAAGCCACGAGGACAGAGAACACCAGCGCCCGCAGCCCCGGAGTACTCTGTCCCCAGCAGGTGCGGGGCCCCGGCTTCTCTCCCCTGCTGGGCACTAGGCTGGCCCCGCGCCTTCCGGGGACAGAGAACACCGGCGCCCGCAGCCTGCAGCCCCGGAGTTCTCTGTCCCCAGCAGGTGCGGGGCCGCAGCTTCTCTCCCCTGCTGGGCACTAGGCGGGCGCACATAAATGCCCTGGCGGGCGCCATGGCACCCACAGGCACCGCGTTGGGGACCACTGGGTTAGGAGTTGTATGTTTAATCCTGACAAATCATGTTATTTACACCTAAATTTGTCACTAATTAAATTTGTAAATTAAATAGCTGTGTCATCCTGAATTGTACTGGACTGTTTCATGTAACCCTATGTTGGGGGTAGAAAATACTGGCTATTACCTAACAACTAATAATTTAAGCAGGCTACCTTAATTAGCTTCAACCTGAAAGTGATTTGATCCTCCCTGTATCAGCTATTTGGCTGGAGCCTAAATAGATCATCTAGTAATGAGCTTGATAAAACCCTGGGGTTTTTTGGGGGGGATAGCTAACCAAAATTGCTGCTTCCCTAATTATTATAGAGAGTTTATTTGGAATTGTTGGTTTATTTGAATGAAGTTTTTTTATAAGACACTCTTGTATACAAATAAAATATATTTTTACTTAATCTGAAGCCATTAATATGAAAGGAAGAAGGTAGTTTGGATAAGAATGCAAGATAATTCATGTTAGGTAATTTTTTCCAAGTAGTTATTTTTCATAGAATGATGCTAATGTTAACCTAAATACAGTAACATGAAGTAGAAACAGTTTGGATAGGAATGCAACACTATGTAATTCTTTCCTCAGCAAATAGTTAAGTTTCCATATAGCCACAATAATTTATAATGATGGCATTCTAAATGTTCCCTGAATACCAACAGTGTGAAGGCTCCCTGACATTCAGGGAGAAATAAGAGTACAGTGAATTTGTTTGGGCCACTTGGGATTGAAGGAATATTTTTAAGCTTGGCATTTTTAAGTCATGAAAAAGTTGAGCGGATTATAAATGGATTAAAGTGGGTCAATTTGGGGATCTTGTTAAATTCTGAAAACTGGTACTATTCAGCTTTTATATTTCTCTGGAGATTTCACAAACATTTAGTTATAAGAACTACATACAACAAACAATTATCCTAGTATGTTAGCTTGTTGATTAACTATTAAGTTAATTTCATTAACATACAGCTTCAGTCTTGGAAAAATTGAGAACTTACTTCTGTCTCTGTGAAATTTTCGGCATGTTTTTACAGCAACAAAAATATCCTCTTTCTTCACTGGGTCTCCCTATAAGGAAATGGAAAAATGAATGTTGTAATTGCAGGCACTGCTTTTAACTTTACATTGTATACACATGTATGTTTTGGAAATAAAACAGAAAATACCTTTGCATTGTATAGTGTATGAAGCAGCGTAGTGTACAGTGCTAAGTAGTACAGTTCAAAATACATTTTCTACCTGTCAAGATATGGCACCCGTATTTTCAAATGATTGAAATAACATTGTCCAATTATTGTTTTCAAATGATGTAGTATTATAGTTGGAGCCAGAAACACAAATCATTAAGAAAGAAAATGAATAGGAGGACTTCGTGTATTAACACTGACACAAAGATGACCAAACAAGTGACATTTTAATAAAATAATTGTTGTAATATAGGATGCAGAAACTGCAGGATGTTGGGAAGCAGAAATTTGAAAAGGATTACATATCAGAAAAACCTGTTTTGGTATAAACAATATTCATAAAGTTATGCTGCATTCATTGACATACAGACAATAATTAACATATATTTATAGTTATTAGTGTGCAAAGCACTTTAAAGCACACCCTGTCTCCAAGAATTTAAAATCTATATTAGACAAACACTGACAAAGAACAGTACAAGAAAAGCCATAAAAATATTGCTTTCGTACATTTTTTCTTTGTTATGATATTTTGTTTTAGGTGCTTTGGGATTTTTCACTATTTGTATTTGTTTTTAAATGATTACATGCCAGAGTGAAAGAAGAAATCACTGAAGTGGAGATTTGTGGTGAAAAGCTATCTGAAAGTAATGAGTTCTGAGGTGGATGTCAGGATTTTATCTCACTAGCCATTAAATAAATATGGTAGTACGGTTGTTTTCTTTTCCACTGAGTATTTTAATTAAAAAATGCCTTACTAATACTACTTTGTAATTGTACAGCACCTTTGTACTGAGAGAATCCAAGTGCTTTATATAGAAAATTGATTATTATTTACCCTATTTTCCAGACAGTGAAACTAAGGGGCAGAGAGGTTAAAGGACTTGCCCAAAGTCTCACAGTGAGTCAAGAGAGGTGCTGGGTAAAGAAAGACTGGTCTTCAGACTCCTATTGTTCTGCTCAAACAGACAGGGTGAGAACATCACCCAGCTCCAGCCCCTTTATACTGGTAGAAGGGCCAGAGCAATGTAAAGGATCCCTAAATGCACTGGATATACTTGGGGGAGGATTCTTCCAACACATGAACTGTGGAAGATAGACATAAAGCTGCCTTGCAAGGACTACCTCAGAAGTATTGGCATAGGGGGCATGCTGGGCTGGGGAGCATTGAGGGCTGCAGCCTATAGGACAGCTATAGGAAGCTGCCATTACATAGACAGGCCTTAGGACTCTGGAGGTCACAAAGATGGTTTAATGCCACATTAGCCCCTCCCCCCCCCACCATGGGATGCAAGCTCTGTGCTATCTTCCCAGAGTAGGACAGTCCTCAAGGACCACAGTTTATCACAGGGGTAGGCAAACTTTTTGGGCCGAGGGCCACATCTGGGTGGGGAAATTGTATGCCGGGACGGGGGTTGGGGTGCAGGGTGTGGGAGGGGGTGCAGTGTGCAGAAAGGGGCTCAGGGCAAGGGATTGGGGCAGAGGAGGGATGTGGGATGTATGAGGGGGCTCAGGGCAGGGGTGCAGACTGCGGGAGGGGGCTCAGGGCAGGGGGTTGGGGTGCACAGGGGTGCAGCAGGGAGCTCAGGGTGCAGGAGGGGTGCGGGATGCAGGCAGGGGGCTTAGGACAGGGAGTTGGGGTGCAGGGTGCAGCAGGGAGCTCAGGGCAGGGAGTTGGGGTGCAGGAGGGGGGAGGGGTGCAGGCGGGGGCGGGGAGGCAGGGGGGTGGGGGGGGGGGGGGTGGGGGTAGAAGGGGGGGGAGGGGGGAGCGGGGGGGGGGGGGGGGGGGGAAGGGGGGTGCGGGGAGGGGGGTTGGGGTGCACAGGGGGGCAGCAGGGAGCTCAGGGGGCAGGAGGGGGGGGGGGGGCAGCAGGGGGCTCAGGGAAGGGAGGTGGGGTGCAGGAGGGGTGGGGGGTGCAGGCAGGAGGCTTAGGGCAGGGAGTTGGGGGGTGGGGTGCAGGAGGGGTGTGGGGTGCAGGCGGCGGGGGGCAGGGAGATGGGGGGCGAGGGGGGCAGGGGGCGGCGGGGGCGGCGGGGAGGGGGGTGGGGGGCGGGGGGGGGGGGGGCGGCGGGGGGGGGGGGGCTGGGGGCGGGGAGTGGGGGTGCGAGGGGTGCAGGGTGCGGCGCGGGCTCAGGGACGGGCGGTGGGGTGCAGGAGGGGGAGGGGGTGCAGGCAGGGGGCTTAGGACAGGGAGTTGGGGTGCAGGAGGAGTGTGGGGTGCAGGCGGCGGGGGGCAGGGAGATGGGGGGCGAGGGGGGCAGGGGGCGGCGGGGGCGGCGGGGAGGGGGGTGGGGGGGCGGGGTGTGGGAGGGGGTGCAGTGTGCAGAAAGGGGCTCGGGGCAAGGGATTGGGGCAGAGGGGGGATGGGGGATGTATGAGGGGGCTCAGGGCAGGGGGTTGGGGTGCGGGGGGGGGGGGGGGGCTGGGGGGAGGGGTGGGGGGGGGGGGGGGGTGGGGGTGCACGGGGGGGCGGCAGGGAGCTCAGGGTGCGGGAGGGGTGCGGGATGCAGGCAGGGGCTCAGGGCAGGGGGTTGGGGTGCGGGGGGGGGGGGGGGGCTCGGGGAGGGGAGTTGGGGTGCAGGAGGGGTGCGGGGTGCAGCAGGGGGCTCAGGGAAGGGAGTTGGGGTGCAGGAGGGGTGTGGGGTGCAGGGGGCTTAGGGCAGGGAGTTGGGGTGCGAGGGGTGCAGGGTGCGGCGGGGGCTCAGGGAAGGGAGTTGGGGTGCAGGAGGGGTATGGGGTGCAGGCAGGGGGCTTAGGACAGGGAGTTGGGGTGCAGGGTGCAGCAGGGAGCTCAGGGCAGGGAGTTGGGGTGCAGGAGGAGTGCGGGGTGCAGGCAGGAGGCTTAGGGCAGGGAGTTGGGGGGTGGGGTGCAGGAGGGGTATGGGCTCTGGCCTGGCGCCACTTATCTAAAGCAGCTCAAGGGGTGGCAGCAGCGCGCACCGGGGCCAGGGCAGGCTCCCTGCCTGCCTACCCTGTCCCCAGCCCCACGCCGCTCCAGGAAGTGCTGCGGACCCTGGGGAAGGTGTGGGGGGTGGAGTGGAGGGCTCCACGTGCACCGCCCTTGCTGCGCCTCCAGGTACCTCCCCCGAAGATCCCATTGGCCGCGGTTCCCCGTTCCTGGCCAATGGGAGCTGCGGGGGGCGGGGCCTGGAGGCAAGGGCAACGCAAGGAGCCCTCTGCCCTCCCCCCGCCTGGGGGCTGCAGGGACATGGTGCCGGCCGCTTCTGAGAGCGGCACGGGGCCCACGGCGCCATGAGGTGCAATCCCACGGGCCGGATCCAAAGCCCGGGTGGGCCATAGTTTGCCCACCCCTGGTTTGTCACCTCTGAACTGCCACAGAGATTATTGTTGAGATGCAAAGCATTGCTTCCCTCAAGCACTCCCAAACCCAAGAAATGATAAACTTGGTGTGACAGCCCCCACCCCCGCGTGCAACCTGGACCTGGGGTGCAACCTGGACCTGGGGTACCACTGAGCCTCTGACATACCAACCTGGGCCCCCTCTCACACTGCAAAGGCTGTGACAAGCTGCAGACCGCTCCCGGTCCTGCACTCACACAAACCTTTACACAGGCAGGGACACACCCAGCTGCAGTTACATGGAGGCTTCTCCCCCAACTCCACAGCCTAGGACCCCAGAGCTGTACTGTCTTGTCCTGGTCAAAAGCCTGACCTGTAAGTTTATTTCCCAGTCCACCCCTGCCTCAATGGGGACAGGACAATGCACCAGTTTTTGTTCCTGAGCATATTCCCTAAGCACTTCTAGCAAAACACACTGTTTTAGATAAAAAAGATAAAACAAATTTATTAACTGCAGAAAGATAGATTTTAATTGATTATAAGTAGTGAGCGTACAGATCAAAGCAAATTACCTAAGAAATAAACAGAAATGCAATCTAGGCCTTATAAATTAGATAGGATTTGAATCAAGCGGTGTCTCACCCTCCTAGCTAGTACAAGCAAGTTATAGCTTTTGCATACACAGGCTGGAATTCTGTCCCCCCTGGGCCCCTCTTCCCCAGGTCAGTCTTTGTTCCTAAGGTGTTTCCAGGTGTTGTGTTGTAAAGGGAATGAGGCCAAGTGATGTCACTTCCCCCTTTTATATCTTCTTCCAGTTTTCTGGAAAGATCTTTTGCTGTGACATGAGTCAAACAGTCTCCCTTGGCTATGTGCTATCTCTGAGAGGTTTCCATTGTACACAGTTCCTGGGGTAATCCTTGGAGTGCATTCTCCTCCACGGGCCATCAATGCTGTTTGGCCTTTTATTTGTTGTATGTGAAAGGCTGCTTGTGGGTGTTCCCAACCTCACAACATGTTTCAGTGGCACATATATAGCAAAACTTCATAACTTCATATACAATGATAGCACATACAACTTAATGTTCAGATTAAGACTTTTAAAATGATACCTTACAAGGAATACTTTGTATAAAACATATCATAATTATATCACCATGGTGAATATGGGGTGAAGAGTATCACTTTGGGGCAGAGAGTGTCACACTTGGTTCTCTCTCACAGCAGTTTCTTCTAGCTCTATCATCTTTTGCTATACATGCTAAATGCTTGACAAAAAGTTTACAATCTAACCAGATGACTAACAAATTAAGAATGGGGGAAGGGATAGATCAGGGAAGTTCATGTGTGTGTCTTCTTAGCTCCAAGATTTGTATTTAATTTTTTCTAGGTTTGCTATTATCTGCTTAGCTCACATTTCTTGTGGGGAACACAAGGGTTTGTAATCCTACCTTAGTGCACTACATTCAAATAAATACCCCCACTACCTAATTCATATATACTAATCTTCATCCGTAGATCTCAAAGTGCTTTACAAAGGATGTAAGTATCGTTATTCCCATTTACAGACAGGGAAACAGTGGCACAGCAAGTGAAGTGACTTGCCCAAGGCCACTCTGCAGGCCAGTAGCAGAGCTGAGAATACAACCCAGGACTCCTCCGAACATGGTGCACTGACCCACATTGATAGTTCTAAGGATTCTAAAAAGAAAACTGAAAACACATCACTTACCATGGCAGAACACTAATAAGTTATAATAAACTATTCAACATAGTTAAATGGGCTAGGTAAAAGGAGTAGAATTACTAACAGCATTGACATCACTTTACATTCAAAGAAAAAAGGTCACAAGGCCACAGAATTAAATAGTGCATGCAATACTTTCATCAAATAGCTTCTAGATAAATAAAAATGAGGACAGGTAATAATCTTACTAGGTCTTGTGTTTTCAATTCCTATTGAAGGGTACATGATATGGAACTATCTAGTTAACAGACAGGAAGAACAATCCAGTGGTTAGAGCATTAGTGTGGGATCTGGAAGACCGGGGTCTAACAGACTTCCTGTGTGATGTTGGGCAAGTCACTTAACATCTCTGCGCCTCACTTTTCCATTCATAAAATGGGTAAAATAGCACTTCCCCTGCTCACAGGGGTGTTGTGAGGCAAAATACATTAAAGACTGTGAGGTGCTCAGATACTCTGGTAATGGGGGAACATGAGTGCCTTAGATAGATCAATCATGTCTATCAGGAAATACAATGTGTAATAGAGGTCTGAGTGTGTAAGAGACAGTAGGAGAATGGTACTCCAAATGTTATATTTTTTCCCCTTAATTTGGTAAAAATATTTTCTCCAGGTCCCTGAGATTTTTTGTAAGTAAAGTTTCAGCCTCTGTAATAACAATGCTCTCTCTAGCATGCAAGTATAATTTAAAATATGATACTTACGCAAACTGGTAGGAAGTTACTGAACATTGTGGCACAGTGAACAGCCTTATATGAGTTCAAGTCATCCGTACAAAACTCAGGCACTGGAGTAAGATGTGGTCCATTGCCTTTCTGCCAAATATATAATGCAATCTAACAAAATATACAACATAAGTAGTAATGAGTAGTGGAATTAAACAACAAGTAATGAGTAGTGGAATTAAACAATGGTAATATACCCAGAAATCATTGTTATAAAGCAAATTAATAAAACATGACAGAAGAAACAGAGAAATAAAGAGGATTCTGTAGAGACTGTGTATATGAACTGATTAACTCATTTATTTACTTTGCATTTTGATTTTAAAATCAAACCACAATTTTCACTTAAAAATATTCTCTGCCATAACTTGAAATTTTAAAAAATAATTAGCTCCAGGCACTCCAAATTGCCAAAACATTGAAAGTGTAAATATATAAGAAAAAAAAGCCAGGGTACAGGAGGAAGGAAGGGGACTGAATACATTTATCTGCACCTACTCTTAAATATAAGATAAACTTTATTTTTTGTGTTGTTCTTTGCAATTAATTTTGGTGATATGGAATGCTTAATTCTGTTTTGTTTTAATGTCAACAATAAATAGATTTTAAAAAGACCTGTTCTCTGATGATAATTTAAAATACTCAGAAACGAACAGTAAACTACCATGGAAGTACTGAAAGATCCTTTTGTCTATTGTAAACTGAAAGATTACCAGAATGCTAGCAAATGTCGTTAAAGAAAGAAAAAGTAATACAAGGACAAAGTCTGAAGTAAAGACAAAGGTTCATCTTGTCTCCACCTATCTTGAATTAATTATACTCCATGTTGTAAATTATTATATGTGGAGCTGTTAGCACCACCTCTAGTTAAGGTTACTTGACATTTCCCATTTTAAGTCCCTGTTTTCAGTTGCTATTAACTTCAACTAACTGTTTGAGATGAAATTTTCTATGCTGGATGTCTGCATCAGGCTGATTCCTTCCCTCCCTCCTTTTTGAAAGTTTCAGCTAAAATGGTTCAGATGTTTCAGAGAACAAAAGGAGGGGGAAATATGTTCTGTTATAATTAAAAAAATTCTTTCCAATTCTTTCTTTGCTCACAGTATAACTGATTGCCATATGAACAGGAGTACTTGTGGCACCTTAGAGACTAACAAATTTATTTGAGCATAAGCTTTCGTGGGCTACAGCCCACTTCTTCGGATGCATAGAATGGAACATACAGTAAGAAGATATTTATACATACAGAGAACATGAGAAGGTGGAAGTAGCCATACCAACTGTAAGAGGCTAATTAATTAAGAGAAGCTATTAACAGCAGGGGAGAAAAACTTTTGAAGTGATAATCATGATGGCCCATTTCGGACAGTTGACACGAAAGTGTGAGGCTGCTTCAACATGGGGAAATAGATTCAATTAGTGTAATGACCGAGCCATTCCCAGTCTCTGTTCAAACCTAAGTTGATNGTGGGCTGTAGCCCACGAAAGCTTATGCTCAAATAAATTTGTTAGTCTCTAAGGTGCCACAAGTACTCCTGTTCTTTTTGCTGATACAGACTAACACGGCTGCTACTCTGAAACCTGATTGCCATATGTGGGGTCAGAAAGGAATTTCACCCGAGGTCAGATTAACAGTGACCTTGTAGGGTTTTCACCTTTCTCTGCAGCATGTGGGTGCATGTCACTTGTGAGGATTATCTGGGTCTCTCTCACTTACTCATTTCCCTGCCATTACGGGGGCCTCAGGTACTGTGCACCTCAGTCCCTCTTATTCTCTGCCTGTGGCACATAGTCTCCTGTAGGCTGTAATACTTTGGTCTAGTTTCAGTTGTCAGTTGTGAGGGTGACGTTGGTGTCCTGAAATACACAGGAGGTCAGACTGGATCAGGGGTCTCAAAGTCCCGCGGGCCATCTGCGGCCCAAGAGCCTCCCCACTGCGGCCTGTGGAGGAGAGACGCATGCAGCCACGCTGCTGGCAATGTCTGCTGCAGGTGCCGCCCCCCCGCAGCTCCTATTGGCTGGGGGAGAGGGATAGAGATACCATCACTAGTTGCCGGGCAGAGTCAGCTTGGAGGCAGCATCATTAGTTGCTGGGCAGAATCAGCTATGGAGGCAGCATCATTAGTTGCTGGGCAAAGTCAGCCATGGAGGCAGCATCATTACTTGCCGGGCAGAATCAGTCATGGAGGCAGTATCACTTTTTTCCACAATGAATATAAACAAGTCAAAATACCAAACACAACTATCTGATGCACACCTTGCTGCAATCCTGAAGGTTTCCACTGCTCAGTCACTGAGGCCAAACATCAGCAAACTGACAGAACTGAAGCGTTGCCAGGTGTCTGGCAAACAATAAAAACTCTCTGGCAGGCGAAGAATTGTATAAAGTTGTATGACAGTTTTATTATTTCTGAGAAATTTGAAATAAAAAATACAACATAAATGTTTTCTTTTCTGAACACCATCTTCAGTGACGTTATTGGCCCGCTGGGAGGATTTGAGGACTGGCACTGGCCCGAGGTAAATTGAGTTTGAGACCCCTGGACTAGATGATCTGATGATCCCTTCTGGCCTTAAACTCTGACTCTGAACTACTTCATTGAGAAGCTCCAGTAACTCCATGTTTTGAAGCAGGGACTTGATTTTGGCAGGACGGTTGCTCTGATGTCTTTGGCCATCCCCATGAAAAGTCTCACAAATTTGGCCAAGTTATAAAACCCCAAAAAACAAAAACCCACAACAACCCTCAGTTTGCATATACTCAGTGGAGACTTTTGATAGCTAAATTCTCCTAATATACTATCTGCACTGATTAATGCTTTATCCTGGGAATGCAGAAGGACAGCCGAATTTTCCCTGCAAATACTCCTCCTGACATCTCAGTGGGTTGCAGGGGCCAGAAGGTAGGAGGCAATGTGGGGGGGTGGGAAGGGTCAGGAACTGATATCTGAGGGGTGTGGATAGGTGCAGAAGGAGAAGGCAATAGGAGACGGGATAGGGTGGGGGGTGAACAGGAGCAGAAGCTGGGATGGGGGGATTTGGATATGAGGAGGGGCAAAGGTGAGCAGGATCCAGGGTCGGGAAAGAGGATTTGGGTCAGAGACAGAGGTGAGCTGGATCCAGGGTGGGGCAGGAGGACTTGGACAGGAGCAGGGACAGAGGTGAGCAGGATTCAGGATTGGGTGGGAAGATTTGGATAGAACGAGAGGTGGAGGTTAGCATCAGAAGCCAGAGAGTGGTGGAGAGGAGCAGAGTGGGAAAGGGCAGGAGCCAGAAGTTGTAGGCATATATAGTAATAGAGGGAGACAAAGACAGGTAGGGGCATAGGAGCAGACGTGTCTACAACCAGTAGAGAAAACTCCTCCAAAACTAGAAGTCCTTAATCTCTCCACTCCTCTTTCAGCAGATAGCTATGAAACCTGCTGGCAAGGTGTTTCACATCCCTCCTCTAGTGACTCATACGCACAGAGGATAACAGTTTCGTGTTGCTATCAGTTACTCTTTTAGCTCTAGTGGTAGAGGTGAACCTAAAGTCCTAAACCAAATGATGACCCAACTGGGGATCAATATGGTTCTACATGATGGAATTTCTGTCTCAGTTGGTTTAAAAAAAACCAAAAACACCACTTCGAAAATTATTTTTAAAAAACTACCTTAGGTTGCCAAGTCAAGCACTCAAAAATAGGAAAAGCCAAGATTAAGTTTGCCTGTGTAATCTTGATTCGTCTCCTTTGAATGTATGCGTTATGATATAGTCTTTAATTACATGTTCAGATACTAGTTTCCCCCCACCCCAGGATCCCCAGCTCATTCAGTCCACAGGATGGATGTGTTCTGAGAATGAATCAGGGTTGTGTACTGAAGGAGACTGTTGTCTGTAGGACCCTGTCTCATTTGTTACAGAAGCTGGAAGGTATGTAGTGAATGAGGCAGGGAACTGCAGGAAGAGAAAGGGTCTCCTAGTTAAGAAAGTTAAATACTACCGTGGAGTATTAAATTCTAGCCGTGCCTCTACCACAGAGCTCCTAAGTGATGCTGGGCAAGTCACTATATTTGGCATATGCAATCTGGTCAAGCCAAGCCACGGCATTCTCATCAATCATGTTCAAGGCACAAAGACCTCCAGGAAGTTGAGTCATTTTGCAGTCCTCAGCAATGTGTCATGGTTTGTGGCTGCCCACATTGACATAGTGGACTGTCTCTAAAACAACACCGAAATTCCACTGCAGCACAAATTCCATGTCTGGTATGAAACTGCTTCAGAAAGCTCCATTGCCTTCGTGGTAAATCAAACCCAGGCTGACACTGAGTGGTGTCCAAGACAAGATAATATAATTACTTTCTCTACAGACCATGAAGCTCGCCATGCGTCCTCTACTGTAAATCCCTCATCCGGTAAAAATATCCAAATCGGCAGCCATGAGGGCAGATGACGATGTCGTGGATTAAACAGGTCTTTAATTTAATATCACGCAATTTCATCACAAGCTTTGCTATGTTTTCCTCTCTGCGTGCACTGGGCAGAGCAATATTGCAGAGAACTGGTAACCATGGTAGAAGAGTAGATTTAAGAGTGCCTGAAATAATATGCATGGTGGAATTAAGTTGTATGTCAATTATCTTTGTGTGAGACTAGCGAGCCCATTCTGGAGTACAGTACTCTGCCACTGAATAACAGTGCCAAGGCTGAAGTGCATAATGTTTGGGCACTGGAGCCCCATGTCATTCTGGGCAGTTTTCCGAGCAGGTTGTTTCATGTTTTGACCTTAGTCACTGTCTTTGTAAGATGGTCACGATATGTGAGTTCTATCCAACGTGATGCCTACATAAACCAGGTGTAAATCATGTTTTATTCACTGACCATTGAGAACTATATTCAGGTCTCTGTCCGCTTGTGCATGATTTAAGTGGAAGACAACTGACACAGTCTTACTTCCACTTGGTATCGGACGCCACAGACAACAATAATTGGCCAATTCCCACCATATCTGCACTCAGAACACTCTCAAGTATGTCAAAGTGACTGAGTGCCGAGGCATATGTTGCCTGCATAAACAAACTTGTGAGACCCAATATATGGTAGGTCATTCAAATATAAGTTGAATAACATTGGCGATAATACTTGCAAGAGGCTGTTCTTCTGGTGCCTCCAAGCACTTTTTCTATCACCAATATGCACACGGAAATGGCGATTTCTCAAAAACAGAGCCATTGTGCATACTAACCAACTTGGCATAGTTCTAGACAATTTCACCAAAATGCCTATGTGCCAAACCATATCATATGCCACAGTAAGATTAAGGAAAACTAAATCACTCTTCAGCTTATGTTGGAATCCATTTTCGATTAAAGTTGTAAGTGCCGGCAAGTCACTTAAACCAACATATTCATTGCTGGTCACTAAAAGTGTGTTCTTCAGATTTGTAGAATTGGTGAGCACTCAACTCCAACTGAAGTTGGCTGGAAGCTTGCTTTGAACATATGAAGTGCTATAAAAAGGCTAAGTAGACTGAAAAATAAGGACCTAGGTGTCTCAAGTTGGGCTCCAAAAATTAGTGAGCACTTGGACCTTAATCTCACTGTGCCTCAATTCCCCAGATGTAAAATTGGGATAATAATTCTAATGGGGACAATATCACCTAATCTCACAGAAATGTTGTGAAAACAAACTCTTTAATGTTTGTGAAGCACTCAGATATTATGGTGAGACGCCACAGAAACACCCAGGAGAAAATCAATAATTTTGTATTCAGCACAGCATAGGCTAGTGTGCATTAAATAAAGCGTGGGGCTCCACTGAATGTGGAGAATAAAACAGAGTTCTAAGATTCACACTGAAAATGAAAGGTATTTTATGGAATGCCGCTCTAAAAGGCCTTCTTGCAGAAAACCATAAATGAACACAGTATGTGTGCTTTATGACAAAAAAGCACCATATATTTGTAAGACAGACTGTGTTCCATCTGGAAAGCCACAGCAGAGTAGTGAATGTAGACAGTATTAGGAAGAAGACTAATGAATGGGCAGCAGCTAGACCTAATAGACACAAAGGTGAAATAAAAGCACTTAAGGCAAATGATGCCACTTGGATTCTATCTTACTGAAGGTACATGAGCATAATACAATTCCTTTTCCCCTCAACAACGATAAAGCAAAATAGAAGAACGTGGTAACCACTCTTCTGTCACATCTCCCTTATATCTCCAGCTTTTCCCGTCTTCACTGAAATCTAAATGTATTGGGATTAAGGAATGAGGGGATTCATGAGGGCAGGATTGTAAACTAAGATCATATATTTAACATCTTCATAATTTAGACTCTATAATACCAATATTAAAGATATTAGATTGTATCCTTTGATTTATTGGCAGCCAGTGTAATTTATGGAGGACATGTGTAACCACCTCTTTACTTCTATTTGAAGAAGCAAGCGAGCAGTTGCCATGTCAATTGTTACAGCCTAGGGGTCAATTAGTGTGTGTTACAGTAACCTAGTCTGGGTGTGGCAAAGCAGGATGGCCCCAGGAAGGTCTGCATCAGAGAGAAATAGAGGGACTTTCTGGATAAACCAGAAATGGTGGTAATGACTCTTGACCACCATCCAAATATAAACTTCCTTTCTCAGAAAACAGTGATGGATTTCCATTCCCCCCCACACACTTCCACAAGTTCCCAAATCTATTTGACTAGCATTGGCTGTACTGCCTGAATAACACACACACACAAACCACAAGCAGGCCTCTCAAAATGCTTCCTGCTGCCAACAACCATCATAATAGTTTAATCTAGGTTGAAATTCAATGTCAGTGAGGCAGTCTGATATCTGAGACAGTCCTTAATGGGTATACAAGACTCAAAATGCAAACTTTTCTATTTGATGAGCTGGGAACCTCTTCCTTTTTTCCATAGCAAACTTCCAAAAAGTGATGCCTTCTTGTACACTATCACATGATATAAATTCAGCATTACTTGCAGTACCATCTACATTTTGTAACAATAGAACTTTTACAATTCTACATATTATAACACTGAAAAGGAAGGCAAACAAATATACAGTCCAGAAAGTTCAAATCTTTTAACAACCTTAAAGAGTCTACATTATTTAGGCTTCAATTTATCAGCATTTAAACAGAAAATGACAGGGTTATTTTCTTACATGTTTCACAGGAATAGAACATGGCTTACCTCATGTTTTAAATCTATTGTAAAGTCTGACTTAAGTGGTTCACTTTTCAGCTTGTTTGCAAGCCTGTACAATAAACATAATGAAATTTACTTACTTCATAAAGTAAGAACAAGAGTAATGTAATGGAGACAGCAACTGAATTTTTTAAACAAACAAACTTGAGATTTTGTTCATGTCTATGAAATGTCAAACCATTTTCTAGGGGCTTCTTGATAATGAGCTGTTTACACATGAGTTGCAGGAATTTAGCAGATAGGATTCCAAAATAGGCTACAAATGAACTAATTCTTTAAACAACAACATTTGCAGCATTATTTTACTATATAACCCTCCTTCAACATTTTAAAAAATTAAGCTAATTCATCAGGAATTTGAGAGGTGGGAAGTCGGGGGGGGGGGAGGGGTTTCTTGACTGTCTCCTGCAAAAAAAATCACACTTCTGGATTTATTAGAACCAGAAAATGTTTATATAAAATAATCTGGAATGGAAAGCAAACATCTGGACATAGCCTGCTGCTGTGAGTACTAGTTCTTAGAATATACCTCTCAGTGTCAATTTTTCCTGCCCAAGAAGAAAGTCTCCAATAGGAGAGGCCCTGCAATCTAGCATCATATTTTTAACATTCAAGGAGACAATTTTGTGCTTTCAGCTGCTTAATGATCAGCCCCTTGCTCACTAATCTAAACTTTTTCTTCTTATTTGTAATATTTAAACATTTTCCATTTATGAATATATACTTTTACTGCATAAAGGTGTATAAGACTTTAAACTTCACGTGGTACGTAAAATCATAAAGTGTATAACAAAGAGACAAAGTTATATGCAAAAATATATTTCTGCACATATGTATTTATGAAATTTTAATTATTTATTATTATAATTTGTGTTTGCAAAGCTTCTTTTGTGTGTTTTGGTATGTGGGATGAGGAGGGAAGGTATTTTATAAGAAATAGTAGTATTTTAAATTTTGTGTAAAACACTAATCTGTGCTCAGTCATAACTCCTTAAAATAATATTGCTTTATGTTTATATAGCTTTTTATATCTTCAAAGCACTTTACAAACATGAACTAATTAACTATTAATAAAATTTTTTTACAAAAGATTACAAATTAAATTCTTACTTGTTTACAAGCGGAATGCTAAGTACCCAGCCAGCAGCAAAATCTGGAAATTTAAAGACTGTAGGATTTTCAGCAAAGGCATAATGATGTATTATTGTAGATTCTTCATCATATAATGCTTTTCCTAAGAACCATTCCTGTAAAGAGAGGTGGGATATATCATTTTGCTCATCTACCGCATTGCTTTAATAAAGGCAACAGATAAAAAACAATATTCATACTGAATAAAATGAACGCGAGAGAGAGGGTAAGTGTGTTGTTTGTAATGAGACTGACTAAAATGTCATTTGTTTGCTGATGGTGAGAACTGAGGAGGAGAAAACAGGGGAGGGAGAAAAAATATTTTAAAGAGCCACACACAATGTACTTCCAAACCACCAGCTCCCTTTGGTCCTGCATTGCAGCAGCTTCCCCCTCAACTGAGGACTCAATAAGTCTAACACTACTCTGAGTGTTGGCTAGAGGGGGCACCATACCCTCACAGGCTGAATCCACATCAAATTTGGAATCCATGTCCGTCAATCTTCAGTTTCACTAGTGATTTTTGAAGGCAAATACATTTTAAGTACCCAATCCCTCAAAACAATAACTGACCGAAGATGACCAAAGTCTGTTCTAAGTTTTACATGCATGAAGCAGGAGAATAAGAAATTACTTATAACAGGACTTTACATAAAGGGCAGTTCAGGACACAATTTATTGTGTTGGGAGATATTTAATAAACTTAAATGCTGGTACTGTGCTTTACATTAATTGTAAATAGCAAGACTGATTACTCACATGCATAAAGTTAATTTCACATCTAAGTATTTGCAGGACTGGGACCCTAAAGAGGATTTTAAACATAAAACCAACAACTAAGAAAGGAATGGGTCAGTATCCACAGTCATGGGGCCAAAAAGCAATACTAGGAACATCATCTCAAGCAGTGGTTCAACAAAAGCTTTTTAATTGTAGATATTATTCTATGTATTGTGGCAGTTCCTCATGGCCCACACTGTTTGGCTTTTGACAGTTTACAATACAATTCAAAATTACAAATTCTTCAGGTAAAATGGACAAAGCTTGGTTAATAATTTCATCACAACATACAAAATGCCATGTAGTGTTATTTAGGCCATAGTAAAGATTGTGTCAAAATTCCAGTCTAAACCCCATTTTCCATCTGTTTATAACGTTCAAGAAAAATAATCAATCTTTTTTGAAAATTAGTCTACTGGAATATATATTTTTTGTACCAAACTTTTAGATCTATAAGACAAAAATAATACATTTAAGCAGAACATTAAGAAATATTAAGGCAGGACACCTCAACCTCAAGACATTCTTCCCTTCTTCTCAGCAGCCATTTGTATAATTGCATATAGAAAGCTCCTAATTCTCCAGCTCCCATAATCCCTTGCATCTCCATACAGGTGCAAAACATGTTCCCCCATCTGATTCCCTAGTCAAGCCAGCTTCTACCAGGACAGAAGGAGGGTAAGGATGAAAGGCTTCTTGACATTCCCTCCACCAAAGTCAGAGGGGTTCCTACCATCCCCTATCCTCTTAGGCACGGAGTTTTATCCCACCAACAAAAAAAGTCCATTTTTCTTTGTTTACTATTAGTGACAACAGCATCCACTGGAAAGCTAGCTAGCAGCTAAAAATACTGGAGGAAGAATGGAAATGGAAAGAGATGCAAATTCTTGTGTATAAAAAGGTACTATTCTGAGTAATAAAATCACTCTTTAAAAGTGAAGCCATACAAAACATTTAGATTTAGAGCCTTAAAGGTTGAATCATTTTGATGCTACATATATTCTATGCTATTTGACAACCAGTTTCAGTAAATTATTTCTAACATTTTCATACTATGGTAATATTAGCGACTCTTGTCAAGAGCAGGCCCCACTGTGCTAGGCAATGTGTAATCAGAGATGTCACTCAATTTAATCAAATCACCAGAAACAACATGCCCTGGGTAGTGTGGGAAGGCTCACTCTGTGATATTACGGTGCAAAATGGAGAGATCTCATGGTCGTATTGCTGTATAATATTTTTCTATACAAAAGCTCACTGCTGTAATGATTTTTCAGTCTCTGATATTTACATGGCAATGATTTGTGATCTTGCTAAACTTCCTAAATAAATGAACAGAACAAAAAGTGGTCCTTATACCAAGTTAAGACCAAAGCGGACTGTGAAAAGTTACAAAAGGTTCTCACAAAACCGGGTGACTGGGCAAGAAAATAGCAGACGAAATTCAATGTTGGTAAATGCAAAGTAATGCACATTGGAAAACATAATCCCAACTGTACATTCAAAATGATGGGGTCTAAATGCCACTCAAGAAAGATCTTGGAGCCATTGTGGATAGTTCCCCGAAAACATCTCTTTAATGTGCAGTGGTAGTCAAAAAAGCTAACAGAAAGTTAAGAATCATTAAGAAATGGACAGCTCAGTGGTTTGAGCAATGGCCTACTAAACCCAGGGTTGTGAGCTCAATCCTTGAGGGGGCCATTTAGGGATCTGGGGAAAAAATTGGGGATTAGTCCTACTTTGAGCAGGTGGTTGGACTAGATGACCTCCTGAGGTCCCTTCCAACCCTGGTATTCTATGATTCTATAATAAGACAGAAAATATCATAATACCACTCTATAAATCTATGGTACGCCCACAACTTGAATAGTGCGTGCAGATGTGGTCATCCCATCTGATAAAGGATATATACTAGAATTGGAAAAAATATAGAGAAGGGCAATAAAAATGATTAGGGGTATGGAACAGCTTCCTTATGAGACGAGATTAAAAAGACTGGGACTGCTCAATTTAGAAAAGAGATAACTAAGTGGTGGATATGATAGAAGTCTATAAAATCATGAATGGTGTGGAGGAAGTGTTATTTACCCTCCTACACAGGAACAAGGGGTCACCCAATTAAATTAATAGGCAGCAGGTTTAAAACAAACATAAGAAAGTATTTCCTTCACACAATGCACAGTCAACCTGAGAACTTGTCGCCAGGGGATTTTGTAAAGGCCAAAAGTATAATTATGTTAAAAAAAGAAATAGGTAAGTTCATGTCAAGATGGTCAGGGACACACCACTATGTTGTAGCAGTCCCTAAACCTCTGATTGCCAGAAGCTGGGAGTGGACGACAGCGGATGGAAAACTAGATAACTGCCCTGTTCTATTCAATCCTTCTGGTCACTGTCAGAAGACAGGATACTGGGCTAGATGGACCATTAGTCTGACGCAGCATGGCCATGCTTATGTAATTGTGTATTTTAGTTACGCTAAAATAATCTATAAGAACTACTTCCCATGGTTCCTGGGTGTAAAAAACATACATTATTCTCCTTACTCTATAAAAAGTAGAAAATTAAAACCATTGGTATAAATTTTCATTAGAACATTGTGCCTGCAATATTAACTCACCAATCAACAACAGCAAGTACATTCAAATGTACATCTGATATTCTACTCTCAAGTGTGTTCTGTCACATATAAGTACTGTATTCCATATTATAGTTTTACAAGGCCATTGATGTGCACTGGATTTACCGAAATTATGGTTGTACATGCCTCGTTAGTTCAATTGTTTTAAATTTTAATATTTCTTTTTTGGCAGAATAAATTCAAGAAAGAGAAGGAGTAGACAGCACTGTAGGAAAGTGAAGTGTTATAGTGTGTTAAGCATACAACATCTCACAGGTATGAGAACTGCAACACAACTGAAAAATGGAGCAAGTTAAATATAGAGCATCAGCTTTTAATTTTGAAAGGGGGAGGGATAGCTCAGTGGTTTGAGTATTGGCCTGCTAAACCCACAGTTGTGAGCTCAATCCTCGAGGGGGCCACTTAGGGATCTGGGGTAAAATTGGTCCTGCTAGTGAAGGCAGGGGGCTGGACTCGATGACCTTTTGGGGTCCCTTCCAGCTCTATGAGATAGGTATATCTCCATTTATTATTATTACTCTTCCTAGTGTCACAAACCAATTTATTTAAAGGTGAACTATAAAGCTAATGTTTAAAGGTGTTTAAGATGTCAAATCATTAACAGAATGTGTGCAGATTTAAAATTTAAATATTTACATTTTAAAACAAAAGTCCATTTACCCTGTGACACTCGATCACATCACAAGCAGGTTGTGATGGCATCAGCTCATGCAGGGGAGCTAGATACATGGTGTCACAGCCTGATCCAGTACCCTTCTGTAGGAACACCAGTCTGTTGTGAGTAGTCCCAATTCTGGGGCCGACGTGCTTCCAAGCCAACTAGGCCCGGGCAGTCTAGGCCAACGTTTCTAGCTCTAAGGCCCTAGACCACACTCCCAGATTCAGACTTCTGGTCCGGCATTCTTCTTTGAGATGTGAGGCGCTGCTGCCCAAGTCCCTAAAATCGATGTCTGAGACCTCTCAAGCCCCCCCAGCTGCTTCCACATGATCCCCCAGAGTTCCAAATAGGCTGCAGGTGCTCTGGGCTTCTAGTTTAACCCTTTCAGGAATAACATGGCAGGAAAGCAAAGTACACGTGCTTAACAAAGGAATTTAACCACAGCGACTGTATGCTGCACTCAAGAGTTATAACTCTTTGAAAAGTTACCGAGGTACTGAGATGCACTCCCTCCCTTGTCTGATCTTGCCCCTTCTGCAAGTCTGTGGTTTGTCAGCATTACCAGTTGGGTAGAATTCCTCCTGCCCTTTTCAGTCCTGCTCGTCGTGCTTCCAAGTGGCAATGGTCAGTCCCCCCTGCTCAAAGCAGTACCCAAATCTTATGTACAGTCTTCTTTTCCAGGTTCCCAGGCTGAGATGCTGCAGATCCACCTGCCATACTGGCACCCATGTGTAGAAAATCCATAGTTCGATGGAGTCAGAGCCAGCAGCTGAGACACAAAAGTGATGGCTCCAGTTTGCTTTGTGATGGTTTCTGAGTGATGTTCCTTCAATGAGGCGGTCAAGCAACTTTCCTGGATGGGGCAGCTATCTGGAATTCAATTCAATAAACTTGCATTGGGCAAGGTTAAACGTGTTCTACCCATAATATAAAATGGAGGTGCTAATACAAAATGGAATTCACAATTTGATAGACATATTCCACGTCATCACATATGGACCCATGAACCCACATTTTGGCAAGTAAACAGCAATTCTTATATATTTGTTAGGGCTGCCAAGTGATTAAAAAAATTTATCACGATTAATCACGCGATTAAAAAAATTAATCGCAATTAATCGCACTGTTAAACAATAATAGAATACCATTTATTTAAATGTTTTTGGATATTTTCTACATTTTCAAATATATTGATTTCAATTACAACACAGAATACGAAGTGTACAGTGCTCACTTTATGTTTATTTTTTATTACAAATATTTGCACTGTAAAAAACAAAAGAAATAGTATTTTCAATTCACCTAATGTAAGTACTGTAGTGCAATCTCTTTGTCATTAAAGTTGAACTTACAAATGTCGAATTATGTACAAAAAAATAACTGCATTCAAAAATAAAACAATGTAAAACTTTAGAGCCTACAAGTCCACTCAGTCCTACTTCAGCCAATCACTCAGACAAACAAGTTTGGTTACATTTTCAGGAGATAATGCTGCCTGCTTCTTGTTTACATCACCTGAAAGTGAGAACAGGCGTTCACATGGCACTGTTGTAACCGGCGTTGCAAGATATTTACATGTCAGATGCACAAAAGATTCATATGTCCTTCATGCTTCAACCACCATTCCAGAGGATATGCATCCATGCTGATGACGGATTCTGCTCGATAACGATCCAAAGCAGAGCGGACTGACGCATATTCATTTTCATCATCTGAGTCAGATGCCACCAGCAGAAGGTTGATTTTCTTTTTTGGTGGTTCGGGTTCTATAGTTTCCACATCTGAGTGTGGCTCTTTTAAGACTTCTGAAAGCATGCTCCACACCTCGTCCCTCTCAGATTTTGGATGGCACTTCAGATTCTTAAACCTTGGGTCAAGTGCTGTAGCTATTTTTAGAAATCTCACATTGGTACCTTCTTTGCATTTTGTCAAAACTGCAGTGACTGTGTTCGTAAATCAAACAACATGTACTGGGTCATCATCTGAGACTGCTATAACATGAAATAGATGGCAGAATGCAGGTAAAACAGAGCAAGGGACATACAATTCTCCCCCAAGAAGTTCAGTCACAAATTTAATTAATGCACTATTTTTTAACGAACATCATCAGCATGGAAGCATATCCTCCGGAATGGTGGCTGAAGCATGAAGGGGCATACAAATGTTTAGCATATCTGGTACATAAATACCTTGCAATGCCAGCTACAAAAGTGCCATGCGAACACCTGTTCTCACTTTCAGGTGACATTGTAAATAAGAAGCAGGCAGCAGTATCTCCTGTAAATGTAAACAAACTTGTTTGTCTTAGTGATTGGCTGAACAAGAAGTAGGACTGAGTGGACTTGTAGGCTCTGAAGTTTCACATTGTTTTGTTTTTGAGTGCAGTTATGTAACAAAAAAAAAATCTACATTTGTAAGTTACACTTTCACGATAGAGATTGCACTACAGTACTTGTACGAGGTGAACTGAAAAATACTATTTCTTTTATCATTTTTACAGTGCAAATATTTGTAATGAAAAATAATATAAAGTGAGCACTGTACACTTTGTATTCTGTGTTGTAATAGAAATCAATATATTTGAAAATGTAGAAAAACATCCAAAAATATTTAATAAATTTCAATTGGTATTTTATTGTTTAACAGTGCAATTAATCGCAGTAAATTTTTGTTTAGTTAATCGCGTGAGTTAACTGCAATTAATCAACAACCCTAATATTTATTTTTAAATTTTATTAAATTTTTGGTCTTCACATACATCTTTTTATTATGTGGGGTGTAAATTAGCTCTTTTTAAAGCTTTGCAGTACATCTTTAATTGTAGTTCTGTTTTAATCTATAGGATGCTGGCTAATTCCATGGTGGATAACACCTGAAAACTAGAAGATACTGTTTTGCATTTTCACGTTTTTATTTTGTTTTGGTTTTTTAGAGGGAAGTGAGGGAGGGCCTCAGACTGGATTCTGAGGAAGGGTTTCCAATGGTGTGGAAGAAGGGTTCCCCGTTGTCAAACTCTTTCTTTCTCGAGTCTACATGTCCATCACAACCTGCATCCTTGTCAGAAGTTCTTAACTAGATCTTCAGGCCAAAAACCACTGGGGGCAGATAGAGGGAGCTTGGAAGCTGAGGCCAAAGAAACTAGCAGCAGGTAAGCACAGGGAGGTAAAGGCTGCAGATGTGAGCAGGAAATCAAAGACAGTAAGCCCACTGAGGGTGGTGATTTGGTTCTTACAATTTATTTTCTATTCTGTAGAGGCACTTCTACAATGGTTATCACCAAAGCGCTCTGGAAGGAGAAGGGTGAAAAGTGAACAGAAAGGAGATTGGTATGTGTTGGAGGAGAGGTAATTACCAAAAATAAGAACACTTACCTCGCAGGACCTCAGTCCAGAAAACACGAGTGTATTTGTCCTCAATGTGAGAACATCAGTCCTTAAAAAAGTGGTCCCCCATCTCAACAAAAAATGGGAAAAATCCACCACAGGAGTGTGAGTTGAAAAGAGAGGCATTTTGAAGTTATTTTAGTTTCTTGTGATAGATACAATATTTAGAATCTTATTTATAATACAGATTATTCACATGATAAAACTACACAGAGAGCAATTCCGGTCGAACTCAACATGTGAAACTATTTGGTGCATTATTGACACACTATACAAAAATCAGTTATGGGCCATTATACTAAGATGGCCACTACTCTGTATTTAAAAGCAAAATGGGTCTAATTTTTCTTTAAATGTATGCTGGAACTTAACTCACTATTGTAATAGGATTTATGCACATGGCATTCAAGGCAGATTAAACCCTTTATTAATTCTGAAAAGGTTAAAGTGCAGTAATTACTTTTGTAATAGAAATAACCTGGTCAGATTTTCAAAATACCTAAAGGATGTTCAATAGACTGTTTAGTAGTATGAGCAGGGATCCTAGTAATCCATTTGCCAAAGAATAATGCACGTGGTTAGGACAGAATCATCCCTTAGGGGAGGATCTATTAATGGAGATTCTCTATGTCTAGTAAGGAGGAGAGGATGGAAAATGGTAAAATACGGGTAGGATTTGATGAGAAACAGTAAAATGAAGAAGAATCCTATTCAATTACATCATGTAATGGCAGACAGCTGAAAAGTGACCATTTTTTTAAGTGCTTATATACAAATGCTAGAAGTCTAAATAAGAAGATGGGTCACCTAGAGTGCCTCGTATTAAATGGGGATATTGATATAACAGGCATCACAGAAACTTGGTGGAATGAGGATAATCAATGGGACACAGTAATACCATGGTACAAAATATATTGGAAGGACAGAACAGGTCGTGCTGGTGGGGGAGTGGCACTATATGTGAAAGAAAGCGTAGAATCAAATGAAGTAAAAATCTTAAATGAACCAAACTGTACCATAGAATCTCTATGGATAGCAATTCCATGCTCAAATAATAACAATATAGCAGTAGGGATATACTACCGACCACCTGACCAGGATGGTGATAGTGACTGCAAAATGCTCAGGGAGATTAGAGAAGCTATAAAAATAAAAAACACAATAATAATGATGGGTGATTTCAACTATCCCCATATTGACTGGGTACATGTCACCTCAAGACAGGATGCAGAGATAAAGTTGCTTGACACCTTAAATGACTGCTTCTTCGAGCAGCTAGCCTTGGAGCCCACAAGAGGAGAGGCAATTCTTGATTTAGTCCTAACTGGAGCACAGGATCAGATCCAAGAGGTGAATATAGCTGGACCGCTTGGTAATAATGACCATAATGTCATCAAATTTAACATCCCTGTGGTGGGGAAAACACCACAGCAGCCCAACACTGTAGCATTTAATTTCAAAAAGGGGGACTACACAAAAATGAGGAAGTTAGTTAAACAGAAATTAAAAGGTACAGTGCCAAAAGTGAAATCCCTGCAAGCTGCATGGAAACTTTTTAAAGACACCATAATAGAGGCTCAACTTAAAATATATACCCCCAAACTAAAAAAACATAGTGAGAGAACCAAAAAAAAGTGCCACCCTGGCTAAACAACAAAGTAAAAGAAGCAGTGAGAGGCAAAAAGGCATCCTTTAAAAAGTGGAAGTTAAATCCTAGTGAGGAAAATAGAAAGGAGCATAAAATCTAGCAAGTGAAGTGTAAAAATATAATTAGGACGGTCAAAAATGAATTTGAAGAACAGCTAGCCAAAGATTCAAAAAGTAATAGCAAAAAAATGTTTACGTACATCAGAAGCAGGAAGCCTGCTAAACAACCAGTGGGGCCACTGGATGATTGAGATGCTAAAGGAGCACTCAAAGACGATAAGGCCATTGCGGAGAAACTAAATTAATTATTTGCGTTGGGCTTCACGGCTGAGGATGTGAGGGAGATTACTAAACCTGAGCCATTCTTTTTAGGTGACAAATCTGAGGAACTGTCCCAGACTGAGGTGTCATTAGAGGAGGTTTTTGGAACAAATCGATAAACTAAACAGTAATAAGTCACCAGGACCAGATGGTATTCATCCAAGAGTTCTGAAGGAATTCAAATGTGAAATTGCAGAGTACTAACTGTAGTTTGTAATCTATCATTTAAATCAGCTTCTGTACCAAATGACCGGAGGATAGCTAATGTGACGGCATTTTTTTAAAAGGGCTCCAGAGGTGATCCCAGCAATTACAGGCCAGTAAGCCTGACTTCAGTACCGGGCAAACTGTCTGAAACTATAATTGTCAGACACATAGATTAACATAATTTGTTGGGGAAGAGTCAACATGGTTTTTGTAAAGGGAAATCATGCCTCACCAATCAACTAGATGGTCAGCTTTCAGAATGGAGAGAGGTAAATAGTGGTGTCCCCCCGGGGTCTGTCCTGGGCCCAGTCCTATTCAACAGAGTCATAAATGATCTAGAAAAACGGGTAAACAGTGAGGGGGCAAAATTTGCAGATGATACAAAACTACTCAAGATAGTTAAGTCCAAAGCAGACTGCGAAGAGCTACAAAGGGATCTCACAAAACTGGGTGACTGGGCAACAAAATGGCAGATGAAATTCAATGTTGATAAATGCAAAGTAATGCACATTGGAAAACATAATCCCAACTATTCACATAAAATTATGGGGTCTAAATTAGCTGTTACCACTCAAGAGAGAGATCTTCATAGAATCATAGAACTGGAAGGGACCTCGAGAGGTCATCTAGTCCAGTCCCCTGCACTCAAGGCAGGACTAAGTATTATCTAGACCATCCCTGACAGGTGTTTGTCCAACCTTCTCTTAAAAATCCCCAATGATGGAGATTCCACAACCTCCTTAGGCAATTTATTCCAGTGCTTAATCACTCTGACAGTTAGGACGTTTTTCCTAATGTCCAACCTAAATCGCCCTTGCTGCAAGTTAAGCCCATTGCTTCTTGTCCTATCCTCAGAGGTTAAGAACAATAATTTTTCTCCCTCCTCCTTGTAACAACCTTTTATGTATTTGAAAACTGTTATGTCCCTAAACAAACCCAATTTTTTCAATCTTCCCTCATTGGTCATGTTTTCTAGACCTTTAAACATTTTTGTTGCTCTTCTCTGGACTTTCTCCAATTTGTCCACATCTTTCCTGAAATGTGGCGCCCAGAACTGGACACAATACTCCAGTTGAGGCCTAATCAGCGCAGAGTAGAGCGGAAGAATTACTTCTCGTGTCTTGCTTACAATGCTCCTGCTAATACATCCCAGAATGATGTTTGCTTTCTTTGCAACAGCGTCACACTGTTGACTCATATTTAGCTTGTGATCCACTATGACCCCCAGATCCCTTTCTGCAGTACTCCTTCCTAGGCAGTCATTTCCCATTTTGTATGTGTGCAATTGATTATTCCTTCATAAGTGGAGTACTTTGCATTTATCCTTATTGAATTTCATCCTATTTACTTCAGACCATTTTTCCAGTTTGTCCAGATCATTTTGAATTTTAATCCTATCCTCCAAAGCACTTGCAACCCCTCCCAGCTTGGTATCGTCTGCAAACTTTATAAGTGTGCTCTCTATCCCATTATCTAAATCATTGATGAAGATATTGAACAGAACCAGAACTGATCCCTGCGGGACCCCACTCACTGTGCTCTTCCAGCATGACTCTGAACCACTGATGATTACTCTCTGGGAACGATTTTCCAATCAGTTATACACCCACCTTATAGAAGCTCCATCTAGGTTGTATTTCCCTAGTTTGGTTATGAGAAGGTCATGCGAGACAGTATCAAAAGCCTTACTAAAGTCAAGATATACCACATCTACCGCTTCCCCCCTATCCACAAGACTTGTTACCCTGTCAAAGAAAGATATCAGGTTGGTTTGACATGATTTGTTCTTGGCAAATCCATGCTGACTGTTATTTATCACCTTATTATCTTCTAGGTGTTTGCAAATTGATTGCTTAATTATTTGCTCCATTATCTTTCCAGGTACAGAAGTTAAGCTGACTGGTCTGTAATTCCCCGGGTTGTCCTTATTTCCCTTTTTTATAGATGGGCACTATATTTGCCCTTTTCCAGTCTTCCGGAATGTCTCCTGTCTTCCATGACTTTTCAAAGATAATTGCTAATGGCTCAGATATCTCCTCAGTCAGTTCCTTGAGTATTCTAGGACGCATTTCATCAGGCCCTGGTGATTTGAAGACATCTAACTTGTCTAAGTAATTTTTGACTTGTTCTTTCCCTATTTTAGTCTCTGATCATACCTCATTTTCACTGGCATTCACTATGTTAAACGTCCAATCGCCACCAACCTTCTTGGTGAAAAACAAAACAAAGAAGTCATTTAGCACCTTTGCCATTTCCACATTTTCTGTTATTGTCTTTCCCCCCTCATTAAGTAACAGGCCTACTCTGTCCTTAGTCTTCCTCTTGCTACTAATGTATTTGTAGAATGTTTTCTTGTTTCCTTTTATGTCCCTCGCTAGTTTGATCTCATTTTGTGCCTTGGATTTTCTAATTTTGTCCCTACATACTTGTATTATTTGTTTATATTCATTCTTTGTAATTTGACCGAGTTTCCACTTTTTGTAGGACTCTTTTTTGAGTTTTAGATCATGGAAGATCTCCTGGTTAAGCCAGGGTGGTCTCTTGCCATAGTGGGATAGTTTGCTCTTGTGCCCTTAATAATGTCTCTTGGAGTCATTGTGGATAGTTCTCTGAAAACATCCACTCAATGTGCAGTGGCAGTCAAAAAAGCAAACAAAATGTTGGGAATCATTAAGAAAGGGATAGATAATGAGAGAAAATATTATATTGCCTGAATATAAATCCATGGTACGCCCACATCTTGAATACTGCATACAGATGTGGTCACCACATCACAGAAAAGATATATTGGAATTTGAAAAGGTTCAGAGAAGAGCAACAAAAATGATAAGGGGTATGGAACAGCTTCCATATGAGGAGAGATTAAAAAGACTGGGACTTTTCAGCTTGGAAAAGAGATGACTAAGGGGAATATGATAGAGGTCTATAAAATCCTGACTGGTATGGAGAGAGTAAATAAGGAAGTGTTATTTACTCCTTCTCATAACACAAGAACTAGGGGTCACCAAATGAAATTAATAGGCAGCAGTTTTAGAACAAAAAAGAGGAAGTATTTCTTCACACGACGCACAGTCAACCTTTGGAACTCCTTGCCAGAGGATGTTGTGAAGGTCAAGACTATAACAGGGTTCAAAAAAGAACTAGATACATTAATCGAGGATAGGTCCATCAATGGGTATTAGCTAGGATTGCAAGGGATGGTGTCCCTAGTCTCTGTTTGCCAGAAGCTGGGAATGGGCAACAGGGGATGGATCAGCTGATGATTACCTGTTCTGTTCATTCCCTCTGAGGCACTTGGTGTTGGCCACTGTCAGAAGACAGGATACTGGGCTCGATGGACTTTTGGTTTGACACAGTATGGCCATTCTTATGTTCAGAGAATCACTAGTTTATAATTTTGTGAAAAATAAAAACATTAACTATTAACTAAATTTTACTGAAAGTACCAATGTCACTTATTCAATGCACACAACCACTCCTTGTGGTTGATTTTTGAACATGCTTTAAATTTACACCGGAACCCCATTTATCGGATCTAATTGGGACTGGGGCCAGATCGGATAATCAGGAGAAACAGCAAACAGCTTTGTATCCCTTATTTTAAGATGGGGGTGGGGAGGTTCAGGGCAGTCAGCTGGAGCCCCAGCCACTGTCAGCCCTGGGCGGCTGGTGGTTCGGTTTATACAGAGAGATGGATAATGGAGGCTTGGATAAACAGGGTTCTACTGTATATCAATAAAATGTGTTCAAATGATATCTGTATATATTGTGGGTAGTGAAACTAAAGTTCAGCGTTTCATTTTAATCACGGAAAAACATGGATTTTATGGGGGGGCGTTAATCGGAGAATTTTGGGGCTTTTTTATCACAGAAATCTAGGATCCCTGGTTATGAGACTACAAAAAGCATTTTAAAATCTCTACGTTATTAAGGTTCTCAATTTTAAAAGTGGTTGTGTAGAAGAGAGGCTATGCCAGGTGGCTGTAAAGAAAGTGTCTTTCTAAACAAAGGCCCACACTCATACCTGAAGTAGGGCTTCCCTCAGCCCTTGAACAAAATAACAGTAAATGAACAAGGCCAATTCCTGCCAATTTCCCAAGTAGTATAAAAGTATGGCTTCCTTCAGCCAGTCAAAGTAAGGATATCAAGATGGGTGTTTTTCAGTAAGTCCCCCAAAATACCAGATAAACAGTCCAACTCGTGGCTCCCTTCTAACACAGCCTCTTTGGGAAGGACGGTAGTCAATTTAACAGCTCTTCCTTGATGGCTTTGGGACTAAGTCCTTTGTTCCACAAACTTCCTAACCCCTTTTCTTCTTGGGCAGGTAGGAAAGATTACTTTTCTCTTAGGAACCAACCAGCCTAATTACATAAAGAATTGTCCTACCAGATCAGACCAGGGTCCACCTAGTCCAGTTTTCTGTCTGGCAATGGTCAGTGACAGCTGCTTGAAGGGAAGGTGCAAGAATCCCCAAAGTGGACTGCCACCCACTCCTCCTATGGCTGCTTTGTCATCATGAGACCCATCTAGAAGAATCTCCTTTATGGTCAACTTTAGCAATTCCTCCAAGGCAGGACAGGTACTCATACCTTTTCATACTGCAAGCTTTAACACATTCCCTGCTTGAATGTGGGGTATATACTCCCTATGATAAGCTGATTAGATTTCCCACACACACTATTTTGTAAGCTACGAGCCATGCAAGTACTGGTCTACAATGGAACTCTTTATAATAGAAACAATTATAACTTTAAAAAATAACATTTTATACTCATCATTTGGTATTTTAAATGACTTATTTGTAGGTCTCTGTGGCTGTCACAGAGGTCGAGGAAGTCACAGATTCCGTGACTTTCCGCAACCTCCGTGACTTCTGCAGGGGCCAGTGTGGCTGACCGCAGGGCTGCCCAAGCAGCTGGATCCGGGACAGCCGCACCAGCCTTCCCGGGGTGGCCAGAGCAGCCGGGATCCACAGCCCCAGGCAGCGGTTCCCAAGCAGTCGCGGTCTGCTGGCTCCGGCAGCAGTCCCCAGGCGGCTGGCCAGAGCAGACATGGTCCGCGGTCCCTGGCAGCTGGTGCCCCCCCCCCCGGGGCGCCCCCCCCCCCCCCCCAGTGCCACACTCAGCAGCAGTCCCCTCCAGTGTCCCCTCCCCAGCAGAGCCCCCACCCCAGATTTAATCACAGGTATTTTTAGGATAAGTCATGGACAGGTCACGGACCGTGAATTTTTGTTTATTGCCCATGACCTGTCCATGACTTTTACCAAAAATACCCATGACAAAATTGTAGCCTTAATTATTTGAACTAGTTTTCCAGTGTTTTTATCCAATATAAAAATCTTCTTCAAGCACATTCAAAAGGTTAGACATCTGATGATTTTTTGTTTCACCTTAGACTTGTCAAATCTTCTAAGTGTTTCCAGCAGCTTAACAATTTGTATTCTTGTATCTTCTTCACAGAAGAAAATCCATGAGGAGTTTCTACCATAGGAAGCAGAGAAGCTAACAAAAGAAAGAGGTTGGTTTACTACAAGATTGACTTCTGAGATTACAAAGCTTAAGTAAAACAAACAAACAAAAACCCTGCTAACTGGAAGTCAATCCCTCAGCCATATGGACCCCAAAACAATTAGTGCTAATGGAGGATCATGTATCAGAACCCATATGCAGTGTAATGTAGATGTCTGCTTCAGGGAAACTCAAAGACCCTGCCCTCAGTTCCTGATTGTCTGCCCATAATCTGCACAGAGAGGAATGTGGATGTGCAGAGTAAGTAAATTCAGAGTTCTCCAGGTACTGGTACATAACCTACTTCCCCTCCCCCTTATCTTTCTTCCATAGAATCCCCTCGTTGGAGGTCTAACAAACAGAGTAATAACCTTAGAAGAGATACTGGTTGGTGTTTTAGCAAAACTGTCCTGTCCCGCACTAACTACACTAGCCCCTGAATCTAATTGCATTTGTGTTCTTTAACTCAGTTAAAAACTGCACAGATGGAAGGGATTTCCTTTCACTGAGTTTTCGTTAGGAAGGCAACAACTAATCACAATGCAAGATTCTCAACCTCTCCAGGCAGATCTTCCCATTTTTCTCTCAGTCAAATTCTTTCACAACTAAAATATCTATTAGCCAAATAATGCCTCCTTGTACTCTTAAAGGTGTTTTTATTGTCCTTCCTCGGAGTGGGGTGGGGAATAGTGCCTTCCAGATAACGGAAAACAATTAAAGATGCATCAGTGGAGCAGTACTGCACAAGAGAATAATGTCTCGTGAATGTGTGGTGGAACTCCATGTAGATGCTTTGCAAATGTCAGGTAAGGGTATTTCCTGAAGGGATGCCACTGAAGTTACTTATGCTCTTATAGAATGAGCCCTCATCCCATGCAGAGAGGAACATACCACAACTGATAACAGATACAGCCAGAGATCAATTTAGAGATCCTCTGGAAGGAAACAGTTTGACTTTGGACTCGTTCTGCTATAGTGAGAAATAATCTAGGTGATTTTCTAATTGGTTTAGTCCTTTGCAGGTAGAAGGTGAGAATGCGTTATACGTCGAGGGAATGAAGACTCCTTTTTTCCCCCAATGCATGCGGTTTCAGGGAAAAAAACCCACAGCTAAGTGGGTTGATTGGTTTATGTGAAACTCTGAAATTACTTTGGGGGGTGAATTTCAGATGTAGCCGTGAAGAGACTTTGTCCTTATGGAATACAATGTATGGCGCAGCAGCGCTCCCAGATCACCTTCCCTCCTGGCTGAGGTGATGACCATAAGGAATGCAACTAACTGATAAGTGAGACATGGTTTGAAGGGAGGCTTACTGAGTGCCAAAAGAACAAGGTTTAAGTCCCATTGAGAAGTATGTTTCCTTGCTGCTGGGAAAGTTCTGATTAGGCCCTTTAAGAATCCGTTAATCAACAAGTGAGTGAAAATTGAATGACGTCTGATGGTGGATGGCATGGATGGATTGCTGTCAGGTGGCCTTGTACAAAACTATGGGAAAGCCCAGCTGTTTTGAGAGAGAAAAAGTAGTCCAAAATGAGGAAAATATCTGCTGACTCAGGAGATACATGTTTCTGCTACGGTCAGATGGAGAAATGCTTCCACTTGGCTGAACGCCATATCTAGTGGAATCTTTTCTGCTACTAAGGATGATTTAGTTGGGAATTGGTCCTGCTTTGAGCAGGGGGTTGGACTACTAGATGACCTCCTGAGGTCCCTTCCAACCCTGATATTCTATGATTCTATGATGGCTTATACAGCTTGAGAGCAGACATGTTCTACTGTTGATGCCCATCCAAAAACTAAGCCATGAGATTAGGCACTTTGGGGTTGGGATTTTTGATCCTCCCCCATCTCTTCATCCAGAAGAAGGGTAAGGACTGGAGGCTGATCGGGGGACATTTGGAAACTAAAATTATCTGGATCAGCTGGAGGCGATGAGGATGACTCATACTCTGTCCTGACAAATTTTCTTTAAGACCAAGGTAGGAGTGGTAAGGGAGGAAAGGTATAGCTCAGATGGCCTGACCAGGGGAGATGGAGAGCATCACCCTGAAAGTGTAGTCTTAGAGCTCCTCTGGAACAGTATATGTTGCAATTCTTGTTCGTTTGGAAGGCAAAGAGATGCCAGGTGGGGGTCCCTCATTAAATAAAGATGTTGTTAACTACCGAATCATCCAATTCCCACTCATGATCGATGGTGAAATGCCTACTGACGGTGTCCACCAACACATTCGGAGTTCCTAGAAGGTAAGCTACCATCAGGGTGATTCAATTCCTTTTACACCCATTCTATATAGCAATTGCTTTTACACACAAGGGAATGGATTTCACCCTTCATGTTTGTTGATATAAAAGGCAGATGTCATACTGTCTGACATTATGAGGATGTGGTGTGAATAGATAAATTGCAGAAAAACCTTGCAAGCGTTTCAGACTCAATGTTCCAGAAGGTTGATGTATATCCTGGCCTCCTGGGGTGTCCAAGTGCCCTGTGCCATATGACTGTCTATGTGGGTTCCCAGGCTGAGAGAGAGGAGTCTGTAATGATCATCTTGTCTGGCGAGGATGGTAGGAAAAGGGACACCACACATCCCTGATGGAAATCCTTCCCATCACACTAGCGAAGGAGTTATCCTGGAAGGAACTGTTACCAAGGTATTTATGCTATGTTTGGTTGGTGAATACAATGTCTGGAACCACACCTGAAGGAAATGTAGGTGGAGTGTGCTGAATTGGCTAATATAAGTGCAAGAAGCCATGTGCCCCAGGAAGGAAAGACAAGTACTGTCTGGAGCTCAAGAGTTGCACATAACCTGATATATCAGGTCACTAATGGTATGAAACCTGTTCCTTGGTAGATAAGCTCTTGCCGTGACTGAATATAGGTTGGCCCCTACCAAGTCTACAGTCTGCATCGGAGTGAGGACGGACAGACTTTCCCAAGTTCACACTGACTCCTAGTGAAGAAAGTAGTTGAAGAATTAATAAGGTCAACTCATAGGCTTCCTGATGTGTCCTAGCAATGAGAAGCCAATTGTCAAGATAGGGAAAGATGGTGAAGCTGTTCCATCTGAAATGCACTGCTATTACCAGAAAGACCTTGGGGGCAGTGATGAGGCTGAATGGAAGCACCCCTGTACTGGACATTATTGGGGCCCACCACGAATCTGAGAAAACACCCGTGGGCAGAGTGAATAGCCATGTGAAAGTAAGCATCCTTCATATTCAGAGCTGTAAACCAAATGTCTTTTTCCAGGGAGGGATTATTGACACCAGAGTGACCTGTGAAATTTCAGCTTGTGAATAAAGTGACTGAAAAGATCGAGTATAGATCTCCAACTTCCCTTCTTCGTGGGGAGGAGGAAGTATAGAGTAAAAAAATCTTTTCCTTGGTGTTGAAGAGGTACGCACTCTATTGCTCCTCACTCAGGATTCCACTTCTTGCGTGAGAATGGTCCCTGAAGAGGGGCAGGGATGGGGGTTTTGAAAGACAAAGGGAAGTAAACTCAATTGCATAGCTAGACTGGATGATATCTAATACCCCACTTGTCCATTATGGCACTCCAGTTGTGCAAACAGAGTGCTAAATGATCCCCGAAAGGTATGTGGGGATCGGGTAGTGGTGGCATCATTAATAGTTTGCAGCTCTCGAACTCCCGTCAAAAATATCTTTTTGCTGGAGGATGGGATTGAGATGGTGCGGTAGATGTGGGAGGTGCAGGGACACAAGACTTCTGTACTCTTTGTCTCTTATGAGGAGGGTCATAAGATCATTGGTGATAAAATTGTTGAGATGTTGGTCTGTCTGTAAGACTGCCTTTGATGCTTCCTTTTTGGGGCAGGTGTCTATATTTCCAAGGAGTGGAGGATGGCCCTGGAGTCCTTTAAAATATAAAAGAACTCATCGATCTTTTCATTGAAAAGGTGGGCTTCATCAAAGGGCAAGCCCTCTACAAAATTTCGGACCTCCCTGGGAAATTCTGAAGTGTGTAGCCATGACTCATGGCGCATCACAGTGGCTGTTGCTATTGACCTAGATTGTGTGTCTGCTGCATCAACTGCTGACTGAAATACAGTTCTGGCTTATCCTCCTCCATAAGACCCTGGAAGTGGGCACTGTCATGCTGTGGAAGCTTGTCTATGAAGTCTCAATTTAGAATAGTTCAGATAGTCATATGTAGCCAACAATGCTTGATAGTTCACTGGGGCAACAGGATAAGACAACGGGCTATGTATGGTCTGGTTTAAAAGTAAATTACTCATTCTCCTTAGGCAACTAATCTGAACGTTCAAAATTAAGAAGCACCTAACCTGATGAATAAAGTGGAAAATGTTTTATAATAAAATTTGAAATTATATTTGACATTTCTGGGCCCCCACTATTACTAAAATGTTACAACAAGGTACTGTCCACTTGTAAGACTTACCATCTCATGTGGAGAAGCTTCGCTATCAGGGATTATAGCAAGGATGCTACTGTAATACCTTATTTATCTAGTTTCTTCTCTCTTTAGCTAAGGCTGGCGTTAAAAGACCTTCTTCACCTTTAAAGCTCACTATCCATTCTTGAGATCTTGCTTACACAATCTAGCCAACTCTCTTTAAAGCTGACGAGTATTCACTGCATTTGCTTTTGGTAGCAGTCATAAACAAATATACTTTAAAACTAAGTAGCTGGCCTGCTACTATGTGGAAGATACAAATTTGAGTCCCAGGCCAGGAGGGGTGGGGAACGCTACTGAAGCTGGAGGGAGGATGAAGCATAGCTCACCAGCATCCTCACCAGCAAGCTCACTGAAGGGTTCTGGAGAGAACCATCTCTGGACTCTCTTCTACTGAATGGTGGAGGAGAAGAAATAAAGTGAGAAATCACTTTGCCCTTTCCCCATCCCAGAGGAACAGAAACACTAAATATGAGAAGGAAAAGCTCAGAACAAAATTTGTTTCAGATACAACGTCAGGAGAAAAAACAGCAGCTACTGGTAGGGTCATCTCAGACATTGTATGTTATATATTATGATATGAAAGGGTACCTTGTCCAGTAATTTTTCTGACTTCTTCAGTCTTCTTCCTATCTCCATATGTTATTCCCAATATTCTTCTCAGATATTTGTGATGAAATGCATCCAGCTTTTGCATATCTTTCTTGGTAAATTGCCACATCTCACTGCTATATGTTGTGATGGCGATAACAATTGCTTTGTACACATTCAGTTTTGTCTTGAGGGAGATGTTTTTGAGTTGCCAGATGTTTCTGAGTCTTCCAAATGCAGCGTTTGCCTTCCCGATTCTTCTTCTTATTTCCTTGGAACTAGTACCATCTTGGCTGATGGTACTTCCAAGATGCATAAAATTGTCCACCTTCCCCAGTTTCTCTTCTTCAACTTTGATTTCCGTCCCTATACGCCTCATTAACATCACTTTACATTTCTTTGCATTGTATCTCAAACCTATGCAAGAATGGCAAATGTGGGTAGCCCAACGTGCAGCAAAGCTTGGGATGGACTAAGGTCTATACAACTGTAACAAAGTGGGAATGACAGATGATTATGACCTACAATACACAAGCAGCATATGGAAGTCAACTTTGATAGACCATGAGCTGTACAGACTCAATGTTGACATTGCAGCACTTCAGGAAACAAGACTTGCAGATGCTGGTTTTGTCCAAGAGGTCAATTATACCTTCTTTTGGCAAGGTAAAAGCCGCAAAGAAACTCGTCTGCACAGTGTCAGTTTTGCTGTGAGAAACAAGTGGGTAAAACTCCTAGAAACACCCAATGGGAAGTCAAGAAACCTCTAAGTCATGTATGATGGCCTGAAGAAAGCTCAGTCCCACTGTCAATACGGTTGCCCCTCTCAAATCGCACAGTGGAACACTATTCGGAGCTTTACGCACAAGAAAGAAACATCATCAGCAAATCACTGGACCAAATACCAAGTCTATAGGTCATGCCAGAGCTAGATGTGGAGCCCACTGTAGAAGAGTTAAGCAAGGACATTGATTTGCTAACAAGTGGCAAGGCTCCTGGAAAAGATGGCATCCCAGCAGAAATCCTCAAGTGTGGGAAAGACAGCCTATTACCATATCTTCATCAGCTGCTACTTAAATGCTGGAAAGAGGGTGAGGTACCACAAGAGATGTGTGATGCAAACATCATCACTTTGAATAAAAATAAAGGCGAAAAGGGAAACTGCAACAACTACAGGGGTATCTTGCTACTAAGTGTAGCAGGAAAAGCTTTCACAAAAGTCATCTTAGTTCGCCTACAACAGCTAGTGTATCATGTCTACCCTGAATCACAGTGCGGATTCAGGGCTGGAAGATCAACTATAGACATGATATTTTCTCTGCATCAACTCCAAGAAAAGTGCAGAGAACAAAACCGACCACTGTGCATCAACTTTGTGGACCTAACCAAAACATTCGACACAGTCAGCAGAGCAGGTCTATTTGCAATACTAGAAAAGATAGGATGCCCACCAACCCTGTTAAGTCTTATATGTTTGTTCCACAACAACATGAGAGCAACTGTCCAGTTTGACAGTCGAATTCGGACAGCTTTGAGATGAAAAGCGGAGTGAAGCAAGTTTGTGTTCTTGCCCTTAAACTCTTTGGAATCTTCTTTTTGGTACTCTTGAACTGTGCGTTTAAGGACATGAAAGATGGAGTGTATCCCCACACACGATCAGATGGGAAACTCTTCAACCTGTCCCGACTTAAGTCAAAGACCACAGTCAAAAAGGTTTCAGAGTAGCAGCCGTGTTAGTCTGTATCAGCAAAAAGAACAGGAGTACTTGTGGCACCTTAGAGACTAATTTGTTAGTCTCTAAGGTGCCACAAGTACTCCTGTTCTTTTAGTCAAAAAGGTGCTAATCAGGGAACGTCTATTCGCTGATGATGATGCCCTCATAGCCCACGATGAAGATCTATGACAAGAACTCATGGACCTTTCATGGAGGGAGGGATAGCTCAGTGGTTTGAGCATTGGCCTGCTAAACCCAGGGTTGTGAGTTCAATCCTTGAGGGGGCCACTTAGGGATCTGGGGCAAAATCAGTACTTGGTCCTGCTAGTGAAGGCAGGGGACTGGACTCGATAACCTTTCGAGGTCCCTTACAGTTCAATGAGATAGGTATAAGTGCCTGTCACGCATTTGCTCTCAGCATCAAGAAAACGGTTGTATTAGGACAGGGGGTTCCACAAAATCCTTCAAAGACCTTAAATGCAAACCAGCTACAAGTAGTCCAAAAGTTCAGTTATTTAAGTTCCACAGTGACCACCAACCTCTCACTGGATGATGAACTAAATGTTCGCACTGGAAAGGCTACCACCACCTTTAGCAGACTAACTAAAAGAGCATGGAACAACTCAAGGCTTACCATCAAGATCAAAATGCTAGAGTACAAAGCCTGCGTCCTCAGCACTCTCATGTATGGTGGGGAAACATGGACAACTTATGTTCATCAGGAGAAAAGGTTCAACAGTTTCCACCTATGTTGTTTACGCCGCATACTCAACACCAAATGGCAAGATAAAGTCACCAACGTGTGCCTCAGTTTCCCCTGTGTGTTACTCAAGTGTTTAGGTGGTGGGATAAGGATGTGTGACCATTTCAGAGAACCCTAGAGTGCAGGCGTGACTGGCTGCCTGGGCACAGAGAATGGCCAATACTCTGTATCCTGGCAACTCATAGCCAGACCCATCCTCTGCAAGGAGTCAGCCAAAGGTGTTGGAGAACAAAGAGAGAAATGGAGGCCAAGTGACCTGTTTGCCTGAAAAAGAGACAAAGGCTGAAGGTGGGGCAGCGGCTCATGACGGAGGCTGGGCTGCCAGAAGCAAGTCAGTCTCCTGTTTTGGGGCTCAGGGGCAGAACTCAGGGCTCTGGGCTGTATCTCCCCCCACCCAAGATAGACTGTGCTGTAACCAGGAGTGCCATTTGGGGGGGGCAGGGGGACTCCTGCCCCCCCCCCCCAAGTTTCATACAGGAGGTGTGCTCTCAGGTGGAGCTCTTAACTGCACAGCATTAGTATGGAATGTGAGTTCTCCAGAGGAGAGGCACTGCTGCCAGCTTGTGCCCCGGCGCAGAGAATCAGTATTTTGTTTACGAACAGAGCCTCTGCAGGGGTTCGCGGGGCGGGGCGGGAGGGGGGTTGAAGAGAGAATGCAGGAGACTTGGGGTTGGCTACACTTACATTTTATAGCGCTCTAACTTGCTGGCTCAGGGGGGTGAAAAATCACCCCCCTGAGGGCAGCAAGTCTGAGCGCTTTAAAGCACTAGTGTAGACAGGCTCCCAGCGCTGGGAGCCGCACTCCCAGCGCTGGAAGCTAATCCCCTCGTGGAGGTGGATTACTAGGACCACACTTGCACTTCAAAGCACTGCCGCAGGAGCGTTCCCGCGACAGCACTTTGAACTTTCCAGTGTAGCCATGCCCTCAGAAGAAATACAGCCAAGCCCTCTTGGCCAAGTTTACATTCAGAAAAGAGGGAGATTTGAGGGTCGTAGGTGAAAAGAAGGTGCCAAAACCCAGGGAACGAACAGCAGTGGTATAGGAAAGTTCCCACTCTACCTGTGGTACTTATGTGGCCCCCTCACCATGGTATCTGAGTGCCTCACAATGTCTAACCTATTTCTCCTCACAGCCCCTATGTGAGGTAAAGCAGTGCTGTAAACCCCATTGTACAGATTGGGCATTGAGGCACAGGGAGACTAAAGGCCAGATTTTCAAAAGTATTTAGGCACCTAGTTTGATTTTCAGAAGTGGCTACGTTAGGCACTTTATAAACCCCACTAGATGCCTAGCTGCATCTTTGGGTGCCTAAAAACCTTTGAAACTCTGTTCCTAAGGCACTGGCCTGAGGTCATACAGGAAGTCCATGGGGAGAGTATAACCCAGGTCTCTCAGGGCTAGCTCCCTATTCACTCGACCAGCCTATCTCTCTGCTGCATGCTGCAAAAAAGAGGACTGTGATAGATGGTAGCAAAACCAAGAAGGCCAGTTCTCTGAGACGCCAGCAATCGGTCCTAGCTGATTGGGAAGGATGTCATGTTTGACAGCATGAAAAGCAGTACAGAGGTCAGGATGGATGAAGAAAGAAAGAGAATGAGAGTCAGATGAGGGGAGATCACTTAACCCTGAGGGGGTGGCAGGTTCTGCCCCATGCTAGGTTGTAGAACAATGCCTATGTGCCGTTTTAGATTTTAACTGAAAACCATTTTGTTTGGTCATTTTTTGTTCTGAGTTCAAGAAAAGGAAGGAATGAGAAAGTGTCATATGAGTATCAGATGTGTTTATGGCTCAAATTCTTAGGGGTTCACCTGTACCCTGGCCAATTCCAGAACAAAGAACAGAAATTGCATCCACAGAGTCCATAAAGTCGACTATTATTTTCATGATTTGTATTATTTGCTGGGCAGCATCCGTGTACTCAGCACTGTTCAGAATATACAGGAAATATAGTCTCTGAGCCAATATGTATAAGATGTGTAGCCCTGGATAAGATGGCTCAGATATTTAAGTATGAAGTGTAGAGTTATTGAGCACATCTTATCACATGTTCACTGTGATGTTAATATCTATGAGTGGGGGCGCTGATGGCAATAGAAGTTTTACTTGATTAAGGACTAGAAGATTTGACCCTCCAACTTTCTTTTCAAGAGGAAAAGATGCCCAGAGCTCCTGAGCCTATTTATTTTTCTTTCCTGCCTGCAGTGGCCCTGATATACCTGAGAAGTCTCCTTTTTTTTTTTTAACTTTAAAATGTGGAATTTTCTTGGTGCTTGGTTTTAAATATTCTCCTGTGAAAACTGCAACTCAATCACTGTAGTGTTGTGTTTAAGAGCCTTCTGGAAAGTAACTAGCCTTTAAACAGAAGTGAAAGCAGTGTTGCCAACTCTCATGATTTTGTCATGAGTCTCGTGATCATTATTGTTTTCCTTAAAGCCCCAGCTCTTGGAGTCAAGTGGATGTGTGATGATTTCAGCCTTCATTCTTAAAGAAAAATGAAGTTTCTAACCCTCGTGGCTGTGGAGATAGCTTCAAAAGTTGACCCCAGTGCACCCTCAAGGTTCAAAAAGCAGAAGGCAAACCTATTATTTTTACATAATCTCATGATTTTAAAGTCAATCTCATGATTTTGGGTGAGCCTGTTTCATGATTTTTGAATATTTAGGGTTGGCAATACTGTCAGAAAGTGACTGGAAAGTGTCAGTTTCACTCCTGTTTAAAGTCAGTTTCTAGTCTATTATTTGTAAGGGGGTAACATCCCTAGAGCCCAAGGCAAGTTCAGTATAAACTCACAAGGCCTGGCCTGAGTAGGATATTTCCAAAAGTTAAATGATCTATTCCAAGCTTGGTAAATTGAAAAAAAGTGATAGAAAGTAATCTAGATTTTTCTAAAATTGTTTCAATTGTTGTGTTCAGAGTTAGTAACAAAGTAAGAACATACATTAAAATTTTAAACCTAACCAGTGTCCCTTAAGTGACCTGACACAAGATGTCAGAACATGTTAGTATTAGAGCTAAGTGGGGCTAATATTTATTTAATTTTCTTTCTTTATATAGGAATTAGATACAGTGCTCCTGTCAGCTAATTTCTAAGTTATCTGCACAAAAAAACCTAGTTTTGAGGTGTCTAAGTAGCCCCTGGAATCACAGTTAAAGTTGCCTCACTCCCACCAAAATCTGAAATGGCACCCCTGGCTGTAACTTCCTGCTTTCTTTGCTAACAAGATCTGTTCTATGCTGTGTTCCCGATGACTAATAAACCGTTCTGTTTTACAATGGTGGCTGAGAGTCACTGCTGACTGCAAAGTTGGGGTCCATGGCCCCTTTCGGGGGTACATAAGGCCTCCCCATGTGTCCCATTCAGGTGGACTCCCTGCAGGAAGCTCACGGTGTGAACAGGGGTGCTGAACACTCCGAGGTCAGACCCAGGAGGTGCTGAAGCGGAGGAGGCTTTCCCGAGTGAGTGTGTGCCCAGACGGGAGACACACTGCACTACAGTCCTGTCTGACTTCATTTACAGCGGTTCCAGAGCACTGAGTCTGTGATTCCATGACAACAACAGATTGAAACAATTATGTATGTGGATGTATAAGAAACACCTTGTCTCCAATATATGTTTGCAAGACCAGTTCAATAATACAAAGTCTCTATATAAAGCATAATTATATAATATATAGTCAATACAAAGTCTCTATATAAAGTATAATTATATATATAGTCAGTAATATAAAGCCTCTAAATACATATTTCCTCTATATACCACAACCCTCTCAGAGAAAGCCCCCTAAATACATAATTGCAAAACTCTATATGTATAATTAGGACTAAAATCATAGGAATACAGGAACTCCTCACTTAAAGTTGTCCCGGTTAACGCTGTTTTGATGTTAAGTTGCTGATCAATTAGGGAAATGCTCATTTAAAGTTGTGAGTCATTTGGCAGCCGCCTGTTTTGTCCACTGCTTGCAGGAAGAGCAGCCCGTTGCAGCTAGCTGGTGGGTGGTTGGAACCAGGGTGGACCAGCAGCCCCCCTATCAGCCCCCCACTCCCCTAAATTCCCTGTGCAGCAGCTGTCCCTTCCCCCACTGCCATGGGCTGCTCCTGCCCTCTGCCTTGGAGCTGCTCCCAGAGACTCCTGCTTGCTGTACGGGGGGAGGGGGGAAGTGGGGAGCTAATGTCAGGGTGTCTCCCCCTCCCCCCTGCTCCTGCACCCTGCTTACCGCATCTTCCATAGAGCAGGGGGGACACACGACCGACGGAGGGAGGGAGCTTCTAGGCAGTAGCTGTGGGTCTCAGGAAGCTGATTTAAATAACAAGGCAGTGTACGTAAGCCTGGGGTCAGCTACTTAAAGGGGAAATGTGCATTTTTTCTCTCACACACAGGGTGTGTGTCTCTGTCTGCCCTCCCTCCTTTCCTGCTGCCTTGTAGAGTGTTGTGAGAGTTAACCCTTGAGGGCTTAGTCAATTGCTGGTTCATTTAGTAGTAAGGCATTCCCCGGAAAATATCCCACCCTCTGACTCCTCCACCTCAACCAAGTTTCACAATCATCATCACTGTGTACCAGTATTAAATTGTTTGTTTAAAACTTATATTGTGTTTGTGTGTGTATATATATATATATATATATATATAAAGAGAGAGAGAGAGAGAGAGAGAGAGAGAGAGAGAGAGAGAGAGACTGACTTTTGTCCGGTGAAAAAAATTTCCCTGGAACCTAACCCCCTCATTTACATTAATTATTATGGGGAAATTGGATTCGCTTAACATTGTTTCGCTTAAAGTCGCATTTTTCAGGAACATAACTACAACGTTAAGTGAGGAGTTCCTGTATTACTGTAAAAATATGCTACAGGAAATTAGATGCAAAACTACATTTAAGAGGTATGAGCAAATGCACACATTTTCTGTGTATATTCTACATAAGGGTTATTTCTTTTTGCTTACTTTCACCAGGCTTATCATTTTAGTTGTTTAATAATAAGGTTTACTTGAAATTCAACCCAAGTTTCTCTATGAGTGCCTTGCTTAAAAGCAAATCAACTTGTCATGAAATTTTTTTTATACTACATTTTTCCAGCAAGAAATCCCTGTTCTTGAACAGTGATGAGGACAGTAATGGAGAACAGAATAAGAAAAACAACATGAGTCATCAGGAGTCCTACACTGGTTAGCATGTTCTAGAAGGTTTGGAATAAGAGGACTGAACTTAATTTCAGGATAGTTAGGCAAGAACCCCTCCTACACATACTGTAAGACTCATTAGCTGGCAAATTGCCTAAGTTTTCTGCACTGGTTACCAATTCACTTCCAGGTGAAATTCAAGTTGCTAGGTTACTATCTGTAAAGCTTTTCATGATGCAGATCCCATTGCAGCAATCACTGGAACTTTCACTTTCAGAATTAACTTCCACTAGAACAGCCTGAACCCAAGTCTGACCCCTTTGGAATATACTGTAAAATATAAATCTTTGTTGAGATTACCCCGTAAAACCAGTCCTGGAATCCACTGACATTTAGTCTGTCAGCTGAGTTTTCCCATCTCTGACTCCTTCAGAGAAATTAGCTTGCATCTTTAATGGTTTGTGATATATACATCCCCAACTTTAGGAAAAGTTTGTTTTGTACCCTATGTAAATAGCATCCAGAGTCTACGATAACAGATGCATGTAAACAGATGAAATCCCCCATCTCAGTTTTAATGCAGTACAACACAATGCGTTACAAAACTCACCCCCTACTCCAACGAGAGGCTGCTGAACTTGAATTAATATGCAAACTAGATACCATTAACTTAGGTTTGAACAGAGACTGGGAATGGCTCGGTCATTACCCTAATTGAATCTATTTCCCCATGTTGAAGTAGCCTCACACTTTCGTGTCAACTGTCCGAAATGGGCCATTTGGATTATCACTTCAAAAGTTTTTCTCCCCTGCTGTTAATAGCTTCTCTTAATTAATTAGCCTCTTACAGTTGGTAAGGCTACTTCCACCTTCTCATGTTCTCTGTATGTATAAATATCTTCTTACTGTATGTTCCATTCTATGCATCCGAAGAAGTGGACTGTAGCCCACGAAAGCTTATGCTCAAATACATTTGTTAGTCTCTAAGGTGCCACAAGTACTCCTGTTCTTTTTGCTGATACAGACTAACACGGCTGCTACTCTGAAACCCTTTCTTGGTGTTTACCTTCATTAATTAACTTATGTTCCCCAGGGCAGGACTTGTCTTACAAACCTAAACCTTATCCTGGGTCTACTCTTCAGCTGGCAGCTACTAAAGTTTCTCCATGAAGGACCTCACATACATCGTCCTACCTTTCTCACCTCAGAGAGACTGCCATACTTTTAGTGAATCAGAATAAATTAGACCTACCTGGTCTAGCTACCAGGATGAGTCAACAGAATCACTCTGTACCTCCACATAGTATCCTATACTCTGCCACCTGCCATAGGGTATTGTACATAGATGTAAATAATAATTATACAACCAGTTTATATCAGATTTACCTTTGTGATCTACTGCTATTACAGAATAGTATGACCCCTTACATATTATCAGTGAACTTATTTGCATAAATACAGTTAGCATGCAACATGTAAATAAGAAGTTTTGACGTCACAAAGGTAAATGTGAAGTTGACCAGATAAGGTGACAAAAGTTAAGAGAAGGAATTCCCTTCCTCTGAAGAAGGTCCGTATTAAAACTGAAATATTTGGTATAGCAAACAAAGCCATTAAGAGTGTAGTGCTCTCAAACATAGAACAAAACTATATTTCTTTTGAATTAGTTCATTTTTTCTAGTAATTCAGTAACTGATTTTTGGAGGAAGCTGATTGTTCAATTATGTTACATTACTTCCCTTTTTAAATCTCTTTATATTTGATAAACATTTTATCTGATTTAGTGAATTTTAAAAGCAAACTGTTTTGGAAAACTATTTTTAAGAAACATTTTTAATACTGACCAAGAAGTGCAAAAAAATTCAAAGTTAAAACTCCATTTTTAAATCGTTGCTAATGAACAAACAAAAGAGATTCACAGGTGTTGATGTTTTTACTTACACAAAAGCATTAAAGCAAGTCAACAATTTTTACAGAATTTTAAACTTACTCTTGCATTAATGGTAGTATAGTCCATGCACCATCATGTCTATCCATCTGATGAATAAGCAGAACTCTAGGTAATTCCTTTAAGAAAACCAAAAATATTCTTATGAGACAACAAAGTATTTTACAACACAGTATATTCTTAGATGCCTAATTAATTTAAAAACTAAATTCTTGTGGAAAGACTATTTCACTCTTATTTTCACAGAACTGAGTAGCAAACAGGCTTGTAGACTAAAAGAGACTAGGGATGTAGCAGAAGGACATAATTCAGACTCTTGAAGAGAGGAAGCTTCTTGCAATTTCTTGTTTCTAAACCTTCTCTCAGGTATAAAACTAATGCACCGCCCACTTCAGTGAAACTTTATAAATATTCTGGATGATCTCTCTGGTTATACCACTTCTGGAACAATGAAAAGTTCATCTTATAAAGACAGTGTTTATAATTGAAAGTGGAGTATGCAAACTCTTCTAATGAATTAGACATAAATTATGTTAACCAGAAATACTTATTTAATTCCATAGACCTACTTTATCATCTAACAAAGGACTATAACATAAAGCCCACTATTCTTGATGACACCATTGCTTTTGTTCCAATTCCACTGGTATTGTTAGGAGTAGCTACTACAAGTATGCAGTGTCCCCAAATTTCCAGTCAGACTTAAATCAACAATCCAGTGTATTTTACTGGACATTATAAGTTTTACTAAAATTTCAATCAACATTTGGCTGTTTACTGTTAGTGTGTTTCAAGAAACACCATTATCACGTTATCAGAACACATTTTATGAATATCATAACAATATGATCTTCTAATGGTTCTAGGTAAGAAAGCAAAAGGATGAAAGGGCTGGATTAATATACACTTTGGATATAATCAGGAGTTACACACAAAATTGATAGGGTAATTTACAGTATATGCAGGAAGAGAGCAGTCTGAATAAAGTAAACTGGTTCAATCACCTTTCCTTGGCTCAGCTCCTCTCTTTTGGGAAGCACCAATGGGCTGAAGCTCAGAAAAAGCACTCTCCCTCTCCTCAAATCGGAGGCTCCTCCATTCATGGAAATGGAGGGAACAATCTGATCCTTAGCACAATATCTTTTCCTGTACACATATTATTATTATTATTATTATTCCTTTCCCTTAGGTTTAGTCTACATTCTGCTCTTGTAAGCTCTCTCTTTCTGGTGCTGTCTTTCCCCTTCTTTCCCAACTCTCTCTAAAACCAGAAAATGTTAGGGTCCCCATCTTCCTTTTTATCCATCTCCAGAGATGCACCAACTCTATTCTTCTCCTATTACTCAAACAGTGGTCTACAGAATCTCTTCTGTCATAGCACATATGTTTCTCCAACATGACAGAGGTTGTCTATGTGGCTCCTACTTCCCCATTTCACATCTCTCTACCAAAAAACATGCTAAATTATGCTAGGGTTGCCAACTTTCTAATCGCACAAAACCAAACACCTTTGCCCCACTCCCTGCCCGGAGGCCCTGCCCCTTCTCTGAGGCCCTGCCCCCCACTCACTCCATTCTCCCTCCCTCCGTCACTCGCTCTCCCCCACCCTCACTCATTTTCACCGGGCTGGGGCAGGGGGTTGGGGTGCAGGAGGGGGTGAGGGCTCTGGCTGGGGGTGCAGGTTCCGGGGTGGGATTAGAAATGAGAAGTTCAGGGTGCGGGAGGGGCTCAGGGCTGGGGGTTCGGGTGGGGGGTTGGGGTGCGGACTCCGGCCAGGCAGTGCTTACCTCAGGCGGCTCCAGGAAGCAGCAGGAATGTCCGGCTCCTAGGCGGAGGGGCCAGGGGGCTCCACACGCTGCCATCCCCCGCAGGTGCCATCCCCACAGCTTCCCTTGGCCATGGTTCCCGGCCAATGGGAGCTGTGGAGCCAGTGCTCGGGGTGGAGGCAGAATGCGGAGCCCCCGTGGCCACCCCTGCGGCTAGAAGCCAGACATGCCGGCTGCTTCTGGGAGCCACACGGAGCCAGGGCAGAGGCAGGGAGCCTGCCTTAGCCCCACTGCGCCGTCGACTGGACTTTTAGAGGCCCAGACAGCAGTGCTGACTGGAGCCACCAGGGTCCCTTTTCAATCAAGTGTTCCGGTCAAAAACTGGACGCCTGGCAACTCTAAATTATGCTGATTTATTTGTCTGACTCACTCACTTTGCCTACTTTACACAGCAGTGCGAAAGGTAGAAACATGGAAATACATTGTTATGTCAGCTTCCACCTGAGAATAATTAGAAAATCTGTTCTCTGGAGATTGTGTGTCCCTCTCAAACTCACTCCCTACTCACTGAAATTAGTAATGTGAATAAAATACAGCACATGCACAGAGTGCTGTTTTCATTAGTTAATGTTTCTCAACCAATGTTTTTCACAGTTAGCAAAGCACACATTCCTTACCGAAGATTGTATATGGAACATGCCAAGTCTGAAGTTTTAAATTCAAATAGGTTCTGGGGTTATTCAAGTGCAAATAAATCAGCTAAACATTGTTAATGGCTGAGTAACTATTTCCCCACATTTTGAAAACTCAAAGACAGCTGGGTTATTTTTTAATTACTTTTTTAAAGTCACTTCTGGCTTGGAACGTAATGGAACACACTTCAGTCCAAAATGTGCCAGGCCCTTTAGAAACATACAGGCAGTAGTAGTCCCTGCCCCTAAGATCTTACAATCTACACAGACAAAACAAACAAGCAAACATTTATTAAACGGTTAGGTACATGTCTTCAAAGTACTTTATAAATATTAAAGCAATCTTGTAACTCACCAGTAGATAAGCTGTACTAAAATTATTTTATAGGTGTATAAATGAGGCAGAGAGATGCTAAAAGCATTGCTATATTCCACAGCGAAACAGTGGCAGAGTTAGAAATAGAATTTAGGGCCATGACTGTTCCTAGCTGTATACATTAAAAATCTTCTCCATCAGTAAGCTAAATATTTGGAGAATGGCTTACCAGATTTCCACATAAAAATAACTGCTCAGAGTCTAATAAATTTTTTAAACGTGTTTATTAATACTGAAGTTTCACAGATTAACTGCTAATCTGAGACAAATATTGGCAGAATGTGGCTATGCAACCTAATTTAACCAAACCTGGTATGCAAATACCTAGATTCGCATAGTATTGGATATAGTTTCACAGCTGTACAGTGAAATCTATCAGTATTGTACAGCTACAGCCAATGTGAAAAGAAGCAGTGTAATAACCAAGAAGAGATTAGAACTTTCATAGATTTTAAGACCAGAATGGGCCTCTGATCACCCAGTTTGATTTCCTGCATAACACAGCCACAGAAGTTCACCCTGGAATTCTTATGTCTAACCCAACAATTTGTAGTTGAGCTAGGGCATATATTTTAGAAAGACATCCAATCTTGATTTTGCTATGATATATGTAACATGCCCTGTGTGACTTCTATACGTCATTGTATGTGAATGCCTTGTAATCGTCAGTGAAACATAAAACTCAGTAGTGGATGGTGACATTTGTATTTACATTTCAAGTCATCTGATCAAAGCGTCAGCAAATGCATGCCCAATACCAATTATGACTATTTAGAAATACATAGTAAACACCAGAGAGGGAGAAGAGCTAGATAAGATAAAGGACTATGCTGGCACAAGAACAAATTGGTATAAACTGGTCATGAATAAATTTAGGCTGAAAATCAGAAGAGGGTTTCTAACCATCAAAGGAGTATGGTTCAGACACAGCCTTCCAGTCAGAATATTAGGGGTGAACAACCTAGCTAGTTTTAAGATGGAGCTTGATAAATTCATGAAGATTATATGAAGGGGTTGCCTATGACAGCAGCGGACTGGACTCAATGACCCAGGATGAGTCCTATGTTCCTATGTAGCAATTTATTCAACCCTCTCACACAGGAGAAGTGCAAAATATATCCAAAAGTTTCTCTTGGACTTTCCTTTAAAAAGACATACCATATTGTAGATCTCTGGAGGATTTCTGACATAGTGAAAAGATAATGCAAGTCTCTGAGCTCTAAACTCATAAAGGGCATCATGCCAGGAATTCTTACTGTCAAATGCTATGAACTGCTTTTTTATACTATAGTGATCACCTAACTAAATTCACTTAAAACTAAATCTGTGTTTATAATATCAATTTTTAAATGCTTTGAAGCCACAAGTATTGATAATCATCAGACAACTAGTTATATTCCAAGGAACCCGAACAATTTTTTCACAAAATTTTATCCAAACAAAAAATACAAGTGATGTAAAAATACTGTTTTTGCATGAAACTACTAGTAACAAAATTGCTTTATTTCAACTTAACACATCATCAGTTATTAGGTTGTTTATCCAAGGTTGCCTTGACCTACTACTCCTGCATAGAACTGTACTGTGTTTCTCTTTTATGAAGTGCACAATTTAGGAATTCCGCCCATAGGAACAAAAGGTGTGCAAATATAAACTACTTAGTATTTTTTATCTTTCCCCATAAATTTGCCTATTTTAGAAACTTTTTAAACAAGTAGCTACCAGCAAGGAAAAAAAAATTATTCTGTGTTAAGTCTCCCTCTGAATATAGATAACAATAGTAAGCAGCGTTACTTTAAAATCTCTACTTCGCTAGTGTTTGGGTTGTCGTTTTGAAAAATGGACTGGTTCTATAAAAACATCAAGTGCAGTTCTACAAAGAGGTCAAGGTCTTAGCAATACTATGCTTCTATAAATCAAGAGAAAGATGTTGTATATTCATTTGCTCTTAGCCAGTTGTTTGATTATTTTCACTGGTAAAGAAAATGAAGGGAACACTGATCCTCTACCCTCAGGTGATTACTGAAACTTTAGAAAGTGAGTTGAAACTACTCTGAGTTTAACTGAAGCAAAGAGGAAAAATGAAAACATACTTTTTTATAAGTTTTAATGAAGGAAAAATAAGCTTATTTATTTTTCTAACGTTACATTAAACTAATAAAACTAAAACCCTAAAACAGTTTGGCTGACAACCTGGCAGCTCCATACACTTTAATGCAAACGTCAAAAGCTGTGAGCCTCAAGCTCCTGTATTGTAGATTCAACATGCTTTTCCTGCAAAAATTCCCCACCACTACCATAAGTACAGCTTCCCCAAGGAAGCAACATTCAACAGAGAAAGTGCTGACACCCACCAACATTTTTACCACTGCCTTCTCTAGATCTGTCCTAAAGAGGATTAGATAGCAGTGTGCTTAAAATACTGGCAGCTGCATTTTAGAACTCCTACAATTGGGAAATTAAGACAAAAAAAGTCTAGTGGGATCTTTGAAATCCAAAAAGATTACCACATTGTATGGACCTCAGATTGGGAATCACCTTGCCAGGTTCCAATCCTGCATCACTGAAATCAAAGGGAGTTTTAACACTGATTTCAGTGGGACCAGAATCAGGGCCACCAAGACTAACTAGTAGTTTGTCTACAGCAATAAACAAACAAACAAACAAACAAACAAATAAATAAATAAAAAACCGAAGAAACAAAAAAACCAACCACCACCAAACAACCTGCAGCAGCAAGTCTCAGGGCCCAGGTCAACCGGCTTTAGCTACAAGGCTAAAAAAAGCCATGAAGGTGTTCAGGCTTGGGCTAGAGCCTGGGTTTCAAGACCCTCCTGCCTCACTGGGTTTCAGAGCCCAGGTTCCAGTAGTCCCAGCATCCACACAGCTATTTTTAGTCACATAGTCTGAGCCCCAGGAACCCAAGTCAGTTGATCCGGGCTCTGAGACTCTCTGCTGCGGGTATTTATTTATTACTGTGCAGACATACCCTGAAATTGACTTTTGCATGTGCATGGAGTCCGACTGACTTCAATGGACCTCAATATAAATACCGCAGTCTCCTTCTGTGGGATTACAGCCTAGTATTGTAAATAAAGCACCTTTACCATATTTGCTTGTTTTTGGTGGGTCATTCCCCTAAATTATATTTGGCATTATGCTGACAAGGTGCCCAAAAGTACTCTTAGATTCTGTTAGAAAGGTTTTGGAACAAGCCACCAAAATAAATATTTAAAAAGCAAGTAGCTTCATAAATGTATTTACATTTACCATTAACAGTCCCAGAAACTAGGTTAAGACATTAACACGTTCTTCTTACAAAGTACTGCTCAGTTGACCTGGATGCCAGAAAGTTGAAGTAATATAATGTCTAAGTGAAAAAAAATGTCAAAATATATCCACTTTCACAATTGAAAAGTCGCATATGTGCCTAAATTCAAAATAACAATACTGCTCAAGAATATCGCCTTTATTTTCAGAAATTATTGGGAAGGGAACATAAAAAAAATTCAATTTCCAAACGCCACAATTTTCAGGTGACTGCAATGATGGAATTAATCTTACTTTTCAGTGACCAAAATATGACTTGTGTTTGCTTTAGCAAGAATTCAGGGTTTGCAATCTAATAAAAGCATTAACCTTTGTGTTTACTTTCAATCTGAACAATGCATATAAAATTCTAATGATAGATAATTTCATTCCATGCCAACAAGAAAAAGTGAAGATAGCTCTTTAGAGTAGGAACTTACAATCCAAAAGATAAACCTTTTCTGGATTCATGCACTGGGAAGACCAGAGGAAGGATTAATATTGAGTTACATAAATATTTTTATATGTTCACTTCTTGCGTGCATTGTGGGAGAAGAAAGTCTTTACTAATTCAGGACGCAGATCCAATTCCAGGATTGGAACCTAAACAAAGATGAAATGTCTATTAAAACTGATTTCTAAAACCCCCTCACAGGACTTCACGCGTTTAACCTATATTACTCAACCTTTTGTATGTGGATTTCCCAGGAAGGACAGCATACTATATGTGTAAAATACTCTGACTTAACTATAATAGGTGCTTTAAATTGAGATTTGCACCCTGAAGTATTTTACACTGCCAATTCTCTTCCAAAAAGGGTTGGAATAACCTTGGATGCTCTGCTATGCAGACAAAAATATGCTTTCTCCCAAGGCGCAGATCAGATATTAAACTAATAAGAACAGATACTATTTTTACCTGACTTAAACCCAAATCATTTAGAACCGCAATATTAAAAAGACTGTAAAACAAATCAGTTCAGAAACAAAACACATTGATGCTTCTTTTAATAAGCACTCAGAAAACCCAGGTCAGGGTTTTGTATTCTTTTATATTATTCTGTATTTAAATATCTCTAGTTGTCTTGCAGTTTTACTCTTGATTTTTATCAGACGTACATTATTCACAAAATATTTTCAAATACTAGCACTGAAGAAAAGAACAAAAATGCAACTTTCAAAAAATGTCTGCAAATGAGATCTATGTACCACTGTTCAAAGTCACGGGAAAATAATCAATAATATGCATTTTGGCTTTCTAGAAATACCCTGAATCAACAGTGAAACAACTGTGTTGACAAGTGTCATTGCACAAAAAAGCCCAACAACTTCCTCACCTCCCATTTTAACACTATAGCCATTTTTAATATTTCATTATCTTAATTCAAAGCATTAGCAGATTTCAGTTAAAAATTTTAATAGAAAATGTGGATCAAATGTATGGTGTCTGTCCCCCACAAGTTTCTGGGGGAATTCAAGATTCAGCTATTTATTGTCTCATTCTTTCTCACTTTATCTTTTTCTATATTATATCCCTTTTCTTCTCCCACATCTGTTCTTTGGAAAGCTGGCTTTAACCAGTCTCCCAAAATGAAATTCCATTATTTTGTGACAAGGCAAAATGCAGATGATGAGAAAAAAGACTAATGCAACTTTTGAATATTTTCAGAGTTGTAGTATGTGAACCAGGATGTAGAATCATTCCATGCATCCCATATACCTTCATGTTGAAATACTCAAAGTCTGTAGTACAGCTATTAGGATCGACAGTCTATGTTCTTAATTCCAAAAGAAACTGAATCATAGTGTGATAGTTATGGCAGTTTCCTGCAATATCCTGGATGAACCTTACTGAATTAAATCTGCCCTTTTCTATCTTTTGGTGCCTGTTCTTGGTGTGGGTTTATATACCATCAAAGTCTTATTTTCGACAGTCTAAAAAAGTATCAATGAGGCTGGAGAAACCATACAAGACAGTAACAATTAATATTCATTTACACAGCAATTACCTGTTGGTCTCCAAATCCAAGAAGCAATTTTTCCAATAAATATACTGGTAAATATCTTTACAGAACCTAAAATACATTATAATGTTCTTTCAAATGTGTTTGTCATTTGATTGACATTTTGACAATGTATTTTTAATGGAAATATAATACTTTAAAAATTGCTGGACTGACAGACTGGGAGGCCTATTTCCTCTATTTGTCCACATCAGAGACCTGCAATATGTTTTATTTATTTATCATTTATGCAACACAAGAGGTATGCTTGGCCATTGTCCCTATGTAGAAGCCCAATTTCTTCCACTCTCTTCTTCAGTAACATGTATCAATTCTGTTCTGAAGGTGCTGCTTGTAGGTATGAAAGTGCAATGCAGTTTCCTGCCTACTCAAATCCATGGCTTTGCACACATCCAGCCACTAGGAACTGTACAATCAACACATTTTGCAAAACTGTAGGCAACCAAATTTTCTGACTTAATATTTACCAGCACTGTCAATCTGGGTGGACTACCTTGGGATGAGAAGAATGCTCAAGTCACGTGTAGAAGTCTCATTCTGACAAGAAATGCTCAACAACTCTTGTGAAGCTAATGGGGCCAGTGGTGCTGGAACACTTAATAGTGGGGGTGCTGAAAGCAGTTTTTACTTTTTACCTCATGTTTCCCTACCCTTGTACACGCCCCTCCATCACCCAGAGCTGGGGCCATGTCTCCGGGAGTGGGGGACCTAGACAAGGGTAAGGGGACCAAGGCTGGGACCACAGCTGGAAATGGACACGGGGCTAGGAGCGGAGCCCCGGGTGCAGAGCCCCAGGCGCGGGGCCAGCAGCTGGGACCTGAGCTCCAGGCCAGGGAGTGGAGCCCCCCGGGCGTGGGGCCAGTGGCCAGAGCCCCGCATAAAACCTGGGGGTGCTATAGCACCCCAGCATCCCTAGTTCTCCTGTCTATAAATGGGGCTTAAGAACACTCAAAGTTTCCCAAGACTGGATGCACAGGTCTAATCTTCCTCACACAGAAATTGAGAATGTTATCCACTTCAATGGAAACAGGAGCAGGCCAATAGTTAGCAACAGTAAAATGTTACATGGTTTATATAGCTGCCAGTTGCTAAATAATTCCTCAAAAATTCAAAATTTTAGAAGTGTAGAAGGATTCAAAATCTAAAATATATATCTTTCAATAGGTGCTAGATATAGCACATGGACTTTTAATGTCTATGAACTCAACTTGGCTGTTAGAAATATTCTGTATCTGCAGAATGCAAGAAACAAGCACAGACCATAAAGGCAGAGATCACAATGATAAAGCTCCCGTCCACTCACGCCCCTTCTCTACCTACGCTACATTGATGACATCTTCATCATCTGGACCCATGGGAAGGAGACTCTGGAAAAATTCCACCAAGATTTCAACAGCTTCCACCCCACCATTAACCTCAGCCTGGACCAATCTACACGGGAGGTCCACTTTCTAGACACCACAGTGCAAATAAGTGATGGTCACATTAACACCACCCTATACCGAAAACCTACCGACCGCTATGCCTACCTTCATGCCTCCAGCTTCCATCCCGGGCACACCACAAGATCCATTGTCTACAGCCAAGCACTGAGGTACAACCGCATCTGCTCTAACCCCTCAGACAGAGACCAACACCTACAAAATCTCCACCAAGCATTCTCAAAACTACAGTACCCGCACGAGGAAATAAGGAAACAGATCAACAGAGCCAGACGTGTACCCAGAAGCCTCCTACTGCAAGACAAACCCAAGAAAGAAACCAACAGGACTCCACTGGCCATCACATACAGTCCCCAGCTAAAACCCCTCCAACGCATCATCAGGGATCTACAACCCATCCTGGACAATGATCCCACACTTTCACAAACCTTGGGTGGCAGGCCAGTCCTCGCCCACAGACAACCTGCTAACCTGAAGCACATTCTCACCAGTAACTGCACACCGCACCAAAGTAACTCTAACTCAGGAACGAATCCATGCAACAAACCTCGATGCCAACTCTGCCCACATATCTACACCAGCGACACCATCACAGGACCTAACCAGATCAGCCACACCATCACTGGTTCATTCACCTGCACATCCACCAATGTAATATACGCCATCATATGCCAGCAATGCCCCTCTGCTATGTACATAGGCCAAACTGGACAGTCTCTAAGGAAAAGGATAAATGGACACAAATCAGATATTAGGAATGGCAATATACAAAAACCTGTAGGAGAACACTTCAACCTCCCTGGACACACAATAGCAGATGTTAGGGTCACCGTCCTGCAGCAAAAAAACTTCAGGACCAGACTCCAAAGAGAAACTGCTGAGCTTCAGTTCATCTGCAAATTTGACACCATCAGCTCAGGATTAAACAAAGACTATGAATGGCTTGCCAACTACAGAACCAGTTTCTCCTCCCTTGGTTTTCACACCTCTACTGCTAGAACAGGGCCTCACCCTCCCTGATTGAACTAAACTCGTTATCTCTAGCTTGCTTCTTGCTTGCATATATATACCTGCCCCTGGAGATTTCCACTACTTGCATCCGAAGAAGTGGGTATTCACCCACGAAAGCTCATGCTGCAAAACCTCTGTTAGTCTATAAGGTGCCACAGGATTCTTTGCTGCTTTTACAGATCCAGACTAACACGGCTACCCCTCTGATAAATGATAAAGAAGTGGCAAAAGGGAATAGTTAGAAGAAAGCAAAGATAAGGATGAGAAGAAGTCAAATCTACAAAACTTCTTTTTATCTCAAACCTTCAAAGAATCACCTATTTCTAGATGACTTTAAGGAGGGAAGATCTGAGTAGAGGCTAAGGCCTTAATTTTCAAAAGTGACTAATGATTTTGAATGCTTCTATATTTTGGAGCTTAATCTAATTTTAAAAGGCCTGAGATTTTCAGAATGCTGAGCACTTGTCCTCTGAAAATCAGACCCTTTTAGAGGGGTCTCAAAAGTTGGGCACCCAAATATTGAGGCACTCAGTCACTTTTGAAAATGTAATGCCAACAAGGACAATGAGCAGAGAGAGAACACTCTTAAGAGATAGAAGAAAATATATTGGCACTGAGAGCAGCTGCAGATCGTTCTACCAGTAGGTCATAATGTTCAAAAATGTGGACAATTATTTTGCAAGATAAAGACAGGACAGCATACTGCATGTCAGAAGGAAAACCTCACTACGGGAAGAGAAGGTACTCATCATTGTCCACGTAAATATGAAGGACAGAGTCATCTACTTATTGGAAAGAATTAAAATTTCAGATCTTCAGACTCTTGTGCAAAGAACTGAAGATTATGACTGCACAGGAAACAGATTTTGCCATGGATGAATGGAACAACTGAGGATCACAGAGGTGATCTAGTGGCTGAGGTAGTGCTACAGGCATCAGAATTTATTTTATTCTAGTCAAATTTTTAATATCACAGCTATCACCTTGTTATCCGACTATTTAAGGAGCTTTGACAAATGGGTGTGTACAGACCCAATCTACCATTGAAAAAAAATGTTCCTACTAGAATTGGAATTCTTCAGACAAGCAAAAAAACCCTTTCACTTCTCCACCTAATTACATCCCACATGCCAAATTACTTTCCCAACCTCAAATAGGGTAACATTACAGCACTTTCTAACTTCAAAATGCATGTGAAAAAATTACATGTTTCAGTTGGAATGATTCATGTGGAAAAATATCAGAATTCAACTAGCAAGACAGATGGGAACTTTACTTTAAAAATATACTGTAATTATGCCTTTGGCAAGCTCCATAAACCATTTCTGGCAGGACTGCTGATGTTGAATGATGTCAAGTGCAGAATATGCTTTTCAGTAGTGCTAACCCATTTTGCTATATGATTCTGAAGCTTAGACCTTTTTTCTCTCCATAACTTTTTTCTTTTTAAACAATATTCTTTTAATTTGGGCCAATTTTTTCCTTTCTATTGAAAAACTAGCAATAGTAGTTAGTTAGTAATGAGTAGTAGTACTACTAGTCATAGTAGTTACTAACTAATGAGAAATTAACTATTTTCTTGAATGAGACCCATTTCTACTAGTAAGCACCAGAATCACCAACAGATCATTTGGTAACAAACGTCTAACAATTTGTAATCTTTGTTATTAATCACATTCCACTACCCTAATGACTGAACATATTCATATATATGTCACCCTTTTCCCCATAATTTCTCTAACCTCTTTCTTTATTTGAGACTTGAACTGTTATAAATGTCAAATTATGAAGATTTCATTCTCTCATACATGTTGCCTTGAAGATTTTTGGCATCAGATGGTACAACCATCTCCATTACTTAAGTTCTTGGTCAGTCAAACTCAGATGATGTTCCTGCTGTCCCCCAAGAAAAATCAAATGAGTTGACTATAGCATATTGTTTGAATGTCTCCTAAAAACAGGGGTTCTCAAACTTGGGGTCATGACCCCTCAGGGGGTTGTGAGGTGATTATGTGGGAGTCACAAGCTGTGAGCCCCAACCCGACCCCTGGCCACGTGCCGGGCTATGAGCCCCGACCTGACCACCGGCCATGTGCTGGGTTGTCAGCCCAGAATCTGTCCACACGCAGGGCTGAGAGTCCCGACCCCTGTTGGGTGTGGGGCTGTGAGCCCGGCCACATGCAGGATTGTCAGCCTGGAGTCGGACCACGCATGGAGCTGTGAATCCTGAGCCCCATCCTGCGACTGGCTCATAGTCCCCAACCCCTCCAGCCCAGGTCCACCCCAACTGCACTCCACCTTCAGTCCTGCTCCGCCTCCAAAGAAAGGTCACCAAATAGAAGTTTGCCCAGCATGTCATTTTTCCCTAAGGCCAGCCCTGGGACTGAAACACCATTGGCTTGATTGTTCAACAGCTGAAAAAGTACTTTATTATTTAACAGTCAGACATCCAGGCACATACTTTTCCTGAAAACAATGGCCCCCTCTACTGCTAAAACACTAAAGTATTTAGAGTCTTACATTAAATACGGTTTTACCAGCATTGTCACCTCTGGTATTGTAAAAACGCAATGCATCATTTGCAACAAAGTTTTGTCTGATAAACTGATGAAACCATGCAAATTGCAGCGACATCTTGAAACTAGACATCCTGAGCATAAAAATCAAAATGTGGATTTTTTCAAATGCAGAGAAGAAGCAACAAAGAAAGCCAGGCTTGATGCTGATGGAGGTTTCCAACAGCAAATGTCCTCAGCTGTGGAGCCCTCTTATGTTGTGTCGCTATGAATCGCTCGTACCAAAAAGCTGCATATGATAGGTGAGGAGCTTGTTCTGCCAGCATGCAAAGACATTGTGTCCACAGGCGCCAACTTTTTTCTGTGCCGATGGGTGCTCGCGCCTCCTACCCCGCCCTGACTCCACCCCTGCCCCAAATCCCCGCCCTGGCCCCGCCTCCCCCCCTGAACGCGCTGCGTTCCTCCTCCTCCCCCCTCCCTCCCAGCATTGCACCGCGAAACAACTGTTTCGCGCGGCAAGCCAGGGAGGGAGTGGGGAGAAGCAGGACGCGGTGGTGCGCTCAGGGGAGGAGGCGGGGCGGAGGTGAGCAGGGTGGGGAGCTGCCGGTGGGTGCAGAGAACCCACCAATTTTTCCCCGTGGGTGCTCCAGCCCCGGAGCACCCGCGGAGTCGGTGCCTATGATTGTGTCTCTTATGCTTGGCAATGATACTGCCAAAAAGGTTATATACTTTCTATGCCGAATGATACTGTGAAACGCAGAATATGTGAGATGTCTGAAGATATCAAAGAACAAGCTGTGCATGAAATTAAACATTCTGCTTTCAGTATGTTCAGCCTGCAACTTGATGAAACTACTGATGTTACTAGCTGTGCATAATTGATAGTGTTCATACAGTATGTTAATGCTGGGGATGTTAAGCATGAGTTCTTATTCTGTGAACAACTTGAAACAACAACAGCATAGGACGTTTTCAATAAGGTAAATGCCTTTTTCAAAAGCAATGGCACTCAGTGGAAGAGTTGAGGGAACAGGCTGTGGGTGGTGAATTGCACTCATTACAAATAAGCATTGATTATGTTTATTAGAAATCACTTCATATATCTCTATCTACCTATGTATCTTACAGTATAAGACAAACAAGGTTTCAAGACATGATTTGGGAAAAGATAGAAAGTATTCCTAGAAGTGGGTTTTAAGGAGGCATTTGAAGGACAAGAATACATACAAGCAGAAAAGAGACTGCTCTCGACACAGGACGATAGAGGGTATAAAACTAGGAGTGGAAGACAGACAAAAGGGAGCAGTAAGGGGAGAAGATTGGGAGGACTGCCAGGGCCCAAGGGAGAAGGAAAGAAATAAATGAAAGCTGAGATATATGTGCAACAAGATTACATAAGGAATTGAAAGCAAGGACAAAGAGCTTGCATCTGACGAGGTGAAAGACAAGAAGCCAGTAAAAGGATTTTTAAGGGGAAAAGGGGAGATATGCGATGAGGCTGAAGTGTTGCGAGAGCAAGAATGCTAACAGTTACAATTTAGGTAGACAGGAGGCAAAGGTGGGAAGCAGGTTACAACAGAGCTGGTCAGAAATTTTCTGATGAAACAGTTGTGCTGGAAAATACCTGCTCGAACCCAAAATTTCTCACAAAAAAATCAAGTCTGGTTCAATGAACTTTCAGCTAACCACAGGCAGGGTTCTCTGCCAGCTTGCCTGGCAGACTGATACGGAGACTTGCCATGCAATCTGCTCTGGGGGCTGAGGACCCCAGGCTTGTAGAGTCTGCAGCTCTGGTACAGCCCAACCATGCCAGGGTTTCCTGGCTCCCTACCTTGGAGCTGGGAGTGTAAGGAATCTGGACCTGCAGCAGTCTCTGGGCAACAAGTGCAGCTCGCCTGTAGCAGGCTGCCTGATTAGCTACTCTGTATTATTGGTGGGAAAAGTCAATAGACCAGCTCCTAAGCCCAGAAGCAGCAGTTTGGTGGCTCTTCAAAGCATTTGCCCATAGCTGCAACAGCTCTTGTGCCTGCTTGTTCCTAGCCTTGCTCCCACCCTGCTCCTGCCTTGGACCCAGCCTTGCCTGACTCCAGATAACCTGGCTCTGACTCTCAGCTCCGATTCCTGGCCTCGGACTCTGACATCTAGCCTTTGACCCCGGATTCCAATACCTGGCTGCCTGACTCCTGCTCCAACCACTAGGCACGACCTCCACATCCTGGTCTGACAGTGAGCTTGAAAGCCCTGTGAGCTACCAGGCCTTCTAGGCTCACTGTCACTGAACAGGGAGCCTGGAATTCCTGGGTTGGATTAACATGGGCTGCAGTTCCAGGGCAGCCCCACTATGCAGACTGCCCTGGGGCCAAAGACCCGAAGGCTTCCAGATTCAAGGACCAGTTGGCTCCCTGGGATTCTAGACAGCCCAAGAGTCTGGAACTCCTCATGTCCCCTGCCTAGGGGAAATCTGCATGGCAGGGCTGCCCCAGTGCTGTGGAACCTGGGAGCCCTGCAAGGGCTCAGTGAAACTGACTCTCTGGTCAGTTTCACTGTTGCTATTGCAAGAATGTCATTTTCACAGAGCAGCTGCTGGTCCTACTGAACAAATTTCATTTTGGAAACACCATGTGTTGTTTCCAAAGCATTTTTTGAGGGGGGGGGGGGCTTCTGTTTCGAGAAGTTCTGAATTGCCAAAATTTCTTGTGAACCAAAAATCCCAGGTTTTGGCCAGATCTACTTATAACTAACAAGGCAAAAGACTGATATCTACCTGTCTCTCTCCAAGAGACAGGGAAAAGGAAAAAGATAAATTGTAGGTAAAGAACAGTTACTTGCCCTACAGTAACTGGTTCCTTGAAAAGTTATAGTCAGTGTGGTTCCACTGCAGGGCACACGAGGAGCATGTGATATCAGAGTTTTTTCAATAGCAGTGTCTGTCGAGGCCGCCCGTACAGCCTGTGCCCTCATGCAAGGTCATAAATAGTAGAGAGGCCCTTACCCTCCCTCCATCCCCTTGCAAACAGAACTTAGTTACTGCTGAAGACTAAGAAAAAGGAAGAAGAGGAGGGTGGGTCATGAGATCCACATTGATTAGAAGTATCTCAAAGATCCACAGTTATCATAGGGAAAGTAACCTCTCTCTCTTCTTCCAGTATGTGTCAATGTGGTTCCTACTGTAGGGAACTGGCAAGCAGTATTCACTCTGGATTTTTTTAATTTAAATTGATGATAATTTAAATTATAAGAAGTTATTCTTTTAAAAAATGAATCTGTTTACAAATGAAATCTGAATTTAATACAAATATGTTAAGGCCTAAACTTATTATAATCTCTTTAAACATTGATATAAGAAAATTAATATACTGAATCTATGAGCCTCTATCAAAAACTTTGAGTTAAAGGCTGCTTTTCTATATAACGAAGGTATTGGGGGACAACAACTAAGTTCTGAAGTCAGACTTTATAAATATGGCACAATAGATCATGTACAGTATTAAGGGCTTCAGCCTGCGGAGGACCCCAGGGTGTGCTACTGGGTCAAGAGATGACAAAGTCATCACAGGCTTTGGGACCTTGCCTCTTACTCTGGGAGACACCCTCATGTATTCCATCAGGATCATCCACTGAGCCTACCAGGTTGCTGTCCTACTTCTATTTTATAGCTTCTCCTTACTTGCCTTCTGTGATAAATGAAGTGGGGGGTAGCTTCCTTTTATGGACACCCAGCCAGCCAGTTAGCTATAAAACCCCTGTTAGTAGCTGTTCTCTACTTGCTTTACCTGTAAAGAGTTAAAAAGTCCATAGGTAAAAGGAAGGGAGTGGGCACCTGACCAAAAGAGCCAATGGGAAGGCTAGAACTTTTTAAAATTGGGAAAAAACTTCTCCTTTGTCTGTCTGTGTTGTTCTCCTGGAGGAGAGACAGGGCTGGAACTATACTGTAAAAAGCTTTGGGCCAGGTATGAAAATCACATCATATACCTAGAAACTACTCATTTGAAACCGCAGATACTTAAGTAGATCAGGAAATGTCTAGGAAGACGCGAGGAGGTTTCTCTCTTTATTTCTTTATGGCTTGTGGACTCCTCTGTGCTAATCCAAGCTTTTATTTTGCTTGTAACCTTTAAACTGGACCTCAAGAAGCTATCTTGATGCTTAATCCCTGTAATTGTTTTTTTTAAACCTAGCAAAAAGCCTAAATTCCAGATGTCTTTTCTTTCTTTTTGTTTTTAATAAGATTTACCTTTTTTTTTTTTTTTTTTTAAGAACAGGATTGGATTTTTGTGTCCCTAAGAAGTTTGTGTATATGTTGTTTAATTAGCTGGTAGCAACAGCTGATTTCCTTTGTTTTCTTTCTCAGCTCTTCCCCGGAGGGGGGGTGAAAGGGCTTGAGGGTACCCCACAGGAAGGAATTCCCAAGTGCACCTTCCTGGGTTCTAAAAAGGGGTTTTGCACTTGGGTGGTGGCAGCATCTACCCATCCAAGGTCAGAGAAAAGCTGTAACCTTGGGAGTTTAATACACAGTGTAAAAGGCATGTGGGTTACACAGCAGAAGTCTTGGATTGTTGTCAATTCTTCCTCCCTCCCTACCCCCCCGGTGGTGGGGGAGTTATGTAACAAATGAGAAGGAGTGCACAACCAGCAATGAGCAACACTGGTAGCAGAGCAGGACACTGTGGGGAAAAAGGAACCACATTTTTCAGAGTGCAGCCTCTAGTGTTGATTTCAACACCTGGGAACTGAAGGGAAAAAAACTGCCATGGCTAGAAGTTGTGAAAAAGACTAACATGGGAATATTTTCAAGGAATTTCTGTATTTCTAGGTAAAAAAGGAACACTTGTCAAAATAAACAGTGCAACAAAGAGATGCAAGACCTGGTTGTCAGAATGAAATAATATGAAAAATATTCTTCAGAAGGCAATGACTTTGAAGATGATGTGGACAAGTCTGAACAATCAGGATCAACTGGTTAGTAAACTTATTTTTGGACCATTGTTATGGACTGCCTACTATGTCTTACTGTGCTAGTAAATGATAACAGATTATTGTCATAAATTTTTTTGGGGTGGATTACACTTACTTATGAATTTCAATATGTTTGTGTTCAAAATATAATTGGTATATTACTTTGTTGTGGGAGTATTTATCAGCTGCATTTTTACTGTTACTACAGGACTTCTGACTACTTTTATTGCTCAATATAATCAAACATCCTAAGTAAAGATTTCCTGTTTAAAAGCAATGTTTATTAGTCATTTATTAATTTTAACGTTTGAAATCGGGTTTTTTCAAGCTGTTTGGTGTGTTGCTAGAGATAAGGGTTTAAATAGGTTTAGATAACCCTTATGATTTATTATTTTCCCTATAAAACTGGGTTTAGAATAATTTATATCATATCAACCCTGGTAAAAATTGCTGTAGTAAGCGGAATCTTTCATTTACAGTCTTAAAAAAAAAAAAAAAAAAAAAGCAGTGTGCTGAGTAATAGTGAGTGAGTGACTTTTTTTTACCATTTTGTTTCAAGGTCCAGCTTAGACATAACGGGTTATGAACGTCCATCATCTGCAATGTCTACATTCTACAACTTCAGTCATCTGCTGGTACACAGGTAGTACTGCAACTAAGCATACATCAGATAGTAAATTATCTGTATTTAAACAAAAGATTTTCTTCAATCATCCAATAAAAACATGGATGAGTTCCTAATCAAGACCAGCAAATTCCAGCGAGACTCCATAGATGAAAAGATTGCTCACAATTCACTTACACAATAAATTCTCCCTTTTATCTTGTCTGGGACAAGCATTTCATAGGGTTCAATCATTACAACAAGGCTACTCTCCACCCAGCAAAACAAACATTGCTGGAAGATTCCTGTATGAGGAAAAAAATTGAACAGTGTGCAAAAAACATTGATGGGAAATTCATTAATCTGAGTCTTTGGGGGTGAAGCAATGTACACAATGTTCCAGCAATGTGTTTGTATGAAACAAAAGATGGGGTTTTCTATCTTGCAGAAAAAACTGATACATCAGGAAATGACCATACAGCATAATATTTAAAAGTAGCATCAGTAAAAGCTATAAGAAACTAAACAAAAATTCAAGCCTTATGTATGTAGCTTTGTCACAGACAATGCTGCAAAATGGAGCAAAGACAAGAAATCTTGAAAAAGGGAACCTGAAGCTTATAACATATGGCTGCAGTGCTCATCTGATGCATCTTTTAGCCAAAGACCTTAAGTTCAACTCCAGGAATAAAGAAAAATGCTGTTGAAATTGTAACATTTTCTGTAACAATCACTTTGCTTCAGCTTCACTAAAGAGAGCAGGATGATCCCAACTAATTCATCTCCAAGATGTATGATGGAATTCAGTGGTTGACTTGTTTTGAGCTATTTATTAAGAACTGGCCTATTCAGATGACAATTTGTGAAGAAAATCATGCCAAAATAGATGGAACTAACACAGCCAAAGTAGTCAACATTGGACTAAAGAGAAATGTAGAAGATAAGCTGAATATACTGAAAACTATTTCCATAGCCTTGGACAAGCTGCAGAAAGATTGCTACTGTACTGCTAATGCTGTTGAAATTTAGAAGTAACTTAAGAGACATTGAAGAAAGAAATATCCAGTACTTCACCTCATTTTCTTGGCAATATTCTCAACTCAAATTACTAGGGTAAATGCCTCACTGCTGAAGATGATGCTACTATTGTATGGGCATCTAATAATCAATCATAATAAATTTCAGGGCTGGAAATGAAACATTCAAGCAGTATATGTTTGCTAAGAAAGTCACACCACTGTACTGGTGTGCATCACTAGTTAAGCAGCTGGGACCAGAGTTTATTGAAGTGCTGAACCAGCTTTTTACAGCAGTAGCCTCTTCTGCAGGCGCACAGAATATTTTCTTCATTTGGACTAATTCATTCAAAGTTGAGAAATCAACTGGGACCTGAAAAAACAGGAAAATTAATCCTTTTCTCTTCCAGTCTATGAATAAAAATGAGGGGGGAGAGGATGAGATCTATCAGTTCTAAAAGTTTGAAGGATAGACTAAGTAACTTAGGAGACTTGTCTCATTTTCAAGAGACTTAAGTGGTAGTGTAGACATAGCCTATGTCAGTATAACTTATGTCGCTCAGGGATGTGAAAAAAACAAACCCCTAAGCAACATAAGTCACACTGCCATTAGCGCTGGTGTGGACAACGCTATGTCGGTGGGAGAGCTTCTTCCATCAACATAATTAATCTACCCCCAATGAGCAGCGGTAGTTATGTAGACAGGAGAGCTCTCTCCCATCGGCTTAGTGCGGCTATACTAGAGATCTTGCAGCTGCACTGCTGTAAGCTCTTTAGTGTAGACATAGCCTTAGGCAAGTAGGAACTTAAGCTCCAATCACTTTCACTTAGCCTGGGAAAATTTTCAAATGCGCCTGACCTGCAATTATCATCTTAATTCACGGACTACAGTTAATCCCTCTGTTCCTTTAATAACTAATTTAGCTGTAAATGTGAAAAATCTTTTGCTAAGAGCTTATGTACCCAAAACATTTAAGGTTGCTTTAAAAAATAGATTTTTTAAATTACAGTTACCATACTAATGAAGCTTGACACAAATCATGACCAAAAGTTAATTATCTAGTAAATAAGCAATATCATTCACCATTTTCTAACATACTAAAAATGTACAATAAGAATCTGAAAATATTAAGCTATGTAATTGCTTAATTAAATTTGTATAGTTATAGTGTACCTTCCTAAGTAGCAAAAAGATGCACCAAATCTAGTGTAAAGGCTCTATTTCACTGTAAATCAACTTGTTTTAATTCCTATATGAACCAATGACAATGGACCGTTCTTTAGAAAATAAAAGTACAAATGGAAAAGTTGATTAAAATCGATGATTTATATAAAGGCTTTCCACCTAGTGATTTAAATCGCCTTGATTTAAATCCACCTTGACAACTGTACAGGCAGGTGGCAAGCTGAAGCTACCGTGAAGTGGACTATTAGAGAAGATCAACAGGCCAGCCTGTTCTAAGTGTAGTAGGTAGTCAATGATCTTCAGTATCAAGTCTTGGACAGGGACCCAACCATGTTGGGCTGCCCATATTGAGAACCTGTTCCATTTAGATTTTTCCTGTTGTGAGCCAAAATTTCCTGGACCTGTACAGAGCAGTGTCTATTCATGGTATTTAACTAGCCAACATGCTCTCAGATGTAGCATTTCCAGGTCTGGATGGAGTATCTGGCCATTGTGTTATGAGATCAGGTCTAGATGAAGCAGGAGCTCAATTGGAGACTGAACAGGCATTTGTAACAGGTTTGTCAGCCAAGACTGCCTCACCCAATACAGGGCAACAACAACCATGGTCCTCTCTCTCCTGATCTTGGATATCCTCTAGGAATTGGAGGAATCAGTGGAAAAGTGTAGAGTAAGTCTCTGTTCCACCGTAGAAGGAAGGCATCTGGTAACAATGGCTTAGTCCTCCTCTGGAAGAAGAATTTTGACATTTGGCGTTGTTTTCGGAGGCAAAATAGTTGGGGGGGGGATGGGACGAGGAGATTTCCAATAGCAGAATATCAGTCTTACAATGGATCTGTGCAAGGACCATTCATGGCTGGTCATCAACTGCCTGCTTAAGATACTGGTCAAGTTGTTGCTGACCCCTAGAAGGTGAAGGACCAGTGTGGTCACCCATTGAAACATCACCATGTCCAGAGCTTGATGGCTTCCAGACAGAGATGTGAGAAATGAGCATCCCATTGTTTAAGTAGTGCACAGTTGTCATGTTTGTGAATATTTGCACCACTGAGTTCCAGAGAACTTGTAGGGACACGACATACAGGCCAATCTGAGGACTTTGAGCTGCAGGACTTTCATATGCAATTCATTGTCATCTGGGGACCAAGCGCCTTGAATCTGTACAAGGTCAAAAGAGCCTGCATTGGTATTCTGGATGCTTACAGCCAAGAGGCAAACCTCATGGTCACAGCTGTGGCCATCAAACTCGTGGCCAAACTCATGACTACATCAGAGGCATCCATGGCTTCCTGTACTGCTGTTCTGGTCACCATTTCACCTTTTCTGATAATCTCCTTTAATTCCTCCCTTGAATCCTGTGGCACTTTCACCAAGTGATCACCCTCTATCACTCAAGGAAATTACATCTCGCAAATAATGCCTGAAAGTTTGCCACAGTGAGCTTCAATAAGGCAGATGACCCAAACACATCTAGCTTTTGGGGGGGGTCCTTGTTCCTGGGCATGCCTTTTGTTGATTTTTGACTTTTCCTGCACTGCTACAAGTACCAATGAGCCCGGATTTAGGTGGGAATAAAAGTGATCCAAGTTTTTTGGGGGGCATATGATAGTGCTTCTCCACCTGTTTGGACATGGTCTGGATGGTGGCTGGAGTTTGCCAGAGCCCTTTGGCTAGGTCCAGTATGCCCTCATTTATAGGAAGAGCAATTTTGGCTGAGGCTGATGAAGTCTCATAGACTTTAAGGTCAGAAGGGACCATCATGATTATCTAGTTTGACCTCCTGCACATTGCAGACCATTAAATCTCACCCACCAACTCCTATAATAGACCCCTAACCTCTGGCTAAGTTACTGAAGTCCTCAAATCACGATGTGTGTGCTGGGCAGGAACTCCTGAGCCAGCCCTCTGTCATGCCAGCTCCAATTAAAGGAGGTAAATTGGAGCTGGCTAGAGAAACCTGCACCTGATGGGCAAAGGAGAAACAGCTGCCAGCCTAATTAGCAAGGGGCTATATACAGGCCCAGAGGAAGGAAGCAGGGGGGAAGCCAGAGAGGGGAAGGAGAGTGGTAGCTCTTCCCTCCTGGGTGCAGAGGCTAAGGAGTCCTCAAGGCTGAAACCCCCAAGCTGTATAGGATGAGAAGATGGTGGGATTGCACGCTGTAAATAAACTGCGCCGTTGATTGCTGAACCTGAAGGTCTCTGAGTGGTTTTTGGAGCAAAGGGGGCTCTGCTATGCCCTGTTACACATGGTTTAAAGACTTCAAGTTACAGAGCCTCCACCATTTTCACTAGTTTAAAGCTGCAAGTGACTCATGCCCCATGCTGCTGAGAAAGGCGAAAACCCCCCAGGGTCTGCCAATCTGACCAGGGGGAATATTCCTTCATGATCCCAAATATGGCAATCAGGCCATGAGCATGTGGGCAAGACCCACCAGGAAGATGCCTGGGAAAGAATTCTCTGTAGTAACTCAAAGCCTTCCCCATCTATTGTCCCATTTTTGGCCATTGGGGATTTTTGCTACTGGCAGTCACCGGTGGGGTCACATGCCATTGTAGACATTCCCATCATAACATCCCCTCCATAAACTTCTCAAGCTCAGTCCTGAAGCTAGTTAGGTTTTATGCCCCCACTGCTCCCCTGGGAATGCTGTGCCAGAACTTCACTCCTCTGATGGTTAGAAAATGTTGCCTAATTTAGAGCCTAAATTTATTCATGGCCAGTTTATATCCATTTGTTCTTATGTCCACATTCAAGATGTCAAGGAGCTTGTGTGACTTTGCCTGTATGACCATCATTTCAATATTCAGGGTCTCCACAATGAGAGCTGAGAAGATCCTGAAAAGCTTTAAAGTCATCAACCACTGGAGTAGGGGCTGGTGTGAATGCTGTGTCGGGAGATGACAACAACTCCTTCGGTGGAGACTGGGGGTGCTGTTCTTCCATTGCTCCCAGTTCTTGGGTGCTGATGTCTGGCTCTGGTGGCAGTGCCCTGGGCAGTGATGCCACCTGGGACCCCAGTCTCCTCCTCCTCCTGGACCTACGGGAGCGTGACCTGCTGCAGAACACTTCAGTGGATGGTCCCACTAGGACCAGTAAGGCCAGAGTGGCATCATATAAATGTAATGACTATGTTGTGGCTAGTTGACCCTCTACCGCTAATGTTTCTTTTGTTGCAGCACGTTGGAATTATTAATCATATTTGAAATTATTAATATTAATATGGGAAATCAAACAACAATTTAACCATACATTCCTTTATTAAATCCAAAGGCCAATATGCAGTTGCTCTAAACATGCCTAAAAAGGCTAAAATAAGCAATTTACTACACTCAAACAGTAACAAAACATTTATAAACATTTCATCAAGATACAAACAGGCAAAACCCAAGGGTGTTTAGATCCATGTTGGTCAGCTCCAGCATGGTCATGCAGCTATTAGCAATGAACCTTTTAAGAGCTGACTTTTTATAACAAACAAGTGATGTCAATGCCAATTACTGACTTCTGCTAAAAATCAATTTGAGACAGTTCATCCTTATTTCCGGTCTTAATCCAGATAAGATTTACAACCTCCTTTCTTCCCAAAGCCTTTCCTCCTTATCTCTTCCCCTCCTTCCTGCTGACCAACAGCTTTTTCATTGCACCGGGGTTCACATAGGAGATAACACTGGTATGTGGGGTGCGAAGGTCCATGTTGGCTCCTTTAAGACAGATTCTCTTTGTGTGATTTAAAACCATCTGCAGACACCCCTATTGGTCCAAGGCCTTCTTTTTAGAAACTTCCTCTTATCTCATGAGTTATTCTTTGAACGAAACATCCTCCCTACTTCATTCTTTTTCGCTTTATAACTCATTATTTTCAAGACCTTCCTTCTATTTGTTAGTCAGGCCTTTTCTTTACAACACATATATATTTCCTTAACCAAGAAACTAACTTTAATTCTATAATTTTATATTTATCCTACACAGCATCCTACAAGAGGGATCTCCAGTCCTGGCTCTAGGTTCGCCCTCAAAGTGGCTGACAGTGTTGGTCTTGAAACAGTGGCAGCCGATGCCAATGGCCCCAATGCTGGGATGATAGGCATCCGTTTTCAGTGGAGTTTTCTTCCCTGACCTCCTTTCACTGCTGGACCCCTCGGTGTGAGGTCTGCTCAGAGGGTCACTCACTGAGAATGACCGTTTGGATTGTTAGGTGGTCGTGGTCTCCTGGGAGGTCCAAGGCAACATGCATCAATTGCTAGAATAGGTGTAGTTTCTGCAACCCGGGCCTCAACTTGCAAGTCCTCAATGAGAAGGATTTACACACTAAATACTTATCAGGGATGTAACTCTCCCCCAGACAGAAAAGGCATCAACTACGTCAGTTGACCACAAGGATGAGTCCATCACAAGTTGGGCAGGGCTTATAGAAGTTTTAGAGTTCACCATAGCAGTTGGCCTGGGTTGCCTTGCTTTGCTACAAAGGGGTGTGTACAGAAAGTTTTGGCTTTTAAGGAACGTTCAAATTAAAAATGAACAGAGATAAGGAGGGTGAAGAAGAGCCTAAAAGGTAAGTATGAATCTCAAAAGTAGCAGGTCAGACACTTGCGAGGTTCCATCTCACTGCCACAGGTAAGAAGGAACTGAAGGAGGGTTACATCCACTCTGCCCTTTATGTCCTTGCACAAGGATGCATGCGCAGGCCCAGTGGACATGACTGCTAAATGAACTCCGACCTCACATGCATTAGACTCATGCACACCTACAGTAGAATCCACAATGAAAAATACTCCAAGAACCACTTCGTTTCTGGCCTTTTCCACTCTCAAACTAGAGAGGACTCATACAAGTCCTTTCTTAATAGAGCCAACATAGGACCTCATGAAAGAGAATTTCGCCTTTCATTTAAAAATAAGTCTAGCCCTTTTCCTTGCAAAGATAGAAAACAATACACTAGGCACATAAAGGAAAAGATACCCTTTTACTTTTTATATGTAACAAGGCAATTAAAGCATTGTGGTTACAGAAATAGCTATTTTAAAAAATGGGTATGCATAGAACAAAGACAACAATATAACATTTGCTTAATTAATTTTTCAAATTAAATGTTGCAAATGTTCACAGGTCCATAATATCCTTATGCTGAAAGGTGCGTCATCAGCAGACCCTTGGATCCAAAACCACAAAGACCTCATTAAAGCCTATGGGTGTGTCAAGCATCCTCTTTCAGACCCAAGGGGAGGAGCAATCCAGCTTCTTATGTAGTAAATACAGCTGCAAACAGAGACTACTGCTCAAGGTACTAAGCAGCCCAGCAGGTTAATACTCCTGGGGGAATTCTGCATCACTAGTGGCTGCTGGACCTGGCAGAGCAAGCTCACAAGTAGAAGACACTGTGGAGGGGGTGGGGAGAGAGGAGCTGGAGGGTTTCTGGCAGTTGCAGTTCCTAGCACGCCCTGAAGGAAGGAGGCAGTGTGCAGGAGACTCCACACAAGCCCAGGACCCAGCATCAGGCTGTTTCTCCCTCTGGATCCCTGAGCTCTTGGGGGGGCACAGCTGGAGTCTGGAGGGAGGGGGTGCATGTGTCTGGACAGGGAGGCCCGCAGCTGGGGTCGGGCGGGGGGGGGGAGGGGTTCATGTGAGTGTCTGTGCTAAGGGGGGGCCAAAGCTGGACTCTGGTGGGGGAGGGTGTCTGTCCCCCCTACTGAGCTCTGGGGGGAGGGAGCAGAGAAGCATGAACTGGGTTGTCGTAGGGGTTTCCTTAACACTCTACTCCTGGAGGAACTTTTTTGTGTCTGTACTATTAGACAAAAGTTGCTGATAGGTATTCTGAAATAAATTACCAAAATAACTAAAACTGACATGATTATATAGTGTTACTTTGAAAAATAAAATATGCAGAATTTTAAATATTGTGCACAGAATTTTTAATTCTTTGGCCCAGATTTCCCCCAGAATAGTGATTTGCAGACTGCACGCTGGTGGAAGACAGGCAAGGGAAAGCTGTGAATGTTACCCTGAAAGGAAGCAGAAGGACAGAACTTCTTGGGCACAGAGCTCACTGGAGTGCCAGACTAGGGGATTTCTGAGTGAGGATACTGCTGTTTCTACTGTGTTCAGAGAAACAGTACTGACATTTTTTAAAAATACATAAATGAGATTACACTAAAACTGTACCTGACTTGTGCCACAAACTTCTATTCCTAACGAAAAGAACCCTGCAAAATTTAGTTCAGACTAAAGGAGCAACTCTACAAATTTCTTTCTCTCGTAAACAGGACTAGAAATATATGAAAGTCGGATTTAGATTGTAGCAAAAGATTAGCATTATGGAGTATAAAAAGTCTTACGCAGATTTGTTACTTCACAGAAGCTATGAAAGAATAAATACATCTCTGCTCAGGCAGCATGACATGACATTCGTTTACGCGCACAATTTCAGAACACCTTGTATTAACTCATTTTTTGAAATAGAAATAATGGCCACTAAAGGAACAGTCTGCAGTGATGAAGTTACAGGCTGAAATGGGATGGTTCTTCCAAGTTCTTCGACAATGGGATGGTCTTCCAAGAAGAAGGATTGCTTGGTAGAGACGGGCTCCACCTCACGAAGAGAGGGAAGAGCATCTTTGCAAGCAGGCTGGCTAACCTAGTGAGGAGGGCTTTAAACTAGGTTCACCGGGGGAAGGAGACCAAAGCCCTGAGGTAAGTGGGAAAGTGGGATACTGGGAGGAAGCACAAGCAGGAGACCGCAAGAGGGGAGGACTCCTGTCTCAGACCGAGAAAGCGGGACAATCAGCGAGTTATCTCAAGTGCCTATACACAAATGCAAGAAGCCTGGGGAACAAGCAGGGAGAACTAGAAGTCCTGGCACAGTCAGGGAATTATGATGTAATTGGAATAACAGAGACTTGGTGGGATAACTCACATGATTGGAGTACTGTCATGGATGGATATAAACTGTTCAGGAAAGACAGGCAGGGCAGAAAAGGTGGGGGAGTTGCTTTGTATGTAAGAGAGCAGTATGACTGCTCAGAGCTCCAGTACGAAACTGCAGAAAAACCTGAGTGTCTCTGGATTAAATTTAGAAGTATGAACAACAAGGGTAATGTCGTGGTGGGAGTCTGCTACAGACCCCCAGACCAGGGGGATGAGGTGGACGAGGCTTTCTTCCAGCAACTAACAGAAATTGCTAGATCACAGGCCCTGGTTCTCATGGGTGACTTTAATCACCCTGATATCTGCTGGGAGAGCAATACAGCAGCTCACAGACAATCCAGGAAGTTTCTGGAAAGTGTAGGGGACAACTTCCTGGTGCAAGTGCTGGAGGAACCAACTAGGGGAAAAGCTTTTCTTGACCTGCTGCTCACAAACAGGGAAGAAATAGTAGAGGAAGCAATAGTGGATGGGAACCTGGGAGGCAGTGACCATGAGATGGTCGAGTTCAGGATCCTGATACAAGGAAGAAAGGAGAGCAGTAGAACAGAGACCCTGGACTTTAGAAAAGCAGACTTTGACTCCCTCAGGGAACTGATGGGCAAGGTCCCCTGGGAGAATAACATGAGGGGGAAAGGAGTAGAGGAAAGCTGGCTGTATTTTAAAGAAACCTTATTGAGGTTGCAGGAACAAACCATCCCCATGTGTAGGAAGAAAAGTAAATATGGCAGGCGACCAGCTTGGCTTAACAGTGAAATCCTTGCTCGTCTTAAACACAAAAAAACAGCTTACAAGAAGTGGAAGATTGAACAAATAACCAGGGAGGAGTATAAAAGTATTGCTCAGGCATGCAGGTGTGAAATTAGGAAGGCCAAATCACACTTGGAGTTGCAGCTAGCCGGAGATGTTAGGAGTAACAAGAAGGGTTTCTTTAGGTATGTTAGCAACAAGAAGAAAGTCAAGGAAAGTGTGGGCCCCTTGCTGAATGAGGGAGGGAACCTAGTGACAGAGGATGTGGAGAAAGCTAGTGTACTAAATGCTTTTTTTGCCTCTGTCTTCACAGACAAGGTCAGCTCCCAGACAGCTGCACTCTGCAGCACGGTATGGGGAGGAGGTGACCAGCTCTCTGTGGAGAAAGTAGTAGTTCGGGACTATTTAGGAAAGCTGGACGAGCACAAGTCCATGGGGCCGGATGCGCTGCATCCGAGGGTGCTAAAGGAGTTGGCCGATGAGATTGCGGAGCCATTGGCCATTATCTTTGAAAAATCATGGCGATCGGGGGAGGTCCCGGACGACTGGAAAAAAGCTAATGTAGTGCCCATCTTTAAGAAAGGGAAGAAGGAAGATCCAGGGAACTACAGGCCAGTTAGTCTCACCTCAGTCCCTGGAAAAATCATGGAACAGGTCCTCAAGGAATCAATCCTGAACCACTTAAAGGAGGGGAAAGTGATCAGGAACAGTCAGCATGGATTCACCAAGGGCAAGTCATGCCTGACTAACCTAATTGCCTTCTATGATAAGATAACCGGCTCTGTGGATGAGGGGAAAGCAGTGGATGTGCTATTTCTGGACTTTAGCAAAGCTTTTGATACAGTCTCCCACAGTATTCTTGCCAGCAAGTTAAAGAAGTATGGGCTGGATGAATGGACGGTAAGGTGGATAGAAAACTGGCTAGATGGTCGGGCTCAACGGGTAGTGATCAATGGTTCCTTGTCTAGTTGGCAGCCGGTATCAAGTGGAGTGCCCCAAGGGTCGGTGCTGGGGCCGGTTTTATTCAATATCTTCATTAACGATCTGGAAGATGGTGTGGACTGCACCCTTAGCAAGTTTGCAGATGACACTAAACTGGGAGGAGTGGTTGATACGCTGGAGGGTAGGGATAGGATACAGAGGGACCTAGACAAATTAGAGGATTGGGCCAAAAGAAATATGATGAGGTTCAACAAGGACAAGTGCAGAGTCCTGCATTTAGGACGAAAGAATCCCATGCACTGCTATAGACTAGGGACCGAATGGCTGGGCAGCAGTTCTGCAGAAAAGGACCTAGGGGTTACGGTGGACGAAAAGCTGAATATGAGTCAACAGTGTGCCCTTGTTGCCAAGAAGGCTAATGGCATTTTGGGTTGTATAAGTAGGGGCATTTCCAGCAGATCGAGGGATGTGATCATTCCCCTCTACTCAGCACTGGTGAGGCCTCATTTGGAGTACTGTGTCCAGTTTTGGGCCCCACACTACAAGAAGGATGTGGATAAATTGGAGAGAGTCCAGCGGAGGGCAACAAAAATGATTAGGGGGCTGGAGCACATGACTTACGAGGAGAGGCTGAGGGAACTGGGATTGTTTAGTCTGCAGAAGAGAAGAATGAGGGGCGATTTGATAGCTGCTTTCAACTACCTGAAAGGGGGTTCCAAAGAGGATGGATCTAGACTGTTCTCAGTGATAGAAGATGACAGAACAAGGAGTAATGGTCTCAAGTTGCAGAGGGGGAGGTTTAGGTTGGACATTAGGAAAAACTTTTTCACTAGTAGGGTGGTGAAGAACTGGAATGGGTTACCTAGGGAGGTAGTGGAATCTCCTTCCTTAGAGGTTTTTAAGGTCAGGCTTGACAAAGCCCTGGCTGGGCTGATTTAGTTGGGTTTGGTCCTGCTTTGAGCAGGGGGTTGGACTAGATGACCTCCTGAGGTCCCTTCCAACCCTGAGATTCTATGATTCTATGAAATGACAAAAACTAAGGGCTTGTACACACTAAAACTTATGTCAGTATAACTTATGTCGCTCAGGAGTATGAATAAACCATCCCCCGAGCGACATAAATTACATTGACCTAAGCGCTGGTGTGGACAGCACCGGGTTTACAATGGCACCAAAGTGCTAGGCCCACACTCAGATGGGGCCCATAAGGGGATGGCCACGGCCACAGCACTGTGGCGGGTCCTGCTGGCCAGATCCCTGCTCACCAGCTGCCCGCCCACCCACGGTGAGTTGGAGGGGGAGGGGTGTTCAGCAGCCAATGGGGGTGAGTGTGCAAGAAGGCAGTGAGGTGAGGCTGCAGCGCGTGGGGCAGGGTCCATCAGTGCAGCCCCTGCCCACCTGCCACTTGCTCGCTCCAGGGCCAATCCCGGCTTGGCCAGCAGGGCCCCGTTTCCCACCCGCAGGGCTGTCTACAGCCGGCACTGGCTGCACACTGAGAGCTGTGGTGGCTGATGAGTGTGGGTGGCAGTAGCGGCACCAAGCCTGTCTGAGGTGCCACCGGAGCCAGGTGGGGAGATTGGGAAGACGCAGCGCCAGGTACAGAGAGAAGTGGACCCGGCCCCAGGGCCCAGCCAGGCATGAAGGGCATAGAGCACTGAGCAGGGAGGGTCAGTCAGTCATTACCCCCCCCATGTGTGAGGAAGGGGTAGGGGGGTGTGTGTGTGTGTGTGACCTCCCCCCCCCCGTGTTTGTGGTGGGACTAGAGGTGTGTGTGTCACCCCTCCCCGTGTGTGTCCCCGGCCAGTTCTGTGTGCCCCCCCACTGCAGCATGTGGTCCAGTGATCCTCTCTTGGCTGGGGCAACACAGACTGGCAGCTGCACTCATATTTCTGGTTCATTTTGGTGACTGGTTCTGGGTCGGGCGCGGGCTGTCTCCCCCCTCGGGGGCTGAACCCCTGCCCATTGCAGCTCTGCCATGGCTGGCGCAGGGCGACAGGACCATATGCACTGAAAATCCAGTGCCATGTGTAGGGTGACCAGACAGCAAGTGTGAAAAATCAGGATGGGGGTTGGGGGTAATAGGCGCCTATATAAGACAAAGCCCCAAATATTGGGACTGTCCCTATAAAATCTGGACATCTCGTCACCTTAGCCATGTGCCTGGCCCTAGACCCTGGCAGGGGCACCAGTTCACATGGCAGTGGATCTGTGGAACAACAAGGTCTGTGCAGCCTGCCCCACTGGGTGATGGTTGTGGGCAGCTCGTGCAGAGTCCAGGGAATAGCATCCTGACTGGCGCCACTGCTGGCGTGGGAGTATTTGGAGTGCAGGGTCCTGTCTGCTGTCTGTCCTGAAGCCAGACTAATATGAATAATGACACTGTAAATAAAATGTATTAAAGTTTTTCATGTTTTTTATTTTTAAAATGTTTTAAACAGTTTTAAATTTGCCCCAGTTTCATACAAAAACATAATTGAAGCACTAGTAATTCATATAAGAAATGTGAAGGGTGAGATAGTGTGATGGTTCCCTTTTAATGGGAGCAGCACATGGCTGATGTTTTGGCCAGCTTTGGCTTTTGTTAGCTGTTTTTATCCACTGTGTTTTATTTTGTATTTTTTCTTTTAGAATTTATTTTATGTACACTTCTGTGTATTCTTTTTGCCCTAGGGCTACCATTGCTGGTACCCTAGTGACAGCAACCTCCATCTGCAATTTAAATCTGTAAACATTGTAAATAAAACTTGTACAACTGTGTGCTGTGTCAAAGACAACTTCTGTGTCAATCACTTGTCTTTTACAAACATTCCTCCTGGGAGCCCACAAATATGTTTGGCGCTAGGCCCACAAAAGGTTAATCCGGTCCTGAGTGTGGACAGTGCTATGTTGGCAGGAGAGGTTCTCCCACCACCATAGCTACTGCCTCTCACAGAAGTGGTTTTATTATGCCAACTGTTGGCATAGAGAAGAGCTCTCTCCTGTTGGCATAGTGTGTCTTCACCCAACATGCTACAGTGGCACAGCTGCATTGGTGCAGCTGCACCGTTGTAGTTTCTAGTGTAGACTAGCCTTAAGTGTCTCACCTTTGTACCTGGCATCAGTTTAAACTCTGCAACTGATCTCAGCTATATGCTTTAGAATGTGATTTTGCTCATAACCAGGGATTCTAGTTTTCCGTGATAAATATTTTTTATTGAATAATTTTGATATAACATAAGTCCATATTTTTCTGCAATTAAAATGAAATGATGAACTTTAGTTTCCCTAGCCACAATATAGATAGGTATCAACTGAACTAAGGTGACCATACACTCCATTTTGGCCAGGACAGTCCCTTTTTTAAGCCCTGTACCGGACATCCTGACTTTTTGGCAAAACTGGGCATTTGTCCCATTTGCTCTTGCCAACTGAGCAGCAAACAGGACAAATGACTAGTTTTGTCAAAAAAGTGGGATGTGCCCCCCTATGGGGGCGCAGAGGAATGTACAGAGGGGCAAGCGGCGACAGGGCTCGGGCCGTAATCACCAACCCAGGACACCTCAGGCCAGCCGTATGTAGTCTCCCATTTTCACTTTGGGAAATATGGTCACACTATCTTTCAGCAAAATTTAGTTAATAGTTAACATATGTTTTGTTTTTTTCCCCACAAAATGTAAAAACTAAAGATTCCCTGTAAAAATGCAAAGTCTATATTTTTCCACATTTTTTCCGTGGTAAATGGATTTCTAGGATCTCTGCTCATAACAAGCAAAGCGCTATGGCACAAATAGTGTGTATTATAGAGATATATGAAGTTTGTTTTATACAAAAGCATTTATACATATTAATCCCATGGAAGCATGCAACACCCTGGAAAACAAAGGCAATGAAGACTGAATGAAAAGGACTTAAAATTATATTCTTGCACTCTTATAAGCTTTGTAAACTTTATGTTCAAGTACACTTGTGTATTAATGACACCCGAGTTCCAGAAACTTTACACCACTGCCGTTTAGTTAAGTCATTCATAATTCATTTTCATCTTTACGCTTTTTAAAAGCAACATAATGTTTACAAACGTAATGTATTAGTTTCAGAGTTTTCTGTAACCTGAAGGCTCTTATAATAAGAGCATGTTTCATCTACTAGATCAACTTGATACATAGTCTCCCTGTCTCCCAAGGTAGTTTTATCAGCCCCTAGAGGCAATCAAACCACTACTGCGGCTTCAAAAACTCCATTAGTAGTTCAGAGTGATTTGGTGATTTTAAAGGGGCAATGTTTTTACAGGCTGTTTCAGCTGTAAAGTTAGCTATTTCCAGAAGTAGCAGCAGTGTTTCTAAATTCCTGGGGTGAGCCAAGTCCAAATATTATAATATTCTCTACCTAATATTTTCCTCATACTTGACATGTTATTCCTATTTATATTTCTCTATTTTTATTATGCTCCACTGTATAGCTTTAAAAAACTGGTAAAGAACGTAAGAAATTTTCCTCATCACTAGGTTTTAATCATTGCTTAATATGAAAAAATATTGGAAAAAACATTTTATAGCTAAGTAATATGCATCAACTTCATTTTAACAATTAAAGCAACGCTGACATCTAGTGGTAACCTGAATGATAGTATAAAATAGGTAGGATTAAATTTTTAAAATGTGAAGTGTAAAATAAAAAATCAATCATACAATAACAGGAAACTTTTAGAGCGGATGCAAACAGTGCAGTGACTTTTAAAACACTGCAAAAGACATTCATTGTAGTTCAGTAAACAAAATAAATACAGGTGACAAGTTTTATTTTTTCAATTTTAAAACACTAACTGTAAATGCTTAAGATGCATATTATCAGGGACTTAACTTCAGTATGATCTGAGGGTAATCCCCTTGAACATATTCTTTCAAATGGAAGTCTGAACTCCAAATTTCAATGCACAGAGATTTCAAAGATTTTTCCCTTTAGTGACCAATACTCATGGTCTTATTCACAATGGTTGAGGGTACTGTATTTGAAAGTGACGACAGGAAAATAGAGATACAATGAATACAAAGAGGTTTGCTGAACTTTTTTCTGTATTTTGCTGCCTTTTTTTCCGCCCCCCTCTGTCAGGTTCTGGACATAAGTTTTCGGTTTGCTATCATTTTCCTCACTTCCTGCCCTAAATCGTCACGTAGACTGTTAAGCAGGTGTTGTTACATCTGAAAAGTGTTTCCATTTCAATATAGGATGAAGGGATCATTTTTCTAAAGCACTTTGGGATCCAATACTAAAAAAAACCCCACTTTAGTTCATTCAGATGTGAGAGTTGCTCCCAACTACAAGATTATTGCCTACTTACGGGATGTTAATCTCTCTTCCTTCCCTTCTGTAAACAAGCATGTCTATATTCCCTCTTGATGAATATATCTATGCTCCCTCTTGTTGACTTTTCTGGCTCCCGGCCAGTGACATTCTGAGGTGTCAACATAAACAAAGTTTATCAGGAATCCATTTTTAATAGCCAACACCTTGTTCCTGCCATTGGATCCATAGAAATATACCCATGCAAGGAGCTCACTGAAGTTAACACGGGCTCCATGTGGGTGCAAGGACTGCCTGCATGGATGCAATTACAGAAATGGGGCCTGTAAAAAGGGCAGTTAGAACATATTTAATTAATATAGTATTGATCAGCTTAGGTAAATACATAATTAGGAAGCGTTTCATACAAGGGCAGCAAGAATCCTAGAGATTTAGTGCACATAGCACGTTTTTTTTTTTTTAACAATAACTTTTTGAACCCAATTTACTAGAGACAAAAGTTCAGTTCAATAACCCCACCACAGTATGTTACTTCACAATTTCATTTTAAATATAAACTTTTATTTTAAAGGATCAAAAAATGAGGAAGAGAAATTATTTTAAGATCTTTGAACAACTATGGTTTAAAAAAAATCAATTTTAGTTATAAGCTAAGGTTCTGTGATCCAAATTTCTGACTAATGCTCATTCTAAACCAGTGATAATACATTTATGTGATAAAAATGCAGACAAAAGCTATTCCGAAGCAAATGAAGATGCATTACAAATGTTAAGGTGTGCCCCTGAAAGTGATCCTTCATATTAAGTTAAACCGATGTACCTACTTCATCACAAAAAACATAGAAAAAACTAAAAACTTATACCATTAGACCCTATTTGTAAGCTTTTTCCATTCAACAACTTCTTTTATCATTTCAGATCAAATTCCACCCACACAAAAAGAGTTTTACATACTTTATTCACTACAGTATGTAATTCAACATGAAAATCCCACTTGGTGATCATCATCATATGCCATCAGTGATATCCTTGAGCTTAAACAATGTCCTCAGAAAGTGCACAGAGAAGAGTAAACAAATGTATTCTGAGGGCTTGTCTACATGGTTCGCTAGTTTGCATCAGAAGGGTGTAAGTTCTAGCGTGCACTAGCATGTCGTGCACTAACTGGGCGATGTGGACTCTTCTAGTGTGCACTAAAATCTCCCTAATATGCATTCATTTAAAACAGTACTACATTAAATGTGCACAACGGAAGGGTCCACACGGGTCAGTTAGTGCGCATTACAATGTACAGCTCTCTGATATAGACTAATGCACTATGTAGACAAGCCATGAGATGGCTAACAAAATAAAATGGATTATAAAAATAGGCTCAGTAGAAAGATAGTAAAATGTTGTACAGAGATATGCAAGCAGCACACAGTATATTTTATCTACACATACCTTTCCAAGCTCTTCAGCCTGTTTTAAAATATTGCGCTCTAAATCTTCTGCTCTTTTTGAATGAAAAGAGTTACTTTGACTCTGGATGACAAATACAATTTCTTGTAATTCTGTGAACAAGGAAATAAAAATATTTAAAGAAAACAGAAATAAACATAAGTTCCGCACCACTGCTAAAGAGAACTTTGAGGGGGAAAAGCAAGACATAAAATCATAACTGATTTATTTAATTAATAATAAAAATGCATAAACATACATACAATTGTTTTATTTTCTTAAACAGCCCCAGTTTTAACTGTTTGTATGAAAGTAGAACACTAAATTTGTCATGGTATTATAGTATTGCCAACCTCAAGAGATCAAAAATCATGAGACTGGCCCCCCAAAACATGAGATTTTAAAACCCACTGAATCATGGGTTTTAGTCTGCCTTATATTAATCACATAAGCAATAATGTCATAGTAAAAATATGGAATTGATTTAGCCTTTTGCAAGAAGCAACACTTCCCTAACCTCCTCCCACTTCTCTACCTGAGACTGGGCAGCACTCACTGAGCCCCACCACACATGCTCTTCTTTGCCCATCACTATGACAGACCATCCTCCTCCACTCTCCTCTCCACCCCTCTCCTCCTGTGCCTCCCTTTCTCCTGCACTCCCTAAGTCTACCACCTTTTCCCTCTCATTCCCACTATCTACCTTTCACCGTGTCTATGCTGCTCCTCACAGTCCATATGTCCTGACTAGCCTGCTGAACCACAGAGTGGCAGCCATCATGCCTGAGGATATGGCTTCAGTCTCACTGAAAACAATGGGAGATGGCAGCCACTTTTATTAAGGGCAGCTCACTTCAACTTGCAGATTGTCACTTTCCTGCAGTCTACCATCTTGCGGTCTTCAGTGCCATTGACAATAATCAGAGATGGTGGCCATTTTGAATAAGGAAAAATTAATCAGTTGGCAGCCTTTCATCTTGTTTTCATGAGACAGGCAAAAAACCACCCCCAAAGTTGATAAAAATAACAAGAGTTGGCAATACAGGTCTGTCTCATCTTACGCTGGGGTTACGTTCCGCGGTCAGCGCGTAAAGCGCAAACCGCGTATGGTCAAAATTACATTGGAGTGTAATGGCAGGCAGAATCGCCCGCACTACAGAAACAGTATTTAAATTGTTATTTTTCTCTTTTTTTTTGTTTTTTTCTTGTTTTTGCCGACCGCGTAAAGCTGAAATCGCACATGTTAAATGCGCCTAAGATGCGACAGACCTGTACTGGTATTACATCAGGCCCCAAGCAGTTCTATCGGTATGCCTGTAGCCACAGCATTGCTGAACAGTTTCATAATGCTGTTTGTGCACCACAGGGAATGCATTATGTACAACCATCACCTAGATAGCACCTACAGGACTGCCCCTCTGTTGGAGGGGGTATGCATTCTAATTTTCATATCCTGCAAGAAGACTAGCTTGGAGAAAATAAATATTCTTAATTTACTTTAGAAAAGGAAAAACACTTTTATATCACTTTATCAAGACAACCTATCAGACTATGGTGTCACTTTTAAGTCCTTCGGGATAAAGCTGCTAAGATAACCACAGAATTGCTACAAGAGGAAGGAGTGAAGATGGGAGACTAATTCCTAAAGAAAGGCAGAGAAATGGAAGGAACGACAATGAAAGAGAGAAAAAGAAGAGAAGTAATTTCCAGGAAAAGAAAAGATAAACTATGTGAACAAAGAGCACAGAGAAGAAAACAGCTCAGAAAAGAAAACAGTATCAGAAAAACTTTTAACTAATGCAGTTTCACCTCAAAATTTCTACTACTGTAATCCAAGGAAGAAATATCCAAAGGTTAAATATCTATTTATTAATCCCTCCTCCACACCAAAACACATTTGTTATTGTTAAAGTCCTAGGACTCAGAGTTCCATCCTGGGGGGTAGCTGAAGATAACCTACCCCAAATTACAGGTTATATGATATGGAGACCTGTAACCCCTGCACTGGAACCCATTAAATGCCCGGTATACATGGGCAGCAGGTATCAAAGGCCGGGGGAGGCTGAGCCTCCCAAAACAGCCTTGTGTGGCCCTGCCCTTGCTCCACCCCCAGGCCCCTTCCTGCTTCCCAGCGCTCTGCAGCTCTTCCCCCATGGCCTGGGCCCTCGGCTGGGGCTAATGGGGGCCAGCCTGCGGCCAAGGACTACAGGTGGCTGAAGCCAGTGCACGCACCGCCCACCCACCTGGCGCTCCAGGGCAGGAGGTGCTGGGGACTGTGCCGCCTGCCTGGCACTCTGGGGCTGGAGGCGCTGGGCTCCGGCAGGGGAAGGGGGGCAGGGCCTCAGGCACAAGGGGCGGGGTGGGGGCTAGCCTGCCTGAGCCCGTGGTTCACCCGCCACCCAGGCTGGTATAGGAAAGTATGGGTGATAAGCAGGTAGCGACCCTCCCCTGTTAAAGTTTAAGAAAAGTTGTGGCCTGCCGCTTAATTCCACATATGTGTCTGTCCTCACTTTGGCACTGTGTCCACATCAATGTTAGTTCTTTTCATACTTGCCTCCACCCATGACTCTGAGACCACCTCCGTGACTCATTAAATGTGCAATCCTAACTCACTCCATGTCGGGCTTTGACAAGTTTGTGCTCCTGGTGTAGTGGAAGGCATAACTATATTTGGGGCCAGAACAAGCTTTCAAGTTTCACAGAGCTTTTCCCGTCTGGGGACAGTAACCAGAGTGTCTAAGCTAAATACAAGTTGGGACAAATTGTTACCCATAAGGGGTTCAGGCATACTTGTCTCTCATATCCTGGGACCAACACAGATACAACAACACTGCAAACAACTAATAACTATAGCTATCCCCTGATGTCCTCCATTTCTCCCTCACAGCTTTATTTTACCTCCAGGCCCACGCGTACACATACAAAAAAAGATAGTGACTACTTGAAAAGAATCTGCAGTGAAAGGTTATGAATATAAATTATTTGCTATCTAAAAGCATACATTTTCAGTGCACAGATTTACACAACTTCCATTGATGTTAATGGGAGTCACAAGGCTAAATCTGTATGTATACCTCTGAAAATATATCCCTAGAGATGAATAATGAAAATTAGATAGATTTATACAATTACTAATTTAGTAGTAGATTTATAGATATGGCAGTGTCTGAACTAGATAGTTTCACTTATGGTACGTTTAGCAGCAAATGGGGATGTACTGGAGAAGAACGCTCCCTAGGATGAATCCAATATCCACTTTGCTGTTTGTGCACTGGAGACTTCCTTGGAAGTATCCTTTACTAGAGTAAACAAATGCATAGAACCACCCATTTAAAGGAATAAAGAAATACATTTGTTTTAAAAAAATTCAATGCACATTTTTATATAAAAACATAAAACAAAACACTTCATGATTAATACTCAGTAGATCTATTAGTATTTTAGAAGGCCCCCTTCTCCTCCTGACTTGATAAGAACTATTTCACTGCTTGAGAAATAATTGGTTTACTACCATGTCACTTTTCCTTCTCTTGTTCTTTTTATGTATCTTTTTTGTTTTCCCTCAGACATAAAAACTATCATTCACCACCTTAAATTTACAGGAATCCCTTAAACTGTTAGTAAGAAAATTATCTTCCCCGTAGCAACTTAATAAAAATCATATTATGCAAGCCTTCTTACAAAAGCAAAGTGTTGTGGTCAGTTTTGCTTGAGATGTAATCGCTCACATGTCTGAACAATAACTATTTTACTGTGATTATTTGTATTGCCAATCAGGAATTGGGGCACCATTGTGCGAGGCACGGTACACTCCTAAGAAAAAGGCTATCCCTGTTCCAAAGAGTTTACATTCTAAGTAGGAGCTCATTACTGAAAAGCTTTACTACATCTAGCACTGTCCTCAGAATTATCACTGCAATGCCCCAGGCACTGCCATACCAGAACAGACCAATGACCCTGCAGTCTGGTACCCTGTCTTTGAGAGCTGTCAATACCTGTGCTTCAGAGGATGCTGCAAAGTCACTTAAAATATTCTATGCAATAATAAAATATAAGGGTAACGATTCTTCCTGACCCCTATTAGCATTAATATCTCAACATCACAACAGATCTCATAGCTAAGCAGAGTTGAGGTTTGGTAGATACTTGGAAGTGCCTTTAGTAATGCATGCTTTAGAAAGCCCAAATGTCGATTCAGTAAAGTGACACACTCCCTTTTGAATCAGTATTGAACAAGTGCTTAAACATGATGGTAGGTGGGAATGATACCAAAAGAGGCATCTTTCAAATGAGAAAAAAATAGGCCCTTTCTGCAATTAAAAGTCCCACAGTAATTTTTACAACAGGTAGGAATGCAAGTGTCCTCTAACCTAGGTAATTAGATTACCTACACTCTAAAACAGGGTTTATCAACATGTGCGTCAGGACCCAAAATTGGGTCACCAGAATGTTTCAAAGGCCTGGTCTACACTACGAGTTTAGGTTGAATTTAGCAGCGTTAAATCGAATTAACCCTGCACCCGTCCACACAACGAAGCCATTTACTTCGACATAAAGGGCTCTTAAAATCGATTTCTCTACTCCTCTCCGATGAGGGGAGTAGTGCTGAAATCGACACTGCTGGTTCGAATTAGGGTTAGTGTGGACGAAATTCGACGGTATTGGCCTCCGGGAGCTATCCCACCGTGCACCATTGTGACCGCTCTGGACAGCAATCTGAACTCGGATGCACTGGCCAGGTAGACAGGAAAAGCCCCACGAACTTTTGAATTTCATTTCCTGTTTGCCCAGCGTGGAGAGCACAGGTGACCACGCAGAGCTCATCAGCACAGGTAACCATGCAGTCCGAGAATCGAAAAAGAGCACCAGCATAGACCGTACAGGAGGTACTGGATCTGATCGGTATATGGGGAGAGGATTCCGTGCTAGCAGAACTACGTTCCAAAAGACAAAATGCCAAAACATTTGAAAGTCTCCAAGGGCATGATGGAGAGAGGCCACAATAGGGACTCTCATCAGTGCTTTTATTTGTGATAGTGCTTTTATTTATGATAGTGATTTTATTTCCTTTGAAAGCAAGCTGTGATCAAAGGGGGGAGGGTGGGTTGCTTACAGGGAATGAGTCAATCAAGGGGGCGGGTTTTCATCAAGAAGAAACAAAACAGAACTTTCACACTGTAGCCTGGCCAGTCATGAAACTGGTTTTCAAAGCTTCTCTGATGCGCAGCGCTTCCTGGTGTGCTCTTCTAATCGCCCTGGGGTCTGGCTGCGCGTAATCAGCGGCCAGGCGATTTGCCTCAACCTCCCACCCCGCCATAAACGTCTCCCCCTTACTCTCACAGAGATTGTGGAGCACACAGCAAGCAGCAATAACAATGGGAATATTGGTTTGGCTGAGGTCTGAGCGAGTCAGTAACATGCGGCAGCAACCCTTTAATCGTCCAAAGGCACAATCTACCACCATTCTGCAGTTGCTCAGCCTGTAGTTGAACAGCTCCTGACTACTGTCCAGGCTGCCGGTGTATGGCTTCATGAGCCATGGCATTAAGAGGTAGGCTGGGTCCCCAAGGATAACTATAGGCATCTCAACATCCCCAATGGTTATTTTCTGGTCTGGGAAGTAAATCCCTTGCTGCAGCCGTTTAAACAGACTAGTGTTCCTGAAGACGCGAGCGTCATAAACCCTTCCTGGCCATCCCACGTTGATGTTGGTGAAACGTCCCTTGTGATCCACCATTGCTTGCAGCACCATTGAAAAGTACCCCTTGCGGTTTATGTACTGGCTACCCTGGTGCTCCAGTGCCAAGATAGGGATATGGGTTCCATCTATCGCCCCACCACAGTTAGGAAATCCCATTGCAGCAAAGCCATCTACTATGACCTGCACATTTCCCAGAGTCACTACCTTTGGTAGCAGCAGCTCAGCGAGTGCTCTGGCTATTTGCATCACAGCAGCCCCCACAGTAGATTTGCCCACTCCAAATTGATTACCGACTGACCGGTAGCTGTCTGGCGTTCAAGTTCCACAGGGCTATTGCCACTCGCTTCTCAACTGTGAGGGCTGCTCTCATCTTGGTATTCTGGCGCTTCAGGGCAGGGGAAAGCAAGTCACAAAGTTCCATGAAAGTGCCCTTACACATGCGAAAGTTTCGCAGCCACTGGGAATCGTCCCACACCTGCAACACTTTATGGTCCCACCAGTCTGTGCTTGTTTCCCGGGCCCAGAATCGGCGTTCCACAGCTAGAACCTGCCCCATTAACAACATGATCTCCAAAGTGCCAGGGCCCGCGGTTTGAGAGAATTCTGTGTCCATGTCCTCATCACTCTCTTCGCCGCGCTGCTATCGCCGCCTCCTCCTCGCCTGGTTTTGCAGGTTCTGGTTCAGCGTAAACTGCACAATAATGTGCGAGGTGTTTACAATGTTCATGATTGCTGTCTTGAGCTGAGCGGGCTCCATGCTTGCCGTGGTATGGCGTCTGCACAGTTCACCCAGGAAAAAAGGCGCGAAATGGTTGTCTGCCGTTGCTTTCACGGAGGAAGGGGGGGAGGCTGTACCCAGAACCACCCGCGACAATGTTTTTTGCCCCATCAGGCATTGGGATCTCAACCCATAATTCCAATGGGTGGGGGAGACTGCGGGAACTATGGGATAGCTACCCACAGTGCAACACTCCGGAAGTCGACGCTAGCCTCGGTACATGGATGCGCACTGCCGAATTAATGTGCTTAGTGTGGCCGCATGCACTCGACTTTACACAATCTGTTGCCAAAAATCGAATTCTGTAAATTCGGAGTAATCCCGTAGTGTAGACATACCCAAAGAGATGCACAGCATCTCCTGTCCCACGGGGCTGGCTGGGCTCACCGCTCCACTCCAGGCACTGCAACCTCTGGGATCACAGCACCACTCAGGTTTAGCCCAGCGGTCATGATGACGGGAGCCCGGGTAGGCCAAATTTGAGTGAGGGGCACTGCAACCCCATGAGCCAGGTCACAACTCCACTCACACAAATTTTATCCAGTCAGGAGGACGGGGCCAAACCTGAGTGGCACTGCAACCCCAGAGGTTGCAATGCCTGGAGTGGAGAGTCAAGCCCAGCCAGCCCCACAGCACAGGAGCTTCAGGAGCTGCCATTGTGGGGTGAGTGCTGGACAGGAGCCAACCCACTCCACCCCCCACCCTCCCCCTGCTCCCCCGGTGACAGGATCCAACTGAAACCACCCCAGGGCCTCCACCCTCAGACAATTTACTGGGTCGCAACAGGCCATAAACATTTACAAATGGGTCCTGAGCCCATAAAAGGTTGAGAACCACTGCTCTAAAACTAGACCTGAAGTTGGTTTTGAACAGTTGTATATAGTGCTGTGTACTGTAAGCACCCATAAGTCAAACAGGAGATGAATCTACCTCAATGGCTGGAGAAGAGAATAATACATTTATAAATATGTTGGGTAAAGTGTATTGGGATCTTTCTGGATGAAAAGTGGAATATAAATGTATGATTCATCACTCCAGCTGGATATCAGCTCATACCCTGCAGCATGAGGATTAAGAGAGTTAGTGTAACTGCAGACGTTATTCTCATAAATATAAATGTCTACTTCTCTTCTATTTTTGTCTGCAGTGTTGTTGTAGCAATGCTGGTCCCAGAATCAGAGACACAAGGTAGATGAGGTAATACACCTCTACGTCGATATAACGCTGTCCTCGGGAGCCAAAAAAACTTACCGCGTTATAGGTGAAACCGCGTTATATTGAACTTGCTTTGATCCACTGGAGTGCACAGCCCTGCCCCCACGGAGCACTGCTTTACCGCATTATATCAGAATTCGTGTTATATCGGGTCACGTTATATCAGGGTAGAGGTGTATATTTTATTGGACCAACTTTCTAATCTCGCAAAGCTATTTGCCTCAATATAGTAAAAGCTGTTTTATCCAGCTTTTGGGGGAATGGGGGGTGCTGGTAAGTGAAAAAAGCCGGTTAACTAAGAGGGAGGGAGTTTGGGTGCAGGAGGGGGCTTGGGGCAATGGGTGTGAGTGCGGGGTGCCAGATCCGGGGGGCGCTCACCTTGGGTGGCTCCCCACAAGCGGCAACCTGTCCTGGCTGCTCCTAGGCAGAGGCGCAGCAGGCAGCTCCGCACACTGCCCCCGCCCCGAGCACTAGCTCCGGAGCTCCCATTGGCTGGGAACCGCAGCCAATGGGAGCTGCAGGAGTGGCGCCTGCAGGCGGAGGCAGCATGCAGAGCCACCTGCCGCATCTCCGCCTAGGAGCATGGGAACGCTCTCCGGAGCAAGGGAATTGGTCCATGGGATCTGCGCCAAGAGGATGATCGGTGGGAGGGTGAATGGTGCTGGTAGTACGGAGCCCAGCATCTCCTTCTAGGCCAAGGGCTCTCAAACTGGGGGTCGTGACCCCTCAGGGGGTTGCAAGGTTATGTGGGAGGACGCGAGCTGTCACCCTCCACCCAAAATCCCGCTTCGCCTCCAGCATTTATAGTGTTAAATATTTTTTTAAAATGTTTTTAGTTTATAAGGGGGGGGGTCACACACAGAGGCTTGCTGTGTGAAAGGGGTCACCAATACGAAAGTTTGAGAACCACTCTCTAGATGATCCACGTTGAGATGGCGGGGACCACGATCGCGGTGCCCGTGGCTGAGGACGAGCCCCAGAGGATCTGGGCTGCAACTCTGTAGATCTGCAGTGTGAAGGTGGAGAGCGCTGTTTCATTTCGGGGATCAGCAGCACTTCACTGCCCGCTGAAGGGTCTTAGGAGCTGGCTTGCCCTTGTGGGGAGCCTTTGCCGATTCATGCAGCATGTGCTGCATCGGCGGCGTGGGCGGAGGTCTCTGCTCTGTTGGCGGCGGGAGAGCTTGGGAAGGCATTGGTGCCATCTGGGGTTTAGGTCCCATACCACTCCCTGGAGTCAGTGGTGGACCTTTTAAGGGGCTAAGGGTCCCAACCGGGGAGGCACGAATGTGTGGCTCCAGAGTGGCTGGGCAGCCCAAAGTGGGTCCCTTGCCCAATGACCCATGGCCCTTCTTGCCTGGTGCCAGGGAGCCGTACTTTCTCGCCTTCTTTTTGGGCACCGGTGCTGGGGAACGGTGCTGGGCGAAGCCTTGTGCCGGCGGCGCACTGCGCACTGAGGCCAAGGTACTCAGCGAGTCCTGGCGGGATGGCACGGAAGCCGGACAAAGGGCTGACTCCATGAGGAGAGCCCATAAATGAATATCCTGCTCTGAGTCCGGGGCCAAAAGTTTTTACAAATACGGCACTTATCTCTCACGTGTGATTCCCCCAAGCACTTGAGGCAGCTGCTATGGGAGTCACTTACAGGCATAGGCCTGCTACAGTCCACGCAGGGCTTAAACCCGGGAGACTGGGGCATGCCCCACCTGGGACGAAGTCCCCACTGGGACTCTAACTTTTAACTACTAACTACACTTAACAACTACTTAATACTAATTACTATAAACAAACTATTTACAAGGGTCGAAGTCAGTAAAAACAAAAAACAACTAGCCCTGGCTATTCAAGGAAAGGTGCTCCGACTAACTACCACGGACGGTAAGAAGGAACTGAGAGACTGTAGGGCCAGCGGCGCCTGATATACCAACGCGTGAGTGCGGCACTCACGGGGGCGCTACTGCCGACCCTATGGATACCACAAAGGCAAAAATCTCCGATGACCACGCACACACCTAGAATGGAATTGATGTGAACAAGCACTCGAAGAACTCTCTTTTCCATAAAATTCATATAAACAAAAAATCCTCAAATCAGCCCTAGCTACTGCAAACCTGAAATTCTCAACCACAGTGAACATGCTTCTGAAAGCCATCTCTCCCATTCTTTATTCTAAAGACAGTATTTTATATACCTAATTCCTCACATTCAACTAATTCTTGGCTGAGTAGTTGGCAATTTGGTATTAAGCATTTTTGCCCAGGATACTGGGTCAGTACCCCTTGCATGCATATTGAGTAAAAATGAATTTGGTAAAAGTCTATTATTACTGGGGCAAGTAGATTGGCCACTACGGCAAGGTATCTGTTGAAGGATTGATCCAAGGAGATAAAATACAGACCCTAAGAAATCAATTTTAGTAGTGGGAATATCAGAGGCTCACAATGAGGGCTCAACTGAGACCACTTTGCATACAGCCACAGACTGTCTGAGCAGATTCAAAGTGAGTGGACCCATGTTTTGGAGGGAGGATAGTTCCTATGCAGCATTATGTGAGCTATCAGTTGTTGTGGAACCCTTGCAAGTTCCAGGGGAGATAGCAATGGTAGATGGGGTGGAAAATAGTAACTTATAGAAGCCAGATGCTATTGCCCCCAGCTTCACATAATGAGTTTCTTAAGAAAATGACATTGTTCTTAGATAAAGAGGAAAATGGTAGTGTCCCAGCCTGATTGGTGCCCTCTAGAAAATGAAAAATATTTTCAGGGACTGTGGTTGCTTTGCCTGGGGAAGAAGGATTTGAACACTGGTTGGAACATACTACCGAAATGCTACAGGGATGGCAGGTACCAGATGCTGAAAAGCAAAAGCGTCTTGGGGGTCCCGCATTATATGCGGTGCACTTGTTGAATATCAACAGATCTAATTTTAGTGTAGTTGACTGTCTGAGAGCTCAATTGTACTTTTGAGAGAATGGAAGGTGCTGAGGACCTCTATTTTTAAGGTCTGTAATACCAACCATCAAAGGAACGAGTCTCAGCTTATATACAGAGGCTGGAAAAAATGTTACAGTGAGCCCTGGGGAAGGGAGCAGTGTCTCCTGAGCAAATGGACTATAGTAGGCTATCCCAAATTTTAAAGAAGTACATTATATAATGAGCTGATCCTACCCAAACTTCAACTCAGGGAGCAGCAAGAGAGTCCTCCTGGCTACACTCAGCTGATCAAGGATATCCAAGAGGAAGAGTAATGACAAGCTGCCTCCTCCAGACCCCCAGTTTCCCACCATCCCCCGGCTCCGCTGCTTCCCCCCTATTGCCCCAGCTCCCTTCTGCAGCCTCACACACCAGGCTCACCCCGTTCCTTGCCTCTTCACCACGGTGCCTGGTAATGCCAGCCCTGCTGAAGCCCAGAGCAGGAGCCCCTTGGCTAAACTGGGTGGAAGGGGGGGGGGGGTGGCTGAAGCCCGGAGCCTGCTGCCGAAGCCCCAAGGCTGAAGCAGGGGTGGGGAGAGGTGAAGCTCACCTCTGGAGTCCCACAGCTGAAGCCGGGGGGGGGGAGGGGACAAGATAAGGTGAAGCCCACCGCTGGAGCCTCCAGCTGAACCAGAGGAGGGGGGCTGAAGCCCACCCCTGAGGTCCCGTGGCTAAAGATGTGAGGGGCCTGAACCCCTCCCCTGGAGCCTTTGGGCACCGCAGGGAGGGGCCACTGCTTTGCCCTCTTCCCCATCTCTGCCCAGGAGGCGGTCATGGCCACAGGAAAATGCCATGGTGGCCACAGTGGTCACATTTTAGAAACACTGGATTAAGGGGAGGTACTCCAGACTCATAGAACAGAAACATGACAATCCCTTGGAGCCTTTTGAAGACAGATGGGATGAGAAATGTGAAAAAGCCTTCAGTTAGCTTATTGTTTAACCCATGCTCCAGTCCTCATATTTGCTGAGCTAAGTAAACATTTTATCTTACACATAGATGCCTGCTTGGAAGGTTTGAGAGCAGTCATGTACCAGGAAAGTGAGAGCAAACAGAAACCTCTGGTCTTTGCGAGTCATGGACTCTCTGATAGAGAGACTTGCTATCCTATCCACAAGTTAAGTATTTCTGGCCTTTAAATGGCCCGTCACAGAAAAAAATTATTATCTATATGAGGCTCAATTTCTGGTATGGAGTGACAACAATCCCTTGATATAAAAATAAGTGCTAAACTGGATGCTACAGGGAAAGATGCATAGCCATATTGGCTAGTTACAAGTTCAGCCACCAAAATGAATCAGGGAGAAGCAACAGATGCAAGCACATTATCATGGAACCCACGAACTCCTAGGATAATTGTGATCCCCTCCGATGGTGTGAGGGCTATTTGCAATACAAAGTGGTCAGGACCATTTTCTTAAGGATGTATAGCAGAAAATCTAGATCTGCCTCCTGAAAGTGTGCCATCAGCCTTTGTGAACTACATGGCATTGGAACAATCTCCTTTGCCTAGTCTAAATGCTGATTGGCAAGAAGCTCAAATGCAGGATAACGACATCTGTGACATCCTACTGACTAAAAAGAGAGGACAAACTCCAGACCACATTGTTCCAGCCACAGTATAGCTAAACTTCTATTAAGGGAATGGCGGAAGTAAAAACTGATTAATGGGATAGGATACTAAATAACCACAGACCTTTTACAAAAATGACTAGTGTTACCAGAAGAGTACAGAGCACTAGCTATGAGAACACTGCACAATGACTTCCGACATTTAGGACTTGAGAAAACCTTGAACCTTGTACGAAGTAGATTTTATTTGCCCCGAATGGTGGATGACCTTCATAGGAAATGGGATCATGTGCCCAGTGTATACAGAGGAAAACCTTACCCACCACAGCGGCATACCTGGAAAATATCACTAGCAGCAACCCACTGGAGCTAGCATGCATTGATTTTCTGTCTCTGGAAATGGACCAAAAGAATGTTGCCAACACCTTGGTCATGACATAACATTTTACATAGTATGCGCAAGCCTGTCCAATCAGGGATCAGAAGGCTACTACAGTGGCCATAGTGTTATGGAAAAAATATTTTTCGTCTATAGCTTCCCAGCTCAGATACTCTCTGACCAAGGACAGGATTTTGCAAGTCACTTTTTAAAGGTGAGAACCACTGCTCTAGACTACTCGGATGTGGGGTCAGGGATCCAACTCCAGTCTTTGATAAGTGATCCTGGCCCAACTCTGGGTCTTCAAAGTGCTTTGCTCAGTTATATAAAAGGCAATGAGCACAGGCAGTCTAATGGGCTTAATCTTGATGCAAAGAGGTTTGTGCCAGCATCTGTTTCATCTGAGCCCTCAGTTGAACAGACTCTGAATGTTGGACCTGATCACTTGGAGGAAGACATGGTTATTCACCCTGTGCAGTAACTGGTTGTTCAAGATGTGTGTCCTTATGGGTGCTCCACTATAGGTGCGTTGTGCCCCCTGTACCTTTGATCAGAGATTTCTCATGAACACCCAGGGATGTTCATACCAGCAAGCTGGTGGTTGTGGCCATCTCTCACGAGTGATACCAATCTCCTCGGAGACGTCCGGAAAAGAGCCTTTATAGGAATGGAGAGTATAGCCTTGCACAGATATTTAGGAGACCAAGGCAAGATCTTCATCAGAATCCTCTTCTTCCCAATCACTCTAGCGGTGGAGCACCAGAAGAAACATGAGGTGAAACAGTCGGTACCAGGCAAATGTCCAAAGATTGGAAGTCCTTGGTACCAGGAGTACATTGGAGCCAAGCAAAGGTGAGTCGGGCGTCTCAGATACAGCAAGGTTTCGGAGAAAGCAAAACTCCTGCGGTAACAAGTGTGTTGTCGGTACCGTGTCCATAGCCTGCGCCAAAGAGATAGTGGCTGAGGGAGTTGACAGTACCATGGATCTCCACTATTCCAAGGGGAGTCCAGTCAGAGCCCGAACAGGCTTCTTCAGGACCAAGTGAGAAGAGGTAGAGCTTTTCTTGCTGCCTCACTTCACTGACAGTACCAATGACCTCTCAGAGCCAAAGACTTTACAGTCTTTGGGCTTGACAGTGCCCTCAGTACCTGAAGAACCAGCAACCTCGTGGGTACCGGGTCAGAGAGCAATGGGTGCAGAAGTGGCTGGAGTCATCAGAGACCATGACTTCTTTGGAGTAGATTCCCTACCTGGAGCACTCAAGGGACGGTCTTTGGGGGTCTTACTGGAGGAAGTATGGGTCTTCCTCTTAGATGCCCCCGAAGAGTGCAGTTCATAGACAGTGGATTTACTCAGAGACTGGAGTAGAGGGCCAGGTTCAGAGGCTGGGCGCAGCAAACTCCTCATCATGAGGAGTCAAAATTTGATCTCCCTGTTTTTTCTGGCTCTAGATTTTAATGCCAGACAGAAGTTTCACTTTTGGGAAATATGAGATTCCCCAAGGCAACAGGTGCACTGGGAGTGTCTGTCATTCACCAGGATTGCCTCCTGGTACAACAGGAAACATTCTAAACTGGGCAAACCAGGCAGTAGTTTTCTCCCCTCCTGGGAGTTTTGTCTAAAAGGTACTAAGAAGAAATCTATATAATTGTTTTTTCAAATTAAGTTGTTGGGTTTTTTCAAATCTACTACAGCTAAAGCTGCTACTAAGTGCTAAGTACTAACTACTACTAAAACAACTATAACCACTAAAAGAGCTAAGGGGACAGAGTTAATGTTACACTCAATACAGACAACTGCTAAAGCTCCATCTCAGGCCAAGGTGGTTGAGAGGGAACTAAGGCCAGTTCACCCATATAGTGCTATATAACAACAGCACAGAGCATGAGACTGAGTAACATGCATGCACAGGCCGAACGGATGCTGCTATGAGAAACCTCCAATCAAAGGAGCAGGGGGTGCAAGCACACCTAGAGTGGAGCACCCACAGAGACACTACTTGAAGAAGGAGTGAAGGATCCCAATAACTTACTGTTAGATGATACAGATAGTGATATGGAGGGTGTTCTAAATACTTTGATACCTTCAGTATCAGAACACTAGGACAAGGGTATTTCTGTCTGAAATAAGCTCCGGGAAGCCTTCTCTCACAATAGCCTAGGGAAGTGGTTATCAACCTATTTACCATTGTGGGCCGGATATGCAGCTGTGTGTGTGTTATGTGTGCCACATCCACACAATATATATACACTACAGGTCTGTCTCATCTTACGCTGGGGTTACGTTCCGCGGTCAGTGCCTAAAGCGAAAACCGCGTATAGTCAAAATTACATTGAGTGTAATGGCGGGCAGAATCGCCCGCCCTACAGAAACAGTATTTAAATTGTTATTTTTCTCTTTTTTTTGTTTTTTTCTTGTTTTTGCCGACCGCATAAAGCTGAAATCGCACATGTTAAATGCGCCTAAGATGCGACAGACCTGTACCTGTATGGCCCTGAGGATGTCACATGGGCCACAGCTGTGTGCTGACTGGGCCGCAAGCGGCCCGTGGGTTGAGAACCACTGGCCTAGGGAGTGGCTGAGACTGTACCAGTAGTGCCTAGTAAATAGAAGTGAGCAGGTTATTCGGCCATTAAAGCATCTAACCCAGGGGTCTCAAACTCAAATGACCTCGAGGGCCACATGAGGACTCGTACATTGGGCCAAGGGCCGCATTTACTGACACCCTGTGACGGTACTGCCTGTTGGAGCCAGCTGAGGTCACTCAATCAGGGTGAACTGCAAACAAAACGGGGCAGACAAACCCCAAACGCTGGTGGATATTCCAATACTTAGATTTTCCAAGCCAGCACAAAACAACTTCTATATTACCATACAGGTTACTCAGAAGTCCATACAACGCAGTTCCCTTAAAGTACCCAGCCTCAGGCCTCCGTCCAGACACACCTGTCAGATATGATGATGATTATTGAGAATCTTATCTCATCATATAAAAGAAAAGGTTCTTCCAATCCCAAAGGATCAACCACATACCCAGGTTCAATTATAACTTAGATCTTACCCAAAATACACGCTATAGTCAATTCTTATTAACTAAGCTAAAATTTATTAAAAAAGAAAAGAGAGAGAGTGTTGGTTAAAAGATCAATACACAGACAGACTTGAATTCAATTCTTGAGGTTTAGATACATAGCAGAGGTGAGCCTGTAGTTGCCAAAAGTCCTTTTAGAAATAGTCCATAGGTTATAGTCCAATGTCCATATTCAGGGTGGCTCCAGTCAAAGACTGGGGATCTCAATCCTTATGGCTTAAGGTTCCTCCCTCTTGAAACCAAAGCAGATCTGAGATGATGTATGATCATGTCCCAGGGTTCTTATAC
>QXTE01000100.1:1031106-1250505 GCA_003942145.1 Platysternon megacephalum | reverse complement strand
GTTTACCTGGCCGACCAGCACCGGGGGCAGGGCAGGCTCCCTGCTTGCTTGCCCTGCCGCGGCGCCGCACCAGGAAGCAGCTGGAACCCGGGGGAGGAGGGGCGCAGGGGTGTGTGTGGCTGTTGCTTCAGGCACCGCCCCCAGCAGTTCCCATTGGCCGGGAATGGGGAACTGTGGCCAATGGGAGCTGCTGGGGGCGGTGCCTGAAGCAACAGCCACACACCCCCCTGCGCCCCTCCTCCCCCGGGTTCCAGCTGCTTCCTGGTGCGGCGCCGCGGCAGGGCAAGCAAGCAGGGAGCCTGCCCTGCCCCCGGTGCTGGTCGGCCAGGTAAACAGGGGGGGGCGGGGGGGCCGGGAGGAGCTCGCGGGCCGCATGCGGCCCGCGGGCCGCGTGTTTGAGACCCCTGATCTAACCTATATTGCTTCAGGAGTTATGGTGAAAAACCCATTCATATAACCCACAGGTTTGTAGTAGCATTGTGGAGCATGTTCCTACCTGCTGAAAGGGTGATGGGAAAGGTTAAATGTGTGCAATCGTATTACGAAATGTGTGTAATTACATGTTGCACTCCTGGTGGAATTCTGCGCCAAGAAATTTAAAATTCTGTAACAAATTTTTTTTAACATTCTGCGCACAATATTTTAAAATTCTGCATATATTATTTGTCAAAATAGCACAATATAATCACACCAGTTTCAATTATTTTTGGTCATTTATTTCAAAATACCTGTCAGCAAGTATGTCTGTAACAATACAGACAACAAAAAAGATCCAGGAAATGTTTTTTGACAAATAGATTCCTTACCAGGCATATTAATACAGAACTCTGAGTAATAACTCATTTAAACTACACTACAGAACCATATTTCCCACACCCCTCAGAAGCAGTGCAAAGCCTGGAGGAGTCAAGGGTAATGAAGGAACTGAGGGAAGAAAATTGCTGAGAAGGAGCCGGAGTGTGAACTTGGAGGGTTGTTGGGTATCGATGGGAAAAGTACGGACCAAGTTTTTTTGGGGGTTGGGGAGAGATTGTTAGGGAGCTTCCCCCATGCAGACCCTGGCTGACCCCTAGCCTCTCCCATTCAGTCAGGCACATCTGCCCCTGTCCCCATGTGTTCCTGCACCCCCATGTGTCCTTGCACGCCCCCGTCCACGTGTCCCTCCACCCCACTCAGATACCCACTCCCCGCATCCCTATGTGGCTCTGTACCCCCTCCCCATGTGTGTCTGTGCCCTCACCCAGCCACTCCCCTCTCCCTACATGTTCCTGCACCCCCTCCCCCTGTCCCTGTGTCTCTCTGCACCTCCCTTCCCCTCGTGGCCCTGTGCCTCTATTCCCATTCAGCCTCTGCCCCAGTCTGCCCTCCCCCACTAGCCCTTATGAGCCCGTCTGCCCCCCTCACCCTCCCAGGATGTCTGTCTCCCCATAGCCCCTGCCTCCTGACCTGGTCTGCTATGAAGAAAGCACTGCAGGCTCTCTTTTCCCTTGCTGGCAGGGAGTTGCTGCTCCATTCTATGGACACAGTGCCCTTTGGTGGGCAAAAGGCGGAACTGCAGCAACATTTCAGCAGCAGCTCTTTTTTGCGCAAAAAAATAAAAATCTGTGGGGCTCATTAATTATGCGCATGCGCAGTAGCGCAAAATTCCCCCAGAAGTAATGTTGAAAACGTGTAATTATACATTGATTTCATCTGCGTGGACTGCAAATTTCTAGCTGGGAGGCGAGTGGAAGCCCAGCGGCCAGAAGTGTATGAGAAAAGGGAGATAACAGGGTGAGCTGTTGAGCAAGGGAAGTCCACTGGGCAAGGCAGTACCTCATTTAAATATGAACTGTATTCTTTTCTGTCATCTGCTGGAGCGCAAGGGAAGTTGACTGACCAAGGAAGTAATTCATTTACATATTAACTGTGGCTAATTTGAAGACACTGGCATATAATTCGCCTACATTATGTACTTGGAGCCAAAATTTTGGAGATTAACCTTTTGGGAACCACCTGGGCAAAACCTGGGTTTGGGGGTCACACTGGTGAAGACTGATGTTTGCCAAGACTGGGTACGAGGCCCTAGGTAAAGCCTGAGTTCAAGGGGAGAGAAACTGCACATTCCTGGCTTGTTACTGGAAATATTCCTCTGGGCAGTAGGTATTCTACTGTGTCCCTTAGATCACTGATCCCTTTGCTCCTAAAACAGATGAGCTGAGAGTTGCAGTTGCCTTATGTAGAGAGAGTTCAACAATGGTTCCAGTAACCTGACCTGGGGCAAGTAGAAGACAGAGCCCAGTAGCAGTTCCAGTCACCTGGCCAGCAGTGAGTAAAGTGGCAGCTTGGCCCACCAACAGCCTCCAGCAGGAAAAAAGCAGACAGAGCAGTTGTGAGGACTATAGTAAAGCAGAGGAGTTTCCATTATCAGTCTACACCGGCCTAAAGATTCTGGTGAGATCTCCCTGTCCTAGCTGCTGAAATTATTACAGCAGGAAAGGTGGTAAAGACCCAGAGCTGCCCAAGAAACAGGGACATTGATTTTAGAACATAAGAACGGCCGTACTGGGTCAGACCAAAGGTCCATCTAGCCCAGTATCCTGTCTACCGACAGTGGCCAATGCCAGGTGCCCCAGAGGGAGTGAACCTAACAGGCAATGATCAAGTGCTCTCTTTCCTGCCATCCATCTCCACCCTCTGACAAACAGAGGCTAGGGACACCATTCCTTACCCATCCTGGCTAATAGCTAATAGCCATTAATGGACTTAACCTCCATGAATTTATCCAGTTCTCTTTTAAACGCTGTTATAAACCTTCACAACCTCCTCAGGCAAGGAGTTCCACAAGTTGACGGTGCGCTGCATGAAGAAGAACTTCTTTTTATTTGTTTTAAACCTGCTGCCTATTAATTTCATTTGGTGACCCCTAGTTCTTGTATTATGGGAATAAGTAAATAACTTTTCCTTAACCACTTTCTCCACATCACTCATGATTTTATATACCTCTACCATATCCCCCCTTAGTCTCCTCTTTTCCAAGCTGAAGAGTCCGAGCCTCTTTAATCTCTCCTCATATGGGACCCGTTCCAAACCCCTAATCATTTTAGTTGCCCTTTTCTGGACCTTTTCTAGTGCCAGTATATCTTTTTTGAGATGAGGAGACCACATCTGTACACAGTATTCGAGATGTGGGCGTACCATCGATTTATATAAGGGCAATAATATATTCTCAGTCTTATTCTCTATCCCCTTTTTAATGATTCCTAACATCCTGTTTGCTTTTTTGACCGCCTCTGCACACTGCGTGGACATCTTTAGAGAACTATCCACAATGACGCCAAGATCTTTTTCCTGACTCGTTGTAGCTAAATTAGCCCCCATCATGTTGTATGTATAGTTGGGGTTATTTTTTCCAATGTGCATTACTTTACATTTATCCACATTAAATTTCATTTGCCATTTTGTTGCCCAATCACTTAGTTTTGTGAGATCTTTTTGAAGTTCTTCACAATCTGCTTTGGTCTTAACTATCTTGAGTAGTTTAGTATCATCTGCAAACTTTGCCACCTCACTGTTTACCCCTTTCTCCAGATCATTTATGAATAAATTGAATAGGATTGGTCCTAGGACTGACCCTTGGGGAACACCACTAGTTACCTCTCTCCATTCTGAGAATTTACCATTAATTCCTACCCTTTGTTCCCTGTCCTTTAACCAGTTCTCAATCCATGAAAGGACCTTCCCTTTTATCCCATGACAGCTTAATTTACGTAGGAGCCTTTGGTGAGGGACCTTGTCAAAGGCTTTCTGGAAATCTAAGTACACTATGTCCACCGGATCCCCCTTGTCCACATGTTTGTTGACCCCTTCAAAGAACTCTAATAGATTAGTAAGACACGATTTCCCTTTACAGAAACCATGTTGACTCTTGCTCAAGAGTTTATGTTTTTCTATGTGTCTGACAATTTTATTCTTTACTATTGTTTCAACTAATTTGCCCGGTACCGACGTTAGACTTACCGGTCTGTAATTGCCGGGATCACCCCTAGAGCCCTTTTTAAATATTGGCGTTACATTAGCTAACTTCCAGTCATTGGGTACAGAAGCCGATTTAAAGGACAGGTTACAAACCTTAGTTAATAGTTCCGCAACTTCACATTTGAGTTCTTTCAGAACTCTTGGGTGAATGCCATCTGGTCCCGGTGACTTGTTAATGTTAAGTTTATCAATTAATTCCAAAACCTCCTCTAGTGACACTTCAATCTGTGATAGTTCCTCAGATTTGTCACCTACAAAAGCCGGCTCAGGTTTGGGAATCTCCCTAACATCCTCAGCCGTGAAGACTGAAGCAAAGAATCCTATAATTCCTGGACCCTTGAACTATGAGTGGGGAAGTTGGGAGGCAGGAAAACTGCACCAGCCACTCAGGGCTCAATCATAAGCGCCGAGTTTCTAATCTGCCAGGGGGTGCTCCCCTCGGCTCCATCCAGGCCCTTCCCCCACTCCACCCCTTCCCCCAATACCCCACCTTTACCCTGCTTCTTCCCATCCCCGCCCCACCTCTTCCCATCCCACCTCCTCCCCACCCAGTTCCGCCCCCTCCCCTGACATGCTGCGCCCTTGCTCCTCCCCCCACAGCGCCTCCTGACACTGCGAAACACTGGGAGGAGGGGGAGGCGCTGATTGGCAGGGCCCACCGGGGGGGGCAGGAGGCACTGTGGGGAGGGAGAGCTGTTGACAGGGGGCTGCCGGTGGGTGCTCAGCATCCACCATTTTTTTCCCCATGGGTGCTCCAGCCCCAGAGCACCCAGGGACTCGGCGCCTATAGGCTCAATTATTCAGGACTGTGATTTATGCATATCGAAGTAGCAGGTGTTAAATTGCAATGTTTGTCCCAGTTCACCCTGTTCTTTTCCTTTCTTTCCCCCAATAGAGTTCCTTTCTTTAAACCTCTCTTGAATGTGCTTGAGACCAGGTATAGATTTGCCTATCAAAGATGCCCAGCATGGTTCCCAAGTCACTGGGTGGGGGCTCGAGTCATAGTTAAGCAAACTGTAGAGAATCCCCTACTAAGAAAGACCAGTCTTTGTTGCTCCCGACACCATTGGCGGAAGGATTACAAGCACTATTAATTTTCTTAAAATCCATTTTCCTCGACTCAGAATCCAAGAATGTGTGTCATAAATATTTGGCTTTAGTCTTATGTTATACTGTAGCAAATCAATCAGCAAAAGCAGTAAGACCAAGTTTTGTTTTATACCTTTGTATTTAAGCAATAATAGGTTTGGCATGAGAACAATACCAGCTCTTTTTCAGCAGCTTCCCAAGAACTTGGTGACTGAGCACTGCTTCAAGACACTAAGGACACTAACCTGAAGACGACACCCAGCATCACCTTCATAACAGACTGTAAAGAACTCAAGCCCATTAGAGCCTCTTATTTGAGGCCACAAATATGCTGTAATTTGATGAGATTCAATCAAACAAAAAACTCTAGCTCTTAACACCCACAAACATTAGGAGAATAAAGGAGGACTCAAAGATTATCTAAATTTTGTGCTTTGAGCTTATATCTAACTTGAAGTACCAGATACTCCCCATACACCTTAAAATTTACCCCCCACTTTTCACACACTCCAATATCCTGACCATAAAAAAAGATATGAATACCAAATAGTGCATTTATTAAAGATAGCATACTACAAAGAACACTTCACAGCATTTTAATACCATGCAAATCACTGATCTTAAGGATAGTACATAAAATGGAAGTTACTGGAAATATTAAAACATACTATATGTTAATTCACAAATGATTTCCAATAGTGAACCACCAATAGGAAGTGTTCCTAAAAGGATTCTGTGATAGGAGGCCTGGTGGCCTTGTGGCCCTGTATCACCCCCACCCCAGGAAAGAGCAATATAGACATCTCCAAGCTGCCCAGAGCGGCTGTGTGGGACACAGCCAATGAGAGGGGTTGCAGGGACCAGCCAGTCAGGGCCCAGAAGGCTCATATAAAAGGACCTGAAAGGGCTGGATAGATCAGTCTGCTTGCAGGGACTGGGGGAGCTAGAGGTGCTCCTGGCTGGCTGCAGGGGCTAAGGCAGGTAGTTGCTGGCAGGGAGCAGGAAAGCGAGGGAATAGTTTCTGGATGGCTACCAAGACTCAATTAAGAAGGGCTACGGGGAAGTGGCCCAGGGAAATGTAATTAGTTAAAGGGACATGGCATGTGGCCGATACTTAGAGGGCTGGGACCTGGAGTAGTGGGTGGGCCTGGGTCCCTCTCCCCACTCCAAACAGCCATTGGGGAAGTGGCTTTGCCCTGAGAGAATAGAGTTTAGACAGGCCCAGGGAAGGGACTGTACGTGGACCTGTTACGGCCCCCCTGGAAGGGGGCTGAACTGAGACTGACCCAGATGGAGAGCTGGGGTCACAGAACTAAAGGGCAGGTGAAGAGCCTCCAGGGATGAAGCCCTGGGGGGCGCTGTTCCATCCCAGAGCAGGAACCTTCACACATAAACTGACCAACGAGGCTACTGAGATAGGACCTGTTGGTCAGACTGAGGACCAGAGCCCAGGGAGAGCTATTTGAAGATGGCCTGAACATTTTCAATATTCTTTTGAATGGGTACATGAAAAGTTAACTCCATAGTCTGCCTCACATGGCATGTCCAGTAAAGGTATTTGTTCTGCTACTTAGCATTTTACTAGTGTTTCCACATGTGCTTAACATACATTTCTCTATGTTTTTACAACTCTATTATACTATTAGACCTTTAGAGTGGTGCCTTGTAGTCTCACAATTAAGTCCTTACAATTCAGTAACATTCTAAGAAGCAACTTGATAAAAAAAAAAAAAACCCACCCACCACTGTGAGGTACTAAGCTTATTGTCTCAATTACTTTCATATCACAGGTACTTAGTTTATAAATAAGATGGATTTTTCTAACTATCAGCTCTGCAAATGGCTAGCTGGTCTATTGCTAGCTCATGTATCATCACCAAAAGATTCTGGAATTAGCAGTTAACTAACAATACTGCTGAGTAATAAGGTGCCATTTTACATGGTGACTAATCTAAGCATAACTGTACTTTAACATTACTAGTAAAGCAGCTAACAGAAAATAAGCATTACACAAGATCACTGACAGAACATGAGGATAGGTACATTTCAATATGGGACTACTGTAGCTTTGACTAAGAAGAATTTGTTTACTTACCTATGTTTATTTTATTTGATTTTCCACTTTTTTCAGACTCCTGTTTTAAGAAAAGAAAAAACCATGAGGATGCCAACAAAAATCCTAATGTTTGCATACAGAGATCTAAATAATCAAGTGTTCCTCAGGTTCTATCTGAATTCTTAGCATGTTTTAACACACTCTAGGATAAAAAAAACCTAGCGTAAAGTCTTTCAACCCTCAGGGACAGCTATTTAATATAATAAGGACATTTTCTACATGGTCATACAATGACTGAAGCAAGGTATTTGCATATTTAAAGAATTACTGAAAAGCATTATATAATGCTTATTTCTTACAAATCTAATTATGGAGGAATTTGTTATTACTGTAAGCATTTTACTTTTTTTTTAATGTCCTTTGTGGATACTAATTGTGACTAAACATATAAAAAGGTACAAAATACAGAAAAAAAAATCATAGCAAATTCAGGAACACCTCATTCATATGTGATCAGCTACCACATGTCTATTGAGATAAACAAGATGGATGAGGTAATACCTTTTATTGGACCAATTTCTGTTGGTGAGAGAGAGCTTTCAAGCCACAGAGTCCTTTTTCAGATCTAGGAAAGGTACTTCCAGCATCACAGCACAAGGCAAGGTGGAACAGAGGGTTTAGCTTAAGTAGTTAGCACATATTGTAAGGGAACATTCAAGGTAAAGTGGTCCGTTAACACCTCCACAGTCATAAGACAAAAAGAGGGGTTTAATGGATTACAGACTGTTGTAGTAACCCATAAATTCAGTGTCTCTGTTCAGTGAATGATTTTTAGGGTCTATCAGAGTAATAAATTTAAGCTCCCAGGCTCGTCTTTTGAAAGCATTGTGTACATTTCCTTTGAGGATGAAGATGGATAGGTCAGATATAGTGATCGCTCTGTGAAAAAACAACGAGGAGTCCTTGTGGCACCTTAAAGACTAACAAATTTATTTGGGCATAAGCTTTTGTGGGATATAATCCACTTCATCAGGTGCATGGAGTGGAAAATACAGTAAGCAGGTATAAATATACAGCACATGAAAAGATGGGAGTTGCCTTACCAAGTTGGGGGTCAGTGCTAACGAGGCCAATTCAATTAGGGTGGAAGTGGCCCATTCCCAAAAGTTGACAAGAAGGGGGTGAATATCAACAGAGGGAAAATTATTTTTTGTAGTGACCCAGCCACTCCCAGTCTTTATTCAGGCTTAATTTGATGGTGTCAAATTTGCAAATTAATTCCAGTTCTGCAGTTTCTTGTTGAAGTCTGTTTTTGAAGGTTTTTTGTTGAAGAACGGCCACTTTTAAATCTGTTATTGAGTGTGCAGGGAGATTGAAGTGCTCTCCTACTGGTTTTTGAATGTTACAATTCTTGATGTCTGATTTGTGTCTGTGATGTTCCCCTCTGGTGTTATCTGGACTGGTGAGCTGCTAGGCCTCTCCAATCCTTGGCTCTGGGAGCCAGCCTTACCCTGCTCTGCTGTGAGAACCCCCACTCCTGGGCTGTTCATGCACAGCCTCTGGCATGTAAGCTGCTCCCAGCTACTTGCAAGTGAATGACACTAGACAATATCTCCGGTCCCAGAAACAACCCTAGGAACCTCCGTCTTGCAGTGTCCAGTTATGCCCACTGGACGCTTATATAAATTCATCAATTTAACAAAGAAATTGATATGTACCAGGCTTGTTATTCCAAGGGGAGCCTCTGACACACTTCAAACCAAATGCACTGGTTCAGGTAGAACAAACACAAATTTATTAACTATAAAGATAGATCTTAAGTGATTATAAGTCAAAGCATAACAAGTCAGATTTGGTCAATGAAATAAAAGCAAAATGCATTCTAAGCTGATCTTAACACTTTCAATGTCCTTACAACCTTAGGTGTTTCTCACCACAGGCTGGCTGGTTACTTTTCAGTCAGGCTCTCCCCTTTGATCAGAGCTTCAGTCACTTGGTGGTGGTGGTGTCTGTAGATGTAGGTGGAAGAGAGAGAGCATGGCAAAATGTCTCTCCCTTTTATCATGTCCTTTCTTTCCTCTTGGCTTTGCCCCCCCTCCCCCCCCCACTTCAGAGTCAGGTGAGCATTACCTCATCACAGTCCCAAACTGCCAAAAGGAAGGGGGTGACTCCCTTGAGGGTCTAACAGATTCTTTTGTTGCTGCCTAAGCCAGTGTCCATTGTTCCTGTGAGGCTGGGCTGAGTTTGTCCCATCCATGCCCTGACGAGGTGTGAAGTGCCTCTCTGTTCTTGGAGAGTTTTTGCATGGGCTTGCTTTAAGCCATGAGGATACATTTTCAGCCTCATAACTATATACATGAAATTATAACCTATAACCTTACTATAACATTACTGTAACAATTACTATAACATCACTGTAACAACCATGCTCAGTGCATTCTGAGCCTTCTGAAGATACCCAACATGACAAACTTGGCATTGGATACCACACAATCATTTTATAAAGATGAACATGGGGGTGTAGGGTGTTCCCCCGAGGTACAGAGCATCACACCTCCCCTCTTAGTTTGCTGCAAGAGGGTTAGTCACTGACTATCTCAAAGGCAGTTGTTTGTTATAGTTCTCTTGGCATCCAGCCATTAAGGCCATGAGGCAGCGTGCCTCAGTTTCCACATTCACACACAGCAAACCAGTTTTTTTTTTAATATGGTTTCTCTGCTGTGATAAGCTTTAAACCTGTTTACAGGTATTAATTGAAAAGTAGCATTATCATAAGGTTTAACATCCATGTCAAAATTCTTATCCCCAAAACTTATCAGTTAGTGTAGTTTGAGGTTAGTTTGTTCATTACCCATGGTGTCCTTTGACTCTCTCCCATGTAATCAGTCACTAGCTTCTCTTTCCCTCCAGTGTTTCCCTTTGTGTGGGCTCTTAATTTAATCATGTTTCTGGCATTTTGATATCTCAGGGTCTGGCAAGATAAGAGTCCAGAAGGATCCTGCACATTGGCTGACCCTTTGGGGAGCAGGTCTCCCAACCCCAGGACTGTACATATGTAGGAAATCCAACTCCCCTTTTAGGGTTAACCTGTGTTTTCCCCTCCCAGCACTAAGTCCTTCCCTGCCCCCTACAGGGCTGTGATCTGTGCTCTCTGGGCTAGGTGTATTTACCCTTTGATCAGATTCACCCTTTCCCAGCAGCTTTCCCATAACTGCACTCTGTGTCTCACCAGCCTGGGGGAAAGCACCCACCCCCCTCTGTGAGTTGGGTCATTTGTATTCTGGCAGACTACCACCTGGCAATTTCCTGGTCTCAACTCCTCTGCTGTTACAGGCGTTGGAAATGCATCTTGATGTAAAGAGAGACAGTTACTTTCCAAAAACTTATCAGGAATAGCACCCTGAAAAATTGGGACCTGGATTGAGGTACCCTCCATCAACCCTTCCTCTGTCCCAGAGAAGTCAGCTGTGTGACTGCTCCCCTCCAGGAGGTCAGTTACACAGTTCCTTCTCAAAACCTGGGTCACAGGCTGAGAGCCTGGGTGCACAGATGCTGACCAAGCCATCCTGCTAGTGTCCTGGGCATCCTGCCCCAAGTGAGGAGACATTCCTGTACCCCCACTATTCCTTCCCCAGTTTCTTTCTCTGAGCCCCCTCCTTCAACTGCAGAACTCTGCCAGCTAACAACTGGGACAGTTTCTTTAATCACTGACAACACCACTCCTGCCCCTGCGCCTGAGGGCATGTTGCCTTCTGCTGGAAAGGAGCTAGTCTCAGCCCCTCCCATACTTGGAAGCATCATGCTTCCCTGTGTTACAGAGTCACAGGAATCCTCACCCACCTCAGTGGTTTCTGAGATCCCCTGCCCCTTTTCTGGGCTCTCCTCTTGGACACATTTCTCTATGCTCCTGTCATAAATATAGAGAGAAGGGTAGCATAAAATCCCCTCCTTGGCAGCTATACTGATTCGCCTTACCTGTAAGGGGTTAAGTAGTTCAAATAACCTAGTTGGCACCTGACCAGAAGGACCAATGAAAAAAGAAGATGTTTTCAAATCTGGGGGGGGGGGNGGGAGGTTTTGTTTGGGCTCTCTCTTTGTTGTTCCCTCTCCAGATGGAGGGAGAGACCAAGCAGGTGCAACATCTCCTGAAAATATACCTGGAATAATAGATCTAAAATCACAGAAATTGTAAATAGGGCAAGGAAATGTGTTAGGTTATCTTTTGTTTTGACTTGTGAAACAAAGGTAGTTTTATTCCTGTTTTTGTACTGTTAAGCTGAGCCCAGGGGGGAATCCTCTGTGTTTTAAATCTTATTACCCTGTAAAGTTACCGTCCATCCTGATTTTGCAGGTGTGATTCTTTTACTTTTACTTTATAAATAAAGTTCTTGTTTTAAGAACCTGATTGATTTCAGTGTCCTGAAGACAAAGAGTCTGGTCTGTGCTTACATTGCTAAGGCAATTGGTTGGTATATTATTCTCAAGCCTCCCCAGGAAAGGGGGTGAATGGGCTTGGGGGGATAGGGATTCCAAGGCCTGGTCTACACTACGATTTTAGTTCGAATTTAGCAGCGTTATAGAGAATTGACCTTGTACCCGTCCACACAAAGAGGCCATTTAATTCGATTTAAAAAGTGCTCTTAAAATCGGTTTCTGTACTCCTCTCCGACGAGGGGAGTAGCGCTGAAATCGACATTGCCGGTTCGAATTAGGGTTAGTGTGGACGGAATTCGAAGGTATTGGCCTCCGGGAGGTATCCCACAGTGCACCATTGTGACCGCTCTGGACAGCAATCGAAACTCGGATGCTCTGGGCAGTTGGACAGGAAAAGCCCCGCGAACTTTTGAATTTCATTTCCTGTCTGCCCAGCCTGGTGAGCACAGGTGACCACACAGAGCTGAGCAGCACAGGTAGCGATGCAGGCCGACAACCGCAAACGAGCACCAGCATGGACCACACGCGAGATACTGGATCTGATCGCCATATGGGGAGAGGATTCAGTGCTCGCAGAACTGCGTTCCAAGAGACGGAATGCAAAGATCTTTGACAAGATCTCCAAGGGGATGATGGAGAGAGGCCACAATCGGGACTCCATTCAGTGCCGTATAAAGGTGAAGGAGCTCCGACAGGCCTATCAGAAGACGAAGGAGGCCAACGGACGGTCCGGGGCAGAGCCGCAGACATGCCGCTTTTACGATGAGCTGCATGCAATTCTCGGAGGGGCCGCCACCACTACCCCACCCCTGAGCGTGGACTCCGAGGAGGGGTTAATGTCATCGTTGAATGACGAATCTGCGGACGGGGAAGAGGAGGAGGAGGAGGAGGACGAACTTGTGGAGAGCACACAGCACTCCATTCTCCCCGACAGCCAGGAGCTGTTTCTGACCCTGACCGAAGTGCCCTCCGAACCCTCCCAAGGCGGCATCGCAGACCCCCTGGAAGGGACCTCTGGTGAGTGTACCTTTTCAAATATATCAAACATGGTTTAAAACAAGTATTTGTTTAATGATTAATTTGCCCTGGGGACTTGGGATGCATTCGCGGCCAGTACAGCTACTGGAAAAGTCTGTTAACGTGTCTGGGGATGGAGTTGAAATCCTCCAGGGACATCTCCATGAAACTCTCCTGGAGGTACTCCAAAAGCTTTTCCAGAAGGTTTCTGGGCAGGGCAGCCTTATTCCGTCCTCCATGGTAGGACACTTGACCGCGCCATGCTAGCAGCAAGTAATCCGGTATCATTGCTTGACAAAGCTTGGCAGCGTATGGTCCCGGTGTTTGCTGGCATTCAAGCAACATCCGCTCTTTATCTTGCTGTGTTATCCTCAGGAGAGTGATATCGTTCAGGGTAACCTGTTTGAGATATGGGAATGTAATTAAGGGGACAGAGGTGGCCCCGTTCCTACTGGGCTGTTTGCCTGTAGCTGAAAAGAAATATTTCCCTGCAGTTAGCCAAGCGGGCGGGGGGGAGTGGGTGGACAATGTCGCTGAGGTTTTCGCGTTTGGCTAGCAGGGGTCTTCCCTGATACCAGCCACGTGGTGGGGGGAGGGGTAACGCGATCATCCCACAGAAGTGGATGGGGGGGCTAGTTTGCTATCTGCATGGATCTTCCATGGTACCAGCCACGTGGTGGGGGGAGGGGGTCATCCCACAGAATTGAATGGGTGGGTGGGGGGGGGTTATTATGTTATCTGATGCTGCACGGTAACAGGAAAACCGCAGCACGTAAAGGGCTTTGCTTGCTATGGGAAAGGAGGGCGCTGATTTAATGCAGAAGCCGCAGGACAATGGCTTACCATGGCTGCATACAAGCCGAATTCTGTTGCCCGGCCCTGCGTCTGCTGTGATCTCTAACACCAAAGCCGCGGGCACTCAATATAAGATGCAAAATGCGACCTTGTACATTGCTATGTAATGTGAAAAGTGTTCACCGTGAAAGAGTATAAGCATTGTTCTATAAAATGTATCTTTTTACATACTTCTCTCCCTTTTTTTCCCTCCTCCTGCAGCTGCAAATTTTTCAATCCTCCCGCCCCCGGCCCGAAGGCTCTCACAGATAAGGCGGCGAAAGAGACGCACGCGAGACGACATGTTCTCGGAAATTATGCAATCGACCCGGGATGAGAGAGCTAATTTCAATGACTGGAAGGACACTGTATTAAAATTCCGGAAAGAGGCCAGTGACCGTGAGGAGAAGAGGGACCAACGGGAGGACATGAGGGACCAACGGGAGGAGAAAAGGGACCAACGTGAGGAGAGAAGGGACGAACGTGAGGAGAGGAGGGACGCCCGAGACGAGAAGTGGCGGGATGCAACGCTGGGGCTGCTGCGTGAGCAGACAGACATGCTCCGGCGTCTGGTGGAGCTCCAGGAACGGCAGCTGCAGGATTACCGAGTGCCGCTGCAGCCCCTCTATAACCGCCCTCCCCGCTACCCAAGTCCCGTAGCCTCCTCACCCCGACGTGTAAGAACGCGGGGGGGGAGGCTCCGTGCACCCTGCCACTCCACCCCATTAGAGAGCCCAAGCAAAAGGCTCTCATTATTTTGAATGTTTTTCCTGCCCTGTTCCTTCACTCCTACCCTCCTCCCAAACCCCACCCGGACTACCTGGTTATTTCTCTCCCTATGTTCATTACCACCCGTTAATAAAAAGTTCTTGATTTGTAAACGATACTGACTTTATTTTTTTCAAAGCAAACTGGGATCGAAGGGGGAAGGGTGGGTTGCTTACAGGGAATGAGTGAATCAAGGGGGCGGGTTTTCAACAGGGACAAACAAACATAACTTTCACACAGGAGCCTGGCCAGCAATGAAACTTGTTTTCAGAGCTTCTCTGATGCGCACCGCTTCCCGGTGTGCTCTTCTAATCGCCCTGGTGTCTGGCTGCGCGTAATCAGCGGCCAGGCGGTTTGCCTCAGCCTCCCACCCCGCCATAAAGGTCTCCCCCTTGCTCTCACAGAGATTGTGGAGCACACAGCAAGCTGCAATAGCAATGGGGATGTTGGTTTGGCTGAGGTCCGAGCGAGTCAGTAACGAGCGCCAGCGACCTTTTAAACGTCCAAAGGCACACTCTACCACCATCCTGCACTTGCTCAGCCTGTAGTTGAACCGCTCCTGAGTACTGTCCAGGCTGCCTGTGTATGGCTTCATGAGCCACGGCATTAAGGGGTAGGCTGGGTCCCCAAGGATAACGATGGGCATCTCAACATCCCCAATGGTAATTTTCCGGTCTGGAAAGTAAATCCCTTGTTGCAGCCGTTTAAACAGACTAGTGTTCCTGAAGACGCGGGCGTCATGAACCCTTCCCGGCCATCCCACGTTGATGTTGGTGAAACGTCCCTTGTGATCCACCATTGCTTGCAGCACCATAGAAAAGTACCCCTTGCGGTTTATGTACTGGCTGCCCTGGTGCTCCGGTGCCAAGATCGGGATATGGGTTCCATCTATCGCCCCACCACAGTTAGGGAATCCCATTGCAGCAAAGCCATCCACAATGAGCTGCACATCTCCCAGCGTCACTACCTTTTTTAGCAGCAGCTCAACGATTGCTTTGGCTACTTGCATGACAGCAGCCCCCACGGTAGATTTTCCCACTCCGAACTGATTACCGACTGACCGGTAGCTGTCCGGTGTTGCAAGCTTCCACAGGGCTATCGCCACTCGCTTCTCAACTGTGAGGGCTGCTCTCATCTTGGTGTTCTGGCGCGTCAGGGCAGGGGAAAGCAAGTCACAAAGTTCCAGGAAAGTGCCCTTACGCATGCGAAAGTTTCGCAGCCACTGGGAATCGTCCCACACCTGCAGCACTATGCGGTCCCACCAGTCAGTGCTTGTTTCCCGGGCCCAGAATCGGCGTTCCACAGCGAGAAGCTGCCCCATTGCCAACATGATCTCCAAAGCGCCGGGGCCCGTGGCGCGAGACAATTCTGTGTCCATGTCCATGTCCGCATCAGTCTCGTCGCCGCGCTGCCGTAGCCGCCTCCTCCTCGCCTGGCTTTTCTGGTCCTGGTTGAGCATAAACTGCACTATAATGCGCGTGGTGTTTACAATGTTCATGACTGCAAACTTGAGCTGAGCGGGATCCATCCTTGCCGAGGTATGGCGTCCGCTCAGTTCAACAAGGAAAAAAGGCGCGAAATGGTTGTCTGCCGTTGTTTTCACGGAGGGAGGGGGAGGATGTTCCCAGAACCGCCCGCGACAATATTTTTTGTCCCATCAGGCATTGGGATCTCGACCCAGAATTCCAATGGGCGGGGGGGACTGCGGGAACTCTGGGATAGCTATGGGATAGCTACCCACAGTGCAACGCTCTGGAATTCGACGCTAGTCTTTGTACATGGACGCGCACTGCCGAATTAATCCGCTTACTGTGGCCGCGTACAATCGAATTTATACAATCGGTTTCATAAAATCGAATTCTGTAAATTCGGACTAATCCCGTAGTGTAGACGTACCCCAAGTGACCCTTCCCTGAATTTTTGTGTAAATCACTTGGTGGTGGTAGCAATACCATCCAAGGACAAGGAAAGGAATTTGTGCCTTGGGGAAGTTTTAACCTAAGCTGGTAGAATATAAGCTTAGGGGGTCTTTCATGCAGGTCCCCACATCTACACCCCAGAGTTCAGAGTGTGGGGGGGAACCCTGACAGCTCCCTAGAGCCGGTTTTGCCTCTGGTTCAGCTGCGACCTGCTGGCAGCTAACAACCTGAACAATTCTCTACCTGGCAGGCATTACATCCCCATCCCATCCTGATGTGGTGTTGCCTCCAGCTGCAGTGCAGGAGTTGGTCTCAACCACCCTCCCACCTGGAAGCACACTGCTTCCCCCAGCTGCAGAAGAATCAAGGAGACTCTCTCCCATTCTCTCAGCAGTTCCTGAGACCTTACCCTTTCCCTCGGGGCTCCCAGCATAACACTCCCTCCTGCTGAGCTACACAGAAAAAATCATTACCCAGGAGCAGGTCGAATAGGAGGTATTCCATTACCCCCACAGTCAAAACACTTTCCAAACCACATGGATTTTAGCTATTGGTATGTGAAATCTGCTTTCGCCCACCCCCACAATCTCTGCCATTTGGCCAGGCAACATACTGGCCTTTGGGACCACACTCTGCTTAACCAGAGAGATCTGGGCCCCTGTATCCCTCTGCCCCAAATATTCCCTGCCATCAATTTGAACAGCCTTCACATGTTCCATATCTGGTTCTGCAGAGGCTAACCTCACAGAACCAATATAATAGGTAGGTTTCAATTGCTTGGGGGGTTTCTGTGTTGAGGACAGCAGAACTAACATGAGCTATTGTTTGCCTGCTACCTCCTAGCACAGGGCATTTATTCCTAAGGCGATAAGTGGAATTACACTGATAGCACCTTTTTTAACAATTGCTATAACATCACTATAACAACCATGCTTAGTGCATTATGAGCCTTCTGAAGACACCCAACATGACAAACTTGGCATTGGATACCACACAATCATTTTATAAAGATGAACATGGGGGTGTAGGGTGTTCCCCCGAGCTACAGAGCGTCACAGTGTCCATTTATTCTTTTGCGTAGAGACTGTCCGGTTTGGCCAATGTACATGGCAGAGGGGCATTGCTGGCACATGAAAAGTGTTCACTCAAGTGACGTGGTGTTTTTGTCTTATTTTCCTGTGTAATTTGAGGGGATCGTGATTATCTGATTTCACCCACATAGCTGCTATTGGGGCATTTAGTGCACTGGATGTGATACACCGCATGTTGTGATAAGCATGTGTAGAACCCATGGATCTTGAAAGGTGTGTTGACCATTGCAGCAGAGGAGATAGGAGTGCAGGTTTTGAATCTGTTGCTCTGGCAGGGTCTAGTGCCGCTTTGAGTTAGAATCATAGAAGATTAGGGTTGGAAGAGACCTCAGGAGGTCATCTAGTCCAACCCCCTACTCAAAGCAGGACCAACCCCAACAAACCATCCCAGCCAGGGCTTTGTCAAGCCGGGCCTTAAAATCCTCGAAGGATAGAGATTCCACCACCTCCCTAGGTAACCCATTCCAGTGCGTCACCACCCTCCTAGTAAAATAGTTTTTACTAATATCCAACCTAGACCTCCCCCACTTCAACTTGAGTCCATTGCTCCTTGTTCTGTCATCTGTCACCACTGAGAACAGCCTAGCTCCATCCTCTTTGGAACCCCCCTTCAGGTAATTGAAGGCTGCTATCAAATTCCCCACACTCTTCTCTTCTGCAGACTAAATAACCCCAGTTCCCTCAGCCTCTCCTCATAAGTCATGCGCCCCAGCCCCCTAATCATTTTTATTGCCCTCTGCTGGACTCCAATTTGTCCACATCCTTTCTGTAGTGGGAGCCCCAAAACTGGATGCAATGCTCCAGATGTGGCCTCACCAGTGCCAAATAGAGAGGAATAATCACTTCCCTCGATCTGAGGGCAATGCTCCTACTAATGCAGCCCAATGTGCCGTTAGCCTTCTTGGCAACAAGGGCACACTGTTGACTCATATCCTGCTTCTTCTCCAGTTGATGTGTCTTGATCTGTGAGGAGCCTACCTCAACAACTATGTGGGTGAAACCAGACAATCACTATGCTCTCGAATGAACTCTCATAGGAAAATAAGACAAAAACACCACATCACTTGTTGGTGAACACTTTTCATGTGCCAGCAATGCCCCTCTGCCATGTAGAGAGAGCGATCAACTCTATATCTGAAGTATCAGTCCTCATCTTCAAAGGAAACTTACACCGCACTTTCAAAAGACGAGCCTGGGAGCTTATGTACTCTGACAGACACTAAAAATCATGGACTGAACAGAAACACTGAATTTATGGGTTATTACAAAAATCTGTAATCCATTAAACCCCTCTTTTTGTCTTATGACTGCGGAGGTGTTAACGGACCACTTTACCTCAAATGTTCCCTTACAATATGTGCTAACTACTTAAGCTAAACCCTCTGTTCCACCTTGCCTTGTGCTGTGATGCTGGAAGTACCTTTCCCAGACCCGAAGAACTCTATGTAAGCTCGAAAAATTGTGTCTCTCACCAAGAGAAGCTGGTCCAATAAAATATATTACCTCACTCACCTTGTCTCTCTAATATCCTGGGACTGACACAGCTATAACTACATTGTATATTGAGATAAACAACATTCTTAAAGAAAACCCCTAAATCCAAGTTATACCACAGAGTTCAAAGAAATACAAAAAGGCTACTGCAGCTGCCCAAATAAATCCCCATAATTTCATGTTATCATACACATTTGTGATGGAATTTTAGCTGCATGCTTAGAAACAGAGTAGTGACATTACAGCATCACCGAGGAAACCAAGACATAAGTTCTAAAAATATCTGGGGAGCTTATTCAACTGATTCTGAATAAGTTGAAGACTGATTTGAAAGAGTGTGTGCTTGAGCTCAGCTGGCTGATAGAGACTAGGGGCTTGTCTACACTGGCAATTTACAGCGCTGCAACTTTCTCACTCAGGGCTGTGAAAAAACACCCCCCTGTTTGCAGCAAGTTTCAGCACTGTAACATGCCAGTATAGACAGTGCACCAGCTCTGGTAGCTACGCCCGTCGTGGAGGTGGTTTTTTTAAAGCGCACTCTGCTGCGACCACACAAGCCACGTTAAAGCGCTGCTGCAGCAACGCTTTAGTGCTGCCAGTGTAGACTAGCCCTAAGTTTAATAGCAGCTTGGGCTTCCTACAAAAGTTCTAAAAAGAAAAGAGTCCCAGTTGGCACAGTTTCTCACTGATAGCACCTCTTCAATGCCTCAGTTTCCCCACAAGTAAAATCAAGATAAATATCTATTTCACAGAGATAGAATAAGGTTTAACTGTTTATAAAGTGTTTTGAGATGCTCAGATGGAACAGACTAAGTACACAAGTACTGTTTATTTATTGTAAAATAGTGACCTTATTTTTAATTCCCCTACCATTGTGTCTGTTAATTCCTGACTATAAATAGACACCCCCCCCCATGACATTCTTTATCATTTTTCATTTTATTTTTGGGGAATTTTGTTTTATCCACAGAGGGAAGGGAGACATGTCAAGTCCTGCCCCTTGGGGGATGGGAGGCTCTGAGGGTGAGGAATGGGGGATTGCAAAGCGAGGGGTGGCCAGACTGAAGCTGAGCAGCACTGCAACCCTGTGTATGGAGTTCACAAACTCCTGAAGTGGGGAGCAAGGCCAAGCCTCACGGGACAATAGCCACAGGAACTATCACTGCGGGGTAAGTTTTTCATTTTAATTCTTTGTATACATTGGTTTAAATTTTATTTAGTGTTATTTTGCATGTGCAAAAACCTCGGGCTCTGACTATAAATCCCTCTCCTCCTTCCCATTATCTCCATCTAATTCTTTGTTGATTTGTTGGGGATCTCTCCCTCAATCAGACCCCACCTTTCATACCCACATATGAGTTACAGTAACCAAGCCTGGAAATCACACATGTATGAAATCTGTGTCTGAGAGAATAAGACGCAAACTGAGCTGGTAGTCATTGGCCTACACTATAGAGCTAGGTCAACTTAAGGCAGCTTGCGTCAATCTAATTCTGTAAGTGTCTACGCTACAACATTGCTCCCACTAATGTAAATTGCCCACTACACCAACCTAATAACTCCACCTCCACGAGAGGCATAGCACTTAGTTTGATGTAGTTAGAGCAGGTGTAGGCAACCTATGGCACGTGTGCCGAAGGCGTGGGCACGCAAGCTGATTTTCAGTGGCACTCACACTGCCCAGGTCCTGGCCACCGGTCCGGGGGGCTCTGCATTTTAATTTAATTTTAAATGAAGCTTCTTAAACATTTTAAAAAACTTATTTACTTTACATACAATAATTTAGTTATATATTATAGACTTATAGAAAGAGACCTTCTAAAAACGTTAAAATGTATTACTGGCATGCGAAACCTTAAATTAGAGTGAATAAATGAAGACTCGGCACACCACTTCTGAAAGGTTGCCGACCCCTGAGTTAGAGCAACGCATTGTCTGTGTAGAGACCTATGTTATTTACACAGCCAGAAGCCAGCCACTCTGGGGCAGGGCTGCTCCAGCTGTCAGTGCCCCACAATACCCCACACAGTTAAGTTAGTGGAAGCACTCCTGGTGAGGACACACAACACCGACAGCGGGGCATAGTGTGGTCATGAACCACTGCAGTAATTACTGCAGTGGCTGTACGTCAACCTAACTTATCTTGACTTAATTTTGTAGTCGAGACAAGGCGTTAGTCTAGTTTCCAGAAAACAGGTATCCACATCGTAAAACACACCTTCACAACTGCCACCCTCATTAACAGTGCCAGCAAAGTAGTCAAGGGCAGAATAGTCATGAAGAGTAGGCCACTGACTTTTGAAGATAGACCTTCCACGCAGACGTATGATGCACACATAACCTTACTCTCCGACACAGCTGTCAGAGAGCATCTGGAGGAGACACTTACCCTTTCTGGACATACAGCCCTCAGACTCAAAATAATTTGTAAAAACAAACGGGGCAAAACCTGATATCAGTTGGTGGTTGTTTTTAAAATTAAAATTAACACTAACATAATGCATTTGATTTGTTAGTTTGATCTATAAACATCATAAAAAGAGCAGTAATCTAATTCTCTGGGCATCCTTAACTGTTTTTTTAAAAATACACTAAAATAAGCAGACCCAACATTTCCCCCAGATCAACTCAAATACACAGCCTCAACATAAATATAACAAATTAATCAACCACACACAAAATCCCCACAGTCCAACACCTAGCATACCCAACACATTTCATAAGCCAAGGAGAAAGACAGGCCTTGCGCATGAACATAAACAAAACAAAAGTTGGATTTCATTTGTAATCCATAATGCTTCTATCCTGGACGTGTGCCTCTCAGCCTACCAGCAAGCCATCCTCTAACTCTCTCAGATATGTCTACACTACAGCTGGGAGGGGTGATTTCCAGTGCAAGTAGACAGACTCACTCTAGCTTGCTCACCTTAAACTAGCACGCTAAAAATAGCAGTGTGGACATTGCAGCACTGGCAGCAGCTCAGGTTAGCCGCCCAAGCATGCTAACTTGAGGTGAGCTAGCACAAATCTGTCTACCTGCACTGGGAATCACCCTTCTCAGCTACAGTGAGACATACCATCAGGTGCCCTCCATAATGGAAGCAATATTGGTCTTTGTAGCCCCTTCTCTGACCTTGAGTTAGCCTTCATCCACAATGTTAAAAGAAAAGCCAGTTGAGGAATTTTCTCTAAAGAGTAAGTTCTTTCAGGGATCACAGACAGATAGTGGTTGCTTATTATAAATTGATAGAACAGTATTTACAGTATGTCATTTTAAGTACAGGAATGTCCTCCAAAACTGCCCGGTAATTCAAGTTTTTACTGGTGAGCACACAGGGTTGTATGGTGAAGCTTGGCACAGTTGTCACCTGTGCCATTTCTGTTCTATAAATAGAGGATTACAGTCTACAGAATTCTCAAGAGAGCAATTCACTCAAATTAATTTAATCCCTATAGAAGTTTTTGGAATTCTAACGTAATGGGAAGAACTTCATAATGAGCATGACAAGTAAAGAGCATACCCTGGAAGGTGACAGTAGCAAGATTTCCATTGTTTCTTTTAGTTCTACGTTTGACTGAGAAGTTACATTGGAAGTAGCCAAACAAAAAAGCAACTGATGGTAATGAAAATATGACGACTTATCTTTCATCCCAGAATGCATGTATGTCAGTACATCAAAAGTTTGTGGTACAGAAATCTGAATTTATTAAGATTAATGCTGGAGTAGCAATTTTATATCTAGCAAAAATTAAGATTTATAAACACATTAATTAGGTCTTTGACTGTGATGATGCCAAGAGATTACTGGATGCAAATTCTTCAGATGATTAAGAATAAAAGGTAGATATTGCTCAGAGTCTATTCCTGACTAATTAGCTTTTGGTTCTGTTTGTTGTTGTTTTTAAAACCCAAAACCTAGCAATTTTGTTATTCAACTAAATGGGGGCAGGGATGGCTTTACCTGAACTTAAGAGTTACTTATGTGGTGCTCTCACAATGTAAAAATTAGATATGCAAGTTTTATTTGCACAGTGGCATGCATAGAAATATGTCAGATTTAATTTAGTAGAAAGGCACCCATTTGCTCCTCAAGTTATTCCATATTATTCAAAATCAACAAAGAAGTAAAACTTAACACTTCCTATCCCCACTAACCAAGCAGGTGTACGTACATACATACATACACAGATATATATAAAATGAAGACTTGGAGGAGCTCTGTGTTCATAGTGTTGGGTGTTCAAAATTTACTCGGATAACTTTGTCAACTGCTATCTATTTACACTAACTACTCAAAATAAAATTTTAAATATAGATTAAGGTTTTTACTCTACATTTAAATGAGTACTGGAGAGGAAAAACATTTCTGTCCTCCAATTACTTAATACAATAATTGTATTTATAGAGTGACTCCTTGTCATGCCAAAGCACTCTGTTTACTGTACAAAAAAACCTACCTAAACATGTGATAATGAAAGACTTTAACTGACATAACCAACTGGCAAGACAGAAGAGGAAGACAGAGTAGGAAAGCAGCTACCACAATATGTGATCAGTACCATAAAATGGAAGAATTTGACAGTTGCAGGTCTCAGCAATGCAGATTTGGGGACTTCCATAGGCCAATTTATAATTGTATATATACTAAATTTATGTCTAAGTTGTAAAACAAATTTTACAAGATTTCTGTTAGAAAAATTGATGCGTTAAATAAAATAAAGCTATAACTCTTAAAATACAAATATCAAAATATATTAGATCCAGTTTAAGAAAGGGACTGAAATGAATAAAATCAATATAGGACTAGCTGTGGTCATTCTAAGAAAACTTTGGGTGGGAAAAGCTGTAAGATAGAGGCTCTAGAAAAGTGGTATTACTAAAGATGTGCTAGGTGCCTCAGAGAAAATAAGACAGCATTAGGTCCTGGCTCCAATGAAGTCAATGACAAAGCTCTCACTGAGTTCAAAGGCGTCCGAATTTTACCCCCAGTCTCTGCCCCAAAGATTTTATAATCTAGATGGTACATTACTGCTGGGATAGAATTAGAATTTACTACCTGTGATACCAGTTGCTCAATCTGTTCCTTTGCATCTTCAGCAGCTACACTTATAGCCAAATCTGGGGAGGGGGGGAAAAAGGGAAAAAAAAGTATTTTTTCAAAATACAGTAGTTGATCATCACATTGGACAAAATTCTGTCTATATAGGACAAGAAAGCAATTTAGGTAATAGTCACTTAATGTGGAAAATATTTGTGATAATCTTTTCAACCATTAGACAATCTGCTGTTTGAGAAGCTGCACTGCTGTAGCCTGACAATTTTGTTATCATACATCTCTGAACAGAAAATTGTTCTTTGATGTGAGGCGAACTGATTTTGGCTTCAAGTCAAAATAAATCTCATTAAAAAAAGAAAAAACATCTGGCCAGTCCAATGATTCAGATGATAGTACAATGTGCTATCATATGGGAGGACCTAGATTTCACTCTACCCTGAGGTTAAGGGTTGTGTTTATTATAGAGAAGACCCACTGGATATCCAGCGTGAAGGTGAGTTCATACACAAACTCTCTGAAATACTGTCAGGAGCTAGCATAAAACTGTCATAATTGAAGAGGGCCATCATATTTCTTGGTCACATACTCTGAACAACAGTATAGCGGTTTCTAATGCATGGGGAAAGGAGGTCCAATTAGAAATTAGCAGGGATTAATCGAGGCCCAGGCTCCCAGTTTGGACTGACCTAATATTATCTTGAGTCCCTGCCCATTGATAAGTTGAAACTGCCTTAGGAGCACACATGTTCACATTAATAAAAAAAAATTTCAAATTTTAAATACTTAAACTTTAGAAAAAAATTATTTTTTCTGCTCCCTTCCCAATGTAACCTTTTAGCCAATTATGTCTCAGTTTACCTGCCTGTAAAATGGGGATATTTACCTTAGGGGGCTGAGGCGTTGTAAAGATTGTTAAGATTTTTTTTAAATAAAGGTGACAGAGAAGTGAAAAGTATTCTGAACCAAAACTGCTATAATTTAAGGAAGGCTCCAAAGACTCTACACTCAGCCTGGTCACTTATTACAAAATTACTGTTTCCCTTGACACGGAGAAAGCCTTCTACTGGGTCAGATGAAGTTTCTTATTGCAGCTTTTAAACATATATAGTTTGGAATGAAGTTTTTAAAAAATGAATAGTTACTCTTTATAAATCTGCTTAGCCAGAATACTAGTAAATAGTATCCCCACTAGGCATCTTGTAATTTAGGAGAAGGACTAGGCAGGATTGTCCCAACTCTTTTGCTTTTTCATCTCTGGTTATCCATAGCCCCATACCCTTTAAACTGGAGCCCAAATGTCAGTAAATATCTAGGATCTGTATTTCATGATGACATCCCAGCTACTGTTGAAACTAATCTCTAACTCATACCAGTGAAGACAAGAAAACATTGGTAAACAGCCACCCCAAAACATCTAATGGGGAAGACTTGATTTGATTGAGGCCCCAGCTCTTTCAGGGGTTACGCATGGGAGGATCCATGGGATTCAATGGGACTCTCCATTAATGCAGGGGTCTACCCGCACAATGTTACTTATTTTCAAATCAGAGACTAAGAAATCATTTTTCACTTCTATTTTGAAAGGACACAATGTGTTTTGAGAACTCCAGTGTTTTCTAATGAACAACAAAGGCTACACTACCATTTTTGTCGGTATAACTTATGTCGTTCAGGGGTGTGAAAAAACACACATCCCTGAGCAACATGAGATATACCGACAGAAGCGCCGGTGTGAACAGCGCTATGTCGGCTGGAGAGCTGCGTTGGTTCAGCTGTGCCGCTGTAAGCTCACTAATGCAGACATTGCCAAACACTAATTTTATACCTCTCTGAAAACCTCAACCTCTATCCACTACATGAATCAAAATAACTGCATTTGGAGCACTACACAAGGAATACCTTGCATAGAGGACATGGAGCTGTTTTGCCTATTTGACAGAATTCTAATTTCAAGATCAATGCAAGAAATCATCTTTTGGGAAACTTAAAATTCGCAAGGCATTAACCTGAAGATGATGTATCACCAGGTAAATTGTGTTGCTTTGCATGACTGCAACATAAATATTGAGTTTCATTATTCTCGATTTTTAACATGCCGGTGAGGGGTTGCATAAAGAGATCTGACTTTAATATGCAACTGAGACTGAAAAGAAATACTTCCTTTCTCATCAGACCTTTAAATAACTCATGCAACACAGCTTCTGAGATTAATATTTTATAAATCTACAGGATCCTTGAAACAAATCAAGGCTTACACAGCTAACCTGGAAAAAAGACCTAGACTGTACTATACCCTTGACAGCACAGAAAAAATCTAAGGAGTTATATAGAGATGAAGTAGGTTATAAATCTCTCTTTTTTTATATTGTCAAAAGGTACGTGGATCCCACACGCCTTGCTAAATCTGTTATTCCCATCTCCTACTTCTGCTGTTCACCTGGGACACTCTCATATGCAGTTTCTATGGCCACCAAAATTCACTTTTTGGACATAGTCCAGAAGAGTAATGATACTGGTAGTCTAAATATGTCACTATCCTTATTCCTGATAGCAGGGCTGAGAATGTAAAGTTCTTTGCCAACAGATAAGTACAAAAATTTACTTTGTATCCTTCACACTAAGTGAACTGGGAAGACTTTTCAAATATTCACGTAGGCCACTAGTGGCTTTAGAGTTTAACATGCACAAATATTGAATTATCTTTTGGCAGACAATCAGCAGAAAATGACTGCTCAGAGAATTTCTTAATACTCAGGAACCACTCCCTAGGTAGATTACTCAGTGCTCTGAAAAGAAGGCACAAGGCAGAGCCCAGCAGACTAGACTGTAAGCTCTTTGGAGTAGGGACTGTCTGACTGTTCTGTGCCCAGGGGCGGCTCCAGGCACCAGCGCACCAAGCGCGTGCCTGGGGCGGCAAGCCGCGGGGAGCAGCCTGCCGGTCGCTGTGGGGGCGGCAGGCAGGGAGCCTTCGGCGGCATGCCTGCGGGAGGTCCACCGGTACTGCGGCTTCGGCAGCAATTTGGCAACGGGTACGCCGAAGCCGATGGACCGGTGGACCTCCCGCAGGCATGCCGCCGAATCCGCGTTACCAGCGGACCTCCCGCAGGCACACCACCGAAAGCCGCCTGACTGCCGTGCTTGGGGCGGCAAAATACATAGAGCCGCCCCTGTCTGTGCCAATGCAGTCCTGGTCCAACACTGGGGCTCCTAGGCACCACCACAATACATATAACAACAACAACAGTGGCCTTTCTCCAAACACTGTCACAAATTCAGACAATTGCAGTATGTTTCATTTAATGTGGAGACCTATTGGGTTCTCCAAACTCACAAGGACTCAAATGCCCACTCTGCCCTCCCAATTCCAGAAACACTTTCAATCCCCTAATGTTTGTCAACCAATATACATATACCACATGCACTCCTCTGAATAGTTACCATGTTACATGATCATCATCATAAAAGTATTATGAGAAGAATTTGATTAGCTAGTGAATGTTCCAGTTGTGGAGGCACCAAGAGAAACCACATAAGTCAAACTCATTAACCAATTTACGTTGCAGGCAATCTTTACAATTGTCTAAGAAAAAATAGTAAGGAAATCACATAAGTGTTATCTGCTATTTTAAGTTCACATTTTTCATATTTCAAGTATTGTAGACTTTGACCTGGTTGGCACCTGTAGTTGTTTATGTGATTTGCACAGCAATCAGCCATAAGTTGAAAATGTCAAGTTCCAGTCCTCACCCTCTCTGGCTGGCTACAAGTAGCTATTCTGATTCTACTTCCATAGTAACTGAAGTTGAATAAGGTAAAGGAGAGCAGAGCACTTTTAGATATTTAAAACCCTGTCCTCACTTTTACCACTCTGATAGCTGTTTCCTTTGATAACAGAAATGGAAACCAGAATCCGCAGAAAAATTCAGACTCCTTGGTTTTCAGCCCATTTCCACCAAAATTGGAAATTGAAATCCAGGAAAGTAAAATAATTGCTTTTAATTACTATTGATCTTTTTCTAAAGTTCCCCATTACAATGATGAAAATTGGGATGGGAAAGGTCACTGGCAGATAGTATTGGAGAGGGAAAGCTCTCACTTATCTTTTCCATTGCTCAACAGGTAAACAGCAGACTATTATGAACCTTGATTCTATAATAATGTAAATGTAAAGAAAAACATTTTAAGTGTTCCCTTTTAGAAACAAGAGGAGCTTCCACACTTAAAATGAGTAAAAATCTTTCATTTAAGTTATAAATATTTTAAAACATTTATAAGAGCAAAAGCATGGTATAACCAGACCATACTAAAGCATATACCAAGGGACTAAAGAACATTTATTGTATCTTCCTCTGAGGGCCTGACTTCAGGGAGCTTTGAATCAACGGGAGTCTTTCCAGTTGAGATGCTTTGCATCAGTCTTTTAACGAGCTAAGGGAAAACTATGATATTATCCCTTATCTTATGAGAGTCTTTTCATGTGTTATTGTTTACATATGTCAAAAAACACGGTCAATAAACAGTTTTCAAAAATTTGAAACACTTGGGAACAGCTAGGTTTAGAATGCTGAAACACCTGATATTACTGCCTCTTGTAGGTACAGCATGCAAGACAGGGGCTTCTTGGATTTTTACTAATGATCATTTAATGAAAGAGATCCTTTCAGCCTGGGTCTCTCTTTTGGTGCCCTGTATTATTTTGATGCCTTTGTCAGATTCTCACAGCACACCAGAGTTTATGGCTTGATATGTTTCCCAAGGTAACATCTACATTGCTGCTGTCTCTCAGACAGATTGGGGTCTTCGATACTGAGACAACCCAGGAGCAGTAAAGAGGCAAAATAAATCAGTCTTTTATCTATTTACACTGAAGTTTTTATACCAGCTCTTCTTGACTGCTACTTCCCTATTAACTTCAAATGCTTCTAACCTAACCAGTAAAGAGCAAAGTCTTATTAGTGCTACAAACTTGTTAGGCCAGAGTTTTGAGGGGTACTGTGAGCTCCAGCACCCCAAACATTATGTAAAGCAATTAAAACAAGTCACATTTAATTTTTTAGATTAGCCCCTTAAAGAAGCAACTGAGACATGTATGAAAAAATATTCACGCTGAAGTCACCATTTTAAACTATTAAAAATTATTCCTTAAATTGTTTATTATGTACACAATCTCTTTATATGAAAAATAAGATGGGGGGGGTTGGGAGGAGGGGGTCATTCTATTGTGCTTCTTTATGAAAAAGTCTTGAGCGTAAGACGAAGTATAAAACTATGTACATATTTTTCTCCACTGTGCATGTTACCAGCAAATACATTTGATAGAAGAAAGTTCTAAGATATCTAATTACCTTTACCCCTTTTTTGTAAAATGGCAATGGATAAGAATGTTTAACACTGTTGAGAAATATTCAACTTTCCCTCTGCCATCTCAAAAGTGCAGGATGCTTGTGAAAGAAGAGGCTGCTCTTAGCATAAAAGAAAAGGATATTTCTAAGACTATGCAAACTAAGGTTCTGATCCTGCAATGAGCTCCATGTGAGCAAATCCCTAAGCCCATACTGACACCCATTGACTTTAATTGGGTCCACACACCTACAATTCCATTGCCCTCTCCCCCTTTTGAAGTTAATTAATTTTTAAGGTTTTTTTAAAAAAACTGACTGACTTTCCCCTTACACAGCAATAAACTTGAAACTTCTATTCTAAGGCTGGGGTGACAGTTTGGAGGAAGGGAGATTCACCTTCATCAGGAAAACTGTTTCAGTGAGATATTTACAGTTAAGCAAAATCCTTCAACCTGAGAGGGATTGAAATATGGCTTTAAAAAGAGACTGGGAGATTGCATTTTGGGATTAAACTGTTATTTTGGTGAGGAAGATAAACTTTACAAGAAAGAAAAATCAATATTTTTATTTCAGTTTGAAGTTTGTTTATATTTAAATATTCCCCTGCAGGGTTTGCAACCCCAAAATTGTGCTAGTGAAAAAGAACCAGATATCAAGGTTGGTTAAGAACAAATTGACAATGCTATGTTATTCTCCAAGATGAGAGAGATGTTTTCAGAGCACAAATAATGAAAAACAAATTAGATTTGGAAGTCTTTCATTTTTACCCATCCAAGGCAGTGGTTTCCAAACTGTGGTACACAGACCACTGGGCTGTGGAAAGCCGGCTGCTCACTTGGGACTAACTCTCCTCTTTTATTCTCCCATCTGCCAAAGCATATTACAGGTCAGGTAAACCACATTAATACTGGGAAAGTATTTCCTTTTTCATGTTAGCAATTGCTCATTGCAATATCGATAGATGGGGAGATGCTCCATGACACTCCTCTGTATTAAGAGGTGCTCCACACATCCTAAAAACCCTGCAGCACCCTTGGCCTAAACGGCTATTTGGAATAGATGTAAGAATTATTTAGTTTTTAAAACACTTGACTTTTACCTGACTGGGTCCCCATCCAGCCTTAAGAGTTGGTAATTTCTCTAGGACTCTACCTAGAGGTTGTGGAATCCCCCTCACTAGAGGTTTTTAAGAGCAGGTTGGAGAAACACCTGTCAGGGCTGGTCTAGGTTTCCCTGGTCCTGCACAGCGCTGGGGCTGGGGCTCCCCAGCACTACCTTTCTGTGATTCTCACACTACGCAACCACCAGCACTTCACAGACAGCACCAGACACAACCCCGGCCCTGGCACCCCCGCCGGGCACCCCCTCCCGCCGCAGCCCGCGGGGCTGGGGTTCTGGGGGAGGAGGCACCCCCCGAGGCTCCCCCGCCGGCCCCCAGGCTAACTAGGCTGCGGTCCCTTCCCCGGTGTCAGGGGAGCAGCGCGGGACCCTACCCCGCCCCGGTGCTCGCGGCCAACGGCCAGCAGCACCCCCGGGCGGCAGGCGAAGCGCTCCCGGCCCTCACCACAGAGCCTCCCGCCCGGCGCGGGACGCTCCGAGTCCGGGCAGCCTCCGGCCGGCGGGCGGGCGGCAGAGGGCGCCGTGCGGGGGCCCGGGGAGGCGGCTGCTCGCCTCCTCTCCCAGCCCATCCCACCAACAAACTTCGAGGAAGGGGGAACGTCCCTCCGTGGCCACTTCCCGCCCGCGGAGAGGAAGCGAGCGACCGCTACGGCTCCGGTGCCGCCGCCCCCCATGCCCGGTCTCTCCCCCGCCAACAGCGCGCAGACCAAAGCCCCCCGGCCACTCACCCGGCGCGCAGAGCGGCGGCAGGAGCAGCAGCGCGAGGAGCAGCCAGCAGCAGCCGCCGCGCTCCCGAGGCATCCTGGCAGCGGCCGCAGCCCGCGCGGGGAGGGGAAGGGAGCGGAGCGTCTGGCTCCCCGCCTCTCTCTGCGGCAGGAGCTCAAGCCAGCGGCCTCAGGGTGGTGCTTCTGCCGCCGCCGCCAACCCGCCCCACTGGAGCGCGAACGGGCGCCAGGAATCAGAGAGCCGCCGCGGCGCGTGAGAGGCGCCATCTAGCGGGCGGCAGGGGGAAGGGCGGCCCCTCGGAGCTCCGCACACCCAGCGGCTGACGAGCCTGGCTCACCGACTCCACCCTCCTGCAGAGACCCCCCCTCACACAGATCTCCTCACCCCCCCCAATCGTACTCCCCGCACGTCCCCCTTTCCCTAGAGACCCCCATTCTGCACCCCACACGCTCCCGAGACATCCCACCCTACTCCCCCACATCTCCCCAGAGACACACCTCCATCCTACTCCATACCTCGCCCCTTCCCCCAGAGACCCCCGTCCTACACACCCCGAACATCCTCACACCCTCCCTCCCCAGACATCTCCATCCTGCACACCAACATCCTCACACCCTCTCCCCCCAGAGACTCCTCCATCCTACTCCCCACACCTCCCCCCAGACACCCTGCCATCCTACACCCCTACAGCCTCACACCCTCTCCCCCCAGTTACCTCCATCCTACTGTCCACACCTCTCCCCTTCCCCAGAGATCCCCCCATCCTACACCCCAACATCCTTACATCCTTTCCCGCACAGACACCTCCATCTTATTCCCCATACTTACAGACACTCCCATCCTGCACACCAACATCCCTCTCGCCCCAGAGACACCTCCATCCTCCTCCCCATACGTCTCCCTTCCCCCAGAGGCCCCCATCCTACACTCCCAACATCCTCACTCTCTCTTCCCAGAGACACCTCCATCCTATACCCCATACTTCAAGCAGAGATCTCCCCCATACTACTCCCCCACATCTCCCCAGAGACACCTCTGCACACTTTCCCTATAGACGCCTCCATCCTACTCCCCACACCTCCCCACTCCCCCCAGAAGCTCCCCATCCTACATCTCCCCAGAGACACTTCCATCCTACTCTCCACTCCCCTCATAAACCCTCCCATCCGACACCCCACACATCTTCACTCCCCCCAAAGACACCACCATCCTACACCCCTATCCAACTTCCCTCCACCCACCCCCCGCATCCCTCAGTACCACTCAGAAACACCACCATCCAACTCCCCACCACACCGCCAGCACCTCACACACATCCAGCATCCCCATATGCACCTCAGCTCTCCCTCCACAGATACCTAGCGGGGAGCAGCTACCATACAGATAGTTCCTCTACAGACACCTAGTAACTTTCACTCAGAACTAGGCTTGGAAGGATTAGATTTTGTATTTGTAAGTGTCAGTATACATTGATTTCACTGCACACACACAAACTGATGAAAAATATTTTCATCAATGATAATCAAAAGTTATGGATAGGCAAAGTAAGAACAATGCTGCATGAAAACTTAGTTTGATTTAAGGATATTTACTTTGTATATTTTGATGTGAAATTGACAATTTGTGTTTTAAAGGTTATAAAGCTTTAAATTTTTGAATCAACATCTATGGCTATTAAATAATTAATTGTGCAACACCCCCATAATTTCCCACAACTGTGAAAATGTAAATATATAAAAATAGAAAAAAAACCCTGAAATATACATTATCAAAAATTTTTAAAAATTGAATTCTGCCAAGCCTACTCATATAGGGCTCTACCAAATTCAGGGTCCATTTTGGTCAATTTCACGGTCATAGGATTTTAAAAATCGTAACTTTCATTATTTCAGCTATTTAAATCTGAAATGTCATGGTGTTGTAACTGTAGGGGTCTTGACCCAAAAAGGAGTTGTGGAAGGGGCACAAGGTTATTGAGGGAGGGGGGGGGGGCACGGTACTGTTACCTTTACTTCTGCGCCACTGCTGGTGATGATGCTGCCTTCAGAGCTGGGCAGCTGGCGAGCGGCGGCTGCTGGCCAGGAGCTCAGCTCTGAAGGCAGAGCCACCGCCAGTAGCAGCACAGAAGTAAGGATGGCCTGTTATGGTGTTGCCACCCTTCTGCACAGCTGCCTGCAGAGCCGGGCCCTCAGACAGCAGCTGCCACTGTCCAGCCACCCAGCTCTGCAATCAGGAGCGCAGCCAGCTTCTTACTAGAAATACCCGCCACCCGTCTACAGGACCAGATTACGTCAGTCTTTGGTGCTAGGCATGGGGCCCTCCAGGGCTCTGCCTCTGCGGCCCCGCATCATAGTCCTATCCCCTGTTGGTGTTGTGTTGCAGGTGAGACCCCACTCCTCTTTACAAGGAAGTAAGGACAGCATCATGGGGCTATCTTTTCCTCAGAATTGGCAGCAGGGACCTCACTCTAGTGCAGTACCCTCCACTTGACCCAGAAAATGGACTGTGTCTAATTGGATGTGTGGGCTCCTGCCACACATTCAGTCTTCTCCTGGGGTGGTTTAGGTAGGGTACCCCAGAGTAGGGAGCCTTGGAGGTGAATGAGGAAACTCATCTTTGTCAGAGCTTTATTTTCAAGCTGTCTGCAAACTCAGGCAGATATCACTACATCATTTGCCCTTCATTCATGTTTTCAAACTTTTCTTGGGAACAATGAGAGGTGGAAACATGCTTTAAAAAGAAAAAAGCTGAGAGTGACTAGTCACATGACTCCAGGAGTGAGGGCCTTAGCCATGGACATATAGGATATGTCGATGCTGCAGCTGGGAGGAAGCCTCCCGGCCTGTGTAGACAGACTTGCACTAGCGGAGCTTGAGCTAACTAGCTCTCAAGTCCAAAAGCCTAAGTTCCAAATGTATTTTTTCCTTTTTGTTTTTAATAAAATTTACCTTTTTTAAGAACAGGATTGGATTTTTGGTGTCCTAAAAGGTTTGTGCATGTTGTTTGATTAGCTGGTAGCCACAGCTAATTTCCTTTGTTTTCTTTCTCAGTTCTTCCCCAGGGGTGTGTGAAAGGGCTTGAGGGTACTCCACAGGCAGGAATTCCCAAGTGCTCCTTCCTGAGTTCAAAGGGGTTTTTTTTGCATTTGGGTGCTGGCAGCGTTTACCAAGCCAAGGTCAGAGAAAAGCTGTAACCTTGGGAGTTTAATACAAGCCTGGAGTGGCAAGTATTAATTTTTAAAATCCTTGCGGGCCCCACTTCTACATTCGGAGTGACAGAGTTGCGATTCAGACTTGGCAAGGGGTGTGGGGAAAAGACTGTGTGGACACAATACAATCATGTTTGTTACAATTTAGTCAGGCCACTACTCTCCAGCCACCCAGCTCTGAAGGCAGCACACAAGTAAGGGTGGCAATACTGTGACCCCCTACAATAGCCTTGTGACCCCTTTTGGGTCGAGTCCCGCAGTTTGAGAAATGTTGAGTCTTAAGGGCTTTACAGGTTTATATTTTGCCGTTTTAAAAATACATATTCATGCTTTGTTACAACACCATGAAATTTAAGATTTAAATAACTGAAACAGTGAAATTCAATAATTTTAAAATGCTACAATTGTGACATTTACAAAAATGGACCATGAATTTTGTCATGATATTCAGTCACTAGTTACTTCACAAAAAACAGAGCTAGCAGGAAGAATGAGGGCATTAAATGATGACAGGTATATAAAAGACTTACCTATGACTTCAATAAACCTACTATTTGTTGTTTGTAAGTCTCCTCCTCGCCTAGGAGCTGGGACTGTCAAATTGTTGTGGGCCCTATTTTGGAGGACAAATAGATCTTTGTTTTCTGTTAGGTGAAGATTTTAAAGAGAGAAAAGTGACATTTTCATGGGCTGAGGAGTAAATGGGCCTGGCAGCCATCTGACTCCTTTTAAATACAAAATGTAGAAGTATTATTGCAGAAGGAGCTACTCTGAAATGTACCACAACCTGTAGGGATAGTAGCAAGTATCTAATGCTTGAGAAAAAAGAAAAATAATCCCTAAAGTGGATGGGCCAAATTCTAGCCAATGTGTGAAATGGCATAATCAACTCTCCAAACAGAAAAAAACATGTGAGCTGTAAAATCAACATTAAAAACATTACCTGGGCACCCATTGAAGAGTTGCTCGCATAGCTCAGATGTGCAGCTATTTCTTCAAGAATTAATAATCCAAGAGAAGGGATGAGCGAGGGGCTTGTGAAGCATCTACATGATATGTAGATATGCCCACCAAGCCAACGCTGGACGAGGGGGCATACATATATAATAGAGAGATCACAAAGGGATTTACAAACATAGGTAAACGTTACTATCACAGTTTTATATACAGAAGGCCAGATTCTGGCCCTTGAAGTGGCTCCTTTGTGCTGTCTGAGCAACGCAGAGGGGCCAGAAATGTGATAAAAACACCTAGATGTGGATTCTATATCATCCGCTCCCAGGCATAGGTGGTATGTTGGGGCAGAAAGGGGTAAGCACTCTGGTAATCCTCAGCTATGAAATGGTCTGAGGCTGCTGTAAGTTGCACCAGCCCCTACCTGCTCACAGAAGGGGTTGGAGGACAAAGATGGCACAGTGTCACCTACGGTTGTATCGTTCTCAGACCCTGTGCTAATTGCGTGCTGGCTGGACCCAAGGATTGGACTGAGAGAAACTAAGGCAGTGGCTCAGTGAGTTGCCCAAAGTAATACTGTCAATGGCAGAACCAAGAATACAACCCAGGTTTCCCGACTTGCAGTCCTGTAATCTATCTACGGGCCACAGTAGCTCTTCAGCTAGCTGCATAATTAGTCAGAAAATTAATCTGGGCTTTCTTTAATATGAATAAATACCTGAATGAATGAATTTCCACTCTAAGTGCTGGTGATGCTGAATAGTGACAGGGTAGAAAGCTTAGGCCAATAAGCTTTCAGTTCTTCATTTTCTACTCCTGGTTTTACTTTTATTTTCCATCTGTGGCTGAATACTTTCCTCCCCTCCCCATCCTCTCCCAAGAGTTAGTTCATCCAAAAGCAGGGAAGCTATAGAACTGGCTGCAAGAATGTAAATCTTAGGCAGAAGAAAAGACCATCTGGTCTGATGTTCCTTCCCTCAAGTAGGATCAGCTTGTTGGCCAATTTTTAAAACTTAAGTTTCTTTCTAAGAATACCTTGGGCCTGATTCTGTTGCCTTGCACTGTGCGTAATCATTTTACACCGGCGCAAACTTTCTGAAAAAATGCTACCCCGTCAGTTTAACACTTGCTTTGCATAGGTAATAGTGTTGCCAGGCAGGAGCCCAGTTTACTGCTGAAAAGTCCAGTCGAAAAGGGGACCTAGCACTGTCTGGTCAGATGCACTGATCAGACACAAAAAGTCCGTTTACCGCAGGTGGGGAGGAGAGGCGCAGGGTCATCAACCCGTGCCAGCCTCTGCTCAATCAGGGCCGCCTCCTACCTGTGTCTCTTGGGTGGGCAGGCAGCAGACTCTGTCAGGCTGCAGCTCCTGTAAGCAGAGGGAGCCCAGCTGTGTGGAGGGGCTGGGGGAGAGGAGGGAGTTGGAGAGGATCCATCCAGCCACAAGGCACAAGGAAGGGGGAGGAGGGAGAGGAGCAAGGGACACGGGGGAGCCCCAGGGAGAAGAGGCGGAGCAGGGGGTCCGGTTTTCAGCAATTAGAGAGTTGGGAACCCTCCTGGTATAAGTGAGTGCACAAAGTGCAGAGCAATGAAGAATCAAACCCCTTGTCTCCTCCTTGTTTTCCTCCTCCCCCATTTGACTGAGAACTTGGATGAAGTTTAAATATTGTCCTTTGGGACCATTAAGGATTTCTTGTGTTGTGCAGTTTTCCATAGTGTGTATAAAATACCTGTCATCAGGCTAGCATTATGCAGTACTACTAACATTTTAGGAAGAAAGCCTTCCAGGAATTTTGGCTATAAAGCCCAAAGCAACTTTAATGTTGCTGGGGGGGGGGCGGGGGGAAGGGAGGGAAGGTTCCCACACAAATTCAAATAAGATCCAAAGGGATCCCAAATGCTTTACAATCAACACAGCACCATCCAACTGCAGCAACCTCAGTTGAGTGAGAAATATAGGAGGAAAAATTGAAGACAGATGAAGCCAACGCAATGTCAAAAGAGATTTAGGAGATTGAAATCAAAGCCTGCCAATAAATTAATAGTACTAAAGAGAATGTGACATATGCATTTCTGAACAGATGATGTTGCGTTATGGTTCCTCACAGAAGATTGCTTACCATGCACAGTAGATTATTTATGCTATTTAATAATAGGTAGCACTTATATAGTATTTTACATCTTCAAAATGCTTTACGAACAGCTAATCCTGAAAACATTTGGTTACATGGCATGCTCACTGCTGGAACACCGTCAGGTTTGGCCACAACATTGCAGCAATTCTTTTACCCTACCACCCCTTCCAGTCTGGTGTTCTCTAGTCCAGCGGTTCTCAAACAGGGGTTCGTGGACCCCAGGGGGTCCTCAGAGAGTGCATAGGGGGTCTGCAAAATATTACGAAAAAAAATTACACCTCCGAGCATGATCTCCACCCCATGACTCCCTCAGAGGCCACCCAACCTGTTTAGTTTGAGGGAGCGCAAGGAAAAATTGCAGCATCACTGCAGAAGAGAGATCTCCCTCCCCCTGCCATCAGAAGGGGTTGTCTCACAGCCATTGACTCCACAAACAGGAAGCAGCTAGCCAAGGAGAAACACCACTGTTCTCCCCTGCTACATCAGCATTTCAGGGAGCAGAGCCTAGCCTGAGAGAAGGCAGTCTTCTGATCACCATGTGCTAAAGAATCTGACCCTAGCTCTACAGCCAGATCAGTTTCTTATTCGCAGCGCTAGGTCTGAGTCCCCACGCCATGTGGACTGGGTAACGGGAGGGTGGGACAGCAGCTCCTGATGCCTCACAGCAGAGCTCCAGTTGGGCCATTCCAATGAGGAGGAGCCAGGCCTGCAGAGCCTGGTACGTAGGGCCTAACCCAGATGCCTTTGTCCTTTCTCACACTGCATGCTCCCTCAGCAGTGTGTGCAGCAGGCATATGAGGGTTACACACAGCACAGCTGACCCCCTCCTTACTCAGTCAGATCAGGGCATCACTGCACAGGCTCAGCCCACAGTTTGAAAACCTCTGTTAGATCCAGAGGTGAGGTGTGGGGTGGTCCCGTGCCCCTCCAAAACCTTTAAGTTGTGCCCCCCCCCCACTATCAACAGTTACACGTCGCCTCAGTCTGCATTGCCTAATGATTAAAATCGACAAATCTATTTCTGTTTACACAACATATTCCATGGTGCATGAACAATGCCATAATACTCACATTGTACAAGTGTTAACAATTGACCATGTGAGAGACAGGATTGTTGCTCACCGTTCAACTTTGGCAGAGTACTTCAGAGTTTACTTTAAAAATATAAACATGGAAGAATACGATTGGGTTCGGGATCCATTCTCAACTTTTGTTATGTGATCTTGCCATTTGAGTGGAAAAAGTAGAACAGGAGCTGCTCGAACTATCCTGTGACCACACGCTGAAAATTAAGTTTCAGGAACAAACACCTTGTCAGTTTTTGCCAACTGTTCCTGTTTTAGTTACAGAAGCAATTAAAGCGTTGCTACCTTTCCCAACATATATACAGTATATGAAGCATCATTCTCTGCCATGCCAGCTATGAAGACAAAGTTCAGGTCCCGACTGGAAGTGGAGAATGATTTATGAGTTTGCTTGTCAACCATCACACCAAGGATAGATTGACTCTGCAGTAAGAAGCAGGCACACCCATCTCACTGATATCTGTAAGTACTCATACTCTTTTTCTTAAAGGATTACTAACTGTATGTGTTTATATGAAGTACACATATACTTTCATCAATCAGTCACTCAGTTGCAGTGATTAACACTGCATGTCCGTCGACAACAAAAAATTGAGAACCTCTGCTTTAGCCTACCCGTTTCCTGCTCTGTGTGCCAGCGTTCAGGCCGGGTCACCTTTCAAACACAGTCCCTTTCTGGGGTAACAGAAGAGTTCAGAAAGGACAAGTCCCAAAGTCTACGGGCTTTTCTGTCAAGCCTTCCCCCTTCTGAGATTTTATCAATCTTTGCCTCTCTCAGTTCTGAGGCACGTACCAGGTTCCAGCCCAGGGACCTTGCATTAGGCAATTAAGGGCTGCTCCTTCCAATTCCCTGCAGCCTGCTCCTATCTTTCCTTGCTCATCACTATTTCTTGCTAGACTGCAAATTCCATTACTCCTGCTCTAGGGTTCAATCACCTCATGTTACCCCTTCTCATCCAGATAGCAAGGAGCTTCTTCAAATCTACTTCCAGCCTTCCTGATGCTGGGTTGTGCTTCATAAAAGTACCCCATCTCTCCTTAAGGCAGAAGTTTCCCCAGCTCCTCCCCAGAAGCTGGATTCTCATTCAGGTAAGCTGCAGCACCTCAGTCTGTTCCTCCTCCAGCTGACCCTTTTTCCACCAATCAGCCCTTTCACTGTTAGACTTGGGGATTTTTAACAGGCAGACATTCCCCTTACAGTGTATATCCTCACTATGCTGGAAAAGACAGCATATATCCTAGACCCCTTCCCCAACACATCCCCTATTGGTTGGGTGAAAGCCATTCTGCAAGGGTCCTGGGCCGGGAACTTAAAGGAATAGTAATGGGTTTCTAGTCCCAAGTACTACTTACCCCCAAGACCATTTCCTCTCCACCCATATCTTCTATTTCCCAAACCCTTTCCTACATCAGACCTCCCCAACTCTTAAAGGGACGCAACAACCGAATGGGATTGAGCTGACCCCTAGGCCTTATTACTTTTAAGGAGCAGCCTAACCCCATCGCACATTCCTATAAAGTATGTAGGTAAATATTATGTGGCAGTCCCTGTGTGCTTAGTATCAAAACCCTTATAATAGAAAATCACTGATCTTTTGACATTCCTGATGACCTAGGGAACTGTAAAACTCAAGAAAAGACTAGGCAATGATCTTCTCTAAATAAATAATAGATTTTGTTTTCAGCATCATTATTACGTGACAATAATTTTGCTTATACAGATCAGGGCTCCTATTTTGGACAAAATACATGCAAGAGAGAAAATGATCATGAGTTTCTAACAGATTCATCAATATAAAAATTTTAAATGACTGTTCATCAGTCCCAATGTGGATATTTGCCCGAATATGGATATTACCAGCCTCCAGAGTATGTTTTCCATGTCTTCCATTTGGCTGCATGCTACTCAGAAATCTGAACTCATGGTATTCCATAGTAATAAGTTCTATATAGAATAAACATCAAGATTATAATGGTCATATTATTCATTGCAAATAAATAATCCAATTAATTTAGCCTATTCTTCTGTCTGTGAATATTTTGTGAACTGATTCTAATGTCTCTGAATATATTTGTTATTTATAAGTATTGAACTGTTCATGCAAATTTTAACATGTGGGAGGTTCACAAACTATTATAACTACTGGTTGTATATAAGTTATTTAAGTCATGTGGTATTGTTTCTGTTACCACTCTGAACTGCTGAAGCTTTTTAAACAGGAGAATAATGATTTCAAACATCTTCTGAAAGAGTGGATCTGTATACAACCCAAATGAGGTATTTGACTCACTTGAGCTGTAAACACTAAATTTACTCTACATTTAGAGTTTTTCTAAAAAATTTGCACTGGTGTAAACATCAGTGCAAATGTCTAATAGGGAGAGATGTAACTGGCATAAAGCAGAGCTTACAATGGTGCAATTTAAACCAGTAAATTACCAGAGTAAACCACACTGGCATAAGCCCTTCTTTACTTTGGTGCAGCATAGCTACACAGAGTAGCTGGTGCAAATTTCACTGAGGTAGACAGGCCCTTAGAGACCCTATTTATTGCACAGTCAACAGTCTTGTTGATTTCCTGCTCCACTCTATGACTAATCTAACAACAAATCCATGAAACTAAGAACCCTCAATTGTTGGTCCCTTGGAGGGGGGGGATGGAAGCTTAAAAAAAAGAGAGAGAGAGAAACACCTAAAACTTTCTCCTTCCTGACTTGCCTTATGGAATTTACTCTTGGGGGAATTCTGCACATCAACACAGCTGGCTGGTCTGGCGCCACAGCAGCCTCTGATGGGCAAAGCGCAGAACTGCAGCACTTCTTAGGCAAAATGTTTTTTATGAGGGAAACTACAAAATTATGTGAGACAGATGAATGTGCAGAATTCTCCCAGGAGTAAAAATTCTATGCCCAGTGTTGCTGAATTCATCACAGCACCCTGCCTGCAGAGCCAGGTTAGGACAGAGTGAGGCACACGGGGCTGCTGGGGCGGGGGGGTCACAGACTGAGGTTCAGAATGGCTAGTGCGGGGGACAGACTAGAGCATGGGCTCAGGAGCTAGTGGGGTGACAGTGTTGAGCCTGGGAATGAGAGCGGGGGGCTTCAGAGACCCATGTGGGTGGGGGATGCGGGGACAGGGGCAGATATGCCTGACTGAATGGGAGAGGCTTGGGGTCCGCCAGGGTCTGCATGGGGGAAGCTTCCCAACACTCTAACAATCCCACCCACCCCCAAACAAAAACCTCACACCCAACACCCTCCAGGTTCACTCCCAGGCGCCCTCCCTCTCCCTCAGCTCTTCCGTTACCTCTGACTCCCCCAAGCCTTTGCACTGCTTCTGACAGGTGCAGGAAATACAGTTCTGTATTGTAATTTAAATGAATTACAAAAAGTTCTGTATTAATATGCCTAGTAAGGAATCTGTTTATAAAAAAAAAATTACCAGAATCTTTTTTTTTTTGGTCTGTGTTATTACAGACTTACTTGCTGACAGATATTTTTAAATAAATTACCAAAATAATTGTAACTGGCATGATTATGTTGTGTTATTTTGACAAATAAAATATGCAGAATATTGTAGAATTTTCAAATATTGTGTGCAGAATTTTTAATTTTTTGGTGCAGAATTCCCCCAGGAGTAGGAATTGTAGCAAAGATAAGAAAGGCCAATAGACTTGACTAGTAGGGCAGTGACCTCATGGTTTATGTGGTGTTATGGTACCTCCAATGTCCAAAAGAGCATATACAGTTTTTTGTTTGCTGTTGTGGTGGAGAGATAAGCAATATAAGCTACCTTAAAGGCGTGCATTATTATTATTTTCTATTTTGGATTTTTAGTAGAAATATACAAGTGGCTCAGTAATAAAAATTAATACAAAATGTTGTGACTTGTTAAATTCCGTAACAGAAAAAAATCATTCTAAGATTGCACAGGGACATAAGACTACAGCCTTAGTTCTATATACAATGGTTTAGGACAGGGGTGGGCAAACTTTTTGGCCTGAGGGCCACATCTGGGTATGGAATTGATATGGCGGGCCATGAATGCTCACAAAATTGGGGGTTGGAGTGTGGGAGGGGGTGAGGGCTCCAGCTGGGGGTACAGGCTCTGGGGTGGGGCCAGAAATGAGGAGTATGGGAGGGGGCTCTGGACTGGGGGAAGGGGTTAGGGTGTGTGTGGGGGGTGAGGGCTCCAGCTGGGGATGTGGGCTCTGGGATGGGGCTGGGGATGAGGGGTTGGGGGTACAGAAGGGTGCGCCGGGCTGGGACCGAGGGGTTTGGAGGACGGGAGGGGGATCAGGGTCAGGGAGTGGGAGGGGGGCAGTGGTGCAGGCTCCGAGCGACGCTTACCTCAAGCAGCTCCCAGAAGCAGCAGAATGTCCCCCCTCTGGCTCCTATGCGGAGGCGCAGCCAGGCTGCTTTGCACACTGCCCTGTCCACAGGTGCTGCCCCTGCAGCTCCGATTGGCCGCAGATCCTGGTCACAGCATGCACGGAGCGGGGCAGGCCCCGGACCCCATTCCCCGGCTGGAGCGGGGCAAGCCCCAGACCCGTTTCCCGGCTAAAGCTCGAGGGCCAGATTAAAACTTCTGAAGGGCTGGATGTGGCCCCCAGGCCATAGTTTACCCACCCCTGGTTTAGGAGAATCAGGTAAAAAGATCTAGGCCAAAAGTGACTAGTTATTCTGGGTGCCTCACTTTTTGGGTGCCCAAATTGAGACACTAAGGTGGACTGATTTTCAGAGGGTGAATGCTCAGCACATTCTGAATATGGAAAAAAATCCCTTTTTATTTTATTTTTACCAGCATTTGGACACTGAAGTGTTTCTTAAGTTTTCTGGTTAAAACTGGTTTTGATTTGGCAGACTTTGGAAAATGCACTTCATACTCGCACCACTCTGGGTACTATGACTTTTAACATATTTTACCAATGTTCAAAATACAGGTAGCCTTCCTTCACATTTCATGCACATCTTGTAAGTGACTTTGGGTCATAAATACTTGTTTACTGATTTAAAGAAATATATAATAATCTTCTGCACATGTTAAAAGTCCAGTGGGCATTCAATATATTTAGTAAACAAAGCTCTTCCTCAAAATTTTTTAAACTTAACCAACACAATAAACTTTAGAGAATGATAATGAATCACAGAAGTTCAATAGTAGGAGAGAGACAAAGAGGCTTATTGGTTTCTTCAAACATCATAATGACATGTGGGATTCTCTCTGCCTCCTCCTCCCTCCTCCCAATGTTAAACATTGCAATTATAAGAGGGCCTGGAATAGATAGTATTCTAAGGTGTCCATATGGTCTAGTGTAGTGGTCCCCAACGCGGTGCCCGTGGGTGCCATAGCGCCCGCCGGGGCATTTATGTGCGCCTGCCTAGTGCCCAGCAGGGGAGAGAAGCCGCGGCCCCGCGCCCGCCGGGGACAGAGAACTCCGGGGCTGCAGGTGCCGGTGTTCTCTGTCCTCGCGGCTTCTCTCTGGATTCATATATTATGTAATATTAAATATGATGTTTTTCGTATTATTTAATGTACAAATACAAAATAAGCCTTGAAAAATTGTTGGCGCCCGCCACACTCTTCTGAAAACATGAATGTGCTACTGGTCACAAAAAGGTTGGGGACCACCAGACTCTAGTGGCTCGAGCACTAGCCTGAGACTAAGGAGGCCTGGTTTTTATTCCTGGCTCTGCTCCTAGCATAGTGGGTGACTTTGGGCAAGTTACTTTTAGCTCTCTGGGTCTCACTTGATCCATCTTAAAATTATTTACTGAGAAGAGTGGTGTTGTTATTGTATATGAAAGAGTACTTATCCATGGTTTCCCTTTGCCAGATTGATTGTTAAATGTCAAGTTCTCTTTTCCAAGCTAACATATAATTCTCTTTTTCGTTCCTCATCTGTTTTTCCATTTATCAGAAATTTGTATATTTAGAGAGAGAAACTATTTTTAATTAATTGAAGGTAATAAATAGAACAGGTCAAATTATTCATTGTAAATATTTATTGTAAATGTAGCCCTTTTTATTTTTCAAACCAATCCTGATTTATATAAATGTATTAATTATTTGAAGGTATTCAACACATTATTTATGCAAACAAATTTCAGCCTGTGTGTTACTTGCAAACTTGATTGTTTGCTACTTGAAATTTGTAGTGTGTGACTGGTCAGCTAAATTACATTGTTTCTGTTTTATTGGATTATCAACTTTTTAAACAAGAGAAAAAATAGATTACAACTAACATATTGAGAATGACAAATAATAAAGTTTGAGTAGGAAATTTCAAATGGATAATCATTCATCAGGCTATAATTAAGGCTAAGATTTTGTCATGGTTATTTTTAGTAAAAGTCATGGACATGTCACAGGCAATAAAAAAAATTCATGGAAGCCGTGACCTGTCTGTGACTTTTGCTGCGAGGCTCCATGGTTTCCACCACCACCCTGGTGGCTGGGAGCTGTGAGGTTCCCCTTCTGCCTGTGGCAGCTGGAAGCTGCGGGGGAGGAGGGAAGCCTCCACCCTCGGTGGCTGGGAGCTGCAGGGTGACCATATTTCCCAAAGAGAAAATGGGACACCCCCAGCCGCTTGCCCAAAGTGTCCCCCTCCCTCCCGTGTGAGGCTGTCACCTGTCGCTGGAAGCCTGAGGAGGGCTCCCTCAGTAGTCTGTCACCTGTCAATGGAACTTTGCAGGGGGCCCCCTGTCACTGCTGTTGCTGGAACCCTGCCAGGGCCCCGCTGGCTGCCAGCTTGAGTCCCGCAGCCCCTACGTCTGAAGCAGAAAATGTCATGGAGGTCTCTGGAAGTCACGGATTCCGGGAGGGAGTTAGGGTGAGGGAGGGGGCTCAGGGCTGGGGTGCAGGAGAGGGTGTGGGCTCCAGGCAGCGCTCACCTAGGGCGGCTCCCCACAAGCGGAAACATATCCTTCGGCTCCTAGGCGGAGGCACAGCCAGGCAGCTCTGCGTGCTGCCTCTTCCTGCAGGCGCCACCCCTGCAGCTCCCATTGGCTGGAAACTGCAGCCAATGGGAGTTGCGGAGCTGGTGCTTGGGGCGGGACCGCCCCTCCGCCTAGGAGCTCAGGGACATGTCACCGCTTCTGGGGAGCATTAAATGATAATTTAACTTTTTACTTGTGAAAATAGTCACAAATTATTTTTTTAACCTCATTTTAACAGGTAAATCAATACAATTTTTCAGTTAAGTGTATTTCGGCCAAGATATTTTTATTTTATATTTTGCTCGTAAAAAGAATCTGATGGTTATACTGTTAAAAGCAGGGTCAAAATGCTTGTTTCTTGAGTAAATGACTGGAAGTTCAGTTTCCTTACAAAATAAATGGTGCCAAGATATTATACTTGCCCTTTCACACTTTGTAAAATTGGTTCAGCAGGTTTTTTGTTTGTTTTTAATCCAAAGTATGCTTAAACAACAATTTTGGAGACACCAAGATAATGTATATCATCTAGGTAAAGTCATAAAGCAACATTCATATAGAGTCATGGCCAATTTTGTTTTAAGGAATTCAAATTAAACCCCCAAAAGGGAAATATGGAAAATACATATGTTCCATTTTAACCCATGTTTTATGGATGTATGTATTGCTTAGTTCAATCTACTGTTGTTCTTAATTTTGCCACCTAATAGAACTGCAGACTAGGAATTATTAGTCCATTTTTGTATCTAGATTTAAGGATATTTTTAACTCTGAGGTTTTCCACTCCACATAAGGCCTCAATCATCCATCAGGACAGGATAGTGCAGATGCTTGCACTATCCCATTGATTTCAGTGAGACACAGCACAGCTACTGAGGTCCAGGTTGATGCAGGAGCAGAATCATAATGAGTTAAATCACAGTTTGACAGGTGGTAAGGATTTTATCTAGAATTACTTTTGTAGTGTCTGGAAAAGATAAAAACAGCTGCCCAAGTCAGGAAATATAGAACTTTTCCTTCTCATTTAATCCATAGTCACTTTTGATAGAATATGATAGGAAATACTTTTTTCATTCAGATTTCCTAAATTGGAATTAGGTGTAGGTGTACTTACTTTTTTATTAACCATCTTGAACTCATATTTTATCAGGTATCTTTGCCTTTCTTGTTACTAGATCTCTCAATGTCTGAAGTGCTTGATATTAATTATAAGGCCTAAGATTTATTGATCTAATTTGAGCATTATTTTAGCATGTATGTTTTGTGTCTCAGCAATGACAGCAATCTAGGCCTAATTTGTCTCTTTTTCCTCTTAAACCCAATATTTCTGAACTATTTGAGATTTTGAGCAAAATTTTCTACAAAAAATAGTTTAAATTAAAAGGTGTGGGGGGCACAGGAAAGCAGCAGACACCTTTGTGGATCCGTCTTGTTAAACTTAAGTTTGGTAATACTTTCACTTTTGCAAGAGCAGCTGGAAAGTACTTGGAATTAAAGAGGTGGGAATCAGGAATGGATGATCTCACCTTTCCTCTACTGCATAGCTCAGTTACTCTGCAACTCCTCTAGAATGGCAAACACACCAGCTCCTCCTCATATCCACCTCAGACAGACCTCCTTCTCTGGTGACTTGGGTTGTGGGGAAGAGAAGAAAATCATGCCTTGCTCACATTTCCGAGACAAAGTTCTTCCCCAACTTCTCTGGCACCAAACCATCCTCTCCCTTGGGAGCAAATTGCTGTGCCATCTCTAGCAGCAATATCAACCCTCACATATACTTCTATCTCTAGAGGCAAACATATGCCCAATTTATTCCCACTTCCCCTTTTAATTGAATAACCTGATCCTATCCTTTGAGAAGAAAGAGTTGGAATTGTAGGAGAAAATGGAAAATAAAAAAAGTTTTACTTTGGGGATGGAAATCATAGTCCCCATGTTCTTTCTTTGGGGAGAAACTGACAACATGAAAAAGAAAAACAAGGGCCCAATACAGAAATAAATATTGATGGGCAAGGACAGATAGAGAACAATTAACACTGATGAGAATAATACTGACATAAGCATACTATGCAGTGTAAATCTATCCTTAAAAAACAGAGGAAAGGATTCACCAAAATGCAGCAGAAGACAAAGGAAAAATGGAAAGTGGGGAGAAAAAGTAAAATGAAGAATTAAATCAGTAAGGCCCAGATCCCAAAGGTATTTAGGGTCCTAACTTCTTAATGATCAGAACCTAATTCTTTAAAATGTTATTAATTTACAGCAAGCCTAATGCCCAAATGCCTACAAGTCATGCCTGGTCCCAGTTCTATAAAGAGACACCCAGGAATCTGGCAAGCTGAGGGGAATGGAGTGGGTTTTTTTTTGGGGGGGGGGGTGTCTTAAAAGAGAATTATTGGCCAGGCTACTTGTGCCTCCCACTGCACCAGCCCATCTCCTGTGGTGTTCTGCTCCCCGCCCCTACATCTAAGAGATTGTCTAGGTGGCTAGTCTAGAACAGGAGCGTCCACACGATGGTGGGAGATCCGAACTGCTTACTCCGGAGTAGCTATCAGGAACAGCGCCGAGGCCGCCAAACCCTAACTACGCTGTAGTCCTGGCTGCCAGTTTCACCCACCTGGGACTTCCCCTTCCCGGCACGGGCACCAGTCACTAGCCCGCCCCGTCCGTTCGCCACCCAGCGCTAATCCGGACAAAGCGTGTCCCAGGGCGCCCGGCCGAGTAGGGCAGAGGCGAGGACAGGCCGCCTAGCGAGAGCAGCAGGAGAGGCCGGGGGCTAGCTGGGGGCAGGGCGCGCGGGAGGGGCGGGGGGTGCAGCAGACAGCCGAGCAGGACCCAGGCGCGCTACCCGGGCGGGTTTGTCTCGTGTCCGCGCGCAGACGCGGTATCCTGGAGCCCAGCTACGGGGGCCGCACTGACCCCGGGAGCACATAGCCGGGAGCGCAGTGAAGAGGCCATCCTGCCCCGCACGCGCCGTATTACCAGCGCCCGGGCCCCGCCCCCTCCTGTTCAGCCGGCTTCCTCCCAGTCTGACAGCCGCCGCCGGCGCAGAATCCGCGGCGTCCCGGGTCGTCATGAGAACGAAACACGTCACTGCGTTCCTCCGCCCGCCATTGGTTAGCATTGTTCGAGAAAGCCGGAGAAAGCGGAAGCGGAAGCCGCACGTGGAGCCGGCAAGGGGCTGCTGCAGTTTCTGGAAACTTCTCCTTGCTGTCATATTTAAAGCGGCGGCGCCGGCTCCCCCGCCCGCGGCCAGAGGCAGCGACACAGCGCCGGAGCGGTCCGAAATCAGGCTCGCGCGGGCGGGACCATGTCCGTGGTGGGGTTCGACCTGGGCTCGCAGAGCTGCTACATCGCGGTGGCCCGGGCCGGGGGCATCGAGACCGTCGCCAACGAGTTCAGCGACAGATGCACCCCGTGAGTGCGGGGGCTGCTCGGCTGGGCCTGCCCGGGCCCCGAGGGGAGTCGGGCTGTCCCGCCTGGCGCGGGGGCTACGGCCCCTTCACGCGCCGCGTGCGGTGCCCGGGGCGCCGGGCGGGCTGCAGCGGGAGCCGGGCGGGGTATCGCGGGGCCGATGGTGCAATTCCTGACCCCGACCCCAGTGTGGCCCCGGGGCGGGGGAGGGTGAATGCTGCTGCCGGGGCGGTGATGCTGAAGCGGCTCATGCCGCTGGGGGGGCGCTCGCTGCGCCGTGACTTGGAACTCGCTGGAAGGTCCCAGCGCAGCCTCCCCCCGCGGCTGCGTTACTCCCGCGCCTCCTCAGCCCCGCGCGCCGGCCGGGGCGGGGGTCCCGCGCCTGCCAGAGCCCCGCCGCCGCCTGGCGTGAGGGGCAGGACCGAGCCCCTACAGGGAGCTGGGGTGCCCTCTGCCTCCCCGCGGTGGGGTCAGCGCCCTCTGAGTAAAGCTGCCCTGAAGGGCGCAGCCTTCCAGTCCCGGGAGACGCGGCGCGGGTGTATCGTGACTGGGCACGGGGCTGCCCTGACATGGACCCGTCAGGCACGGGCACTTGGAGAAGCGGGGATCGGGAAGCGGGGAATAGAAACAGGTGTATGTAACGTGCACAGCTCTGTAATCTTCAGAGGCTTCCCATTTAAAATCTGAACAATAATGCTGTATTGTGATCGGAAACGAAATAGACACCTTTCCGTCCTTCGCGGGGGGGCGTGTTCACACAGCAAAGGCAAAGCAGATGAACTAACATTTGAAAGAACTGGATGTACACATTGAGAATGTAATTATAGCTAAATTAAAATACTTGTCATGCAATGTTTGTATGTTTAGCCACATTGTAGGGTTAGAAAATATTCTCACGGAGTATTAACTCTCTCACACTGCAAATATATTTATGCATATGCTTTGGTAGTAGCTTTTGTTACCAGGAAGGCTCTTATGTGCATTTTGGGAGAAGTTATATTTGAATTAGAATTATTAATTTCTTGATACATGGTTTAATTTGCAGCCTTGCTTTAATATAGTCTTTTGGCTTTAATTTCCTGTTAAAAGGGGATGAAGAAACTTTGTAGCTGTGGCATTGAAGATATGCAGTCTCTCTTGTTCAAGCTCTTAGTACAGCAGGCTATTGAACAACTTAAAGCTTTATTGCACATAAATTGATTTTGTAATTACTCAGCTTTACAATGAAGAAAATTCTAATCCACATTGAAACAATTACTCAGTGCTGCATGTGAACTCAGAAGTTCAGCTATTCATAGGTTAGCCATACAAAAAAAAAGACGATTTAAAAAAAAATGTGACACAAGCATCTGTTTCTTTTCATATAGATAACTTGGTTGAAGTTTTTTCTTGAAATTGTACAGAACAATTTACCATTGGGCTAAGACTAAGTACTGAAAGTTTCAACTCCAAAGCATATGTTGTAACTTTACAAAACATGCTTTGGAGCTGAAACTTTCTGTGCGTGTGCGTGAAAATAAAAACATGCAATATATGTTGGAGAAAAGTATGTGGCTTGGAGTGAGAGATTGCTGATTAGTTTTTTTTAAATGCCATGTATTAGCATAAGCCACTAGAGTAGCAGTATAACTTGCTCAAACTCTCAAATTCTGTTTGCAATAGCAATAAATAAAGCTGCTATAGCTCTTAGCAATATTGGCAATAAAATAAAATACTGAATTAACAAGCCTCTGTCTTTTCAGATCAGTTGTATCATTTGGATCCAAAAACAGAGCTATTGGTGTTTCGGCTAAAAACCAGGTAGGTTGTCTTCTATGAAAGAGGATCCAACTACTAGTAAAATTAATAACATAAATCTGTTTCAAATAAGGGAACAAACGGAAAAGATAAAATTCTGTGATCTTAATTGTCAGGTAGCATTTCAAAATCAAAGAACTGCATGATTCTGACAGTCTCATCTCCAGGTTTGCTGCTGAGGATGCCATTGCTAGAACTCCAGGTCTGTGTGCTGGGTTAATAATTTCCAGTTAGATGCCTGCCTTATTTGATCATTTTAAAAATAAAATCACCAGAACACACTCTTACTTAGGAAATTTCTTTGCATTAGAAATGCATCTTCACAAATTATGTAGAATGTGTATATAAGTCCTTAAATTGAAATGTGAACTAAGAGCTTTGGCCTTTGCTTGAATGAACTACTCTGAAAGGAGAAAGTGTTAAATATTTTCTCTTATTCACTGCAGTAATACATTTTTTAAAAAGTGCTAAAACATTAATACATTTTTTAAAATAACCATGTACAATGTTTAAAACTTCAGATATCAACATCTAAAAGCCATGTTTTGGGCTGATTATATCTAAAATAGGACTAGTGTACTGCAGGTGCAGATCAAGCATGCTCCCTCTACTGGCCTATTCATATCTGTCAAAGGGCAAAGGTGCTGTGGTAGGTTTCCATGGAGAGAGCATCAACTGTGAAAGTCTTCCATTTAGCTATGAAGAAACAGGGAGATCTGATTGAAAATATACGAGTGATCATAAGATACACATACATTTGCAATTACAAGATTCAAAGACAGAAGCTAACAAAGTGATTTGCATAGAGAGTTTTGCAGTTTTTCATTCATTCCTAGGAATGGGAATGTATTTAATTAAAACAGATATCCACATAAAACATTGTGGAACAAATATTTCACTAGAGTTTTAACTTTGTGATCTTTTTTATCAAGATTTGGAAGTTTCCTTTTGTACCACTGCTTTTATTTTTATTTCTTTAGACTATATTTTCAAGTCACTGATTCAGATGTTAACATAATTCAATAAAGTAGTGAGGAAAAAGTAAAGGAGTCTTCAGAGCATTTGTTGTCTTAAATAAATGGCTTCTATCTGGATTCTCAAGAGACTAATGTGGGGAGTGTTACTAAGAGATCATTCAATTAAAAGCTGTCCAGCAGCTTTAGCTAAATTGAAAGCTAAGTAGTTTCTCTCTCAACTTACATCTGAGAACATGCATTCACAACAGACTTTTGTTCTTGGACAGTTTGTGGCTTCAGTCGCTTTTGGAATAGCTTCAAAAGGGTACTACATATTCAGTTTTTCATGCTTTTTTGTTTTAACAGTTTGAAAACGAAATTTACCAATTTTTTCCATTTGACAAACACTTAAAATTTTTAGGTGATTTGAGGATTTTAAAATACAAGTACATCTTAATAGTGAACAGGCTCTTTTCCTGACAACAGTGGAATTTTAGGTCATGTTGCCCATGCAAGCATGGGTACTTCTTGGCCCATGACATTCTGGGCTTTGCATTTTCACTAACAAGGGTGGTAACAGCCATTTGTTCAAGCAGAACTACATACCTGAATTGTTCTGGGTTTTTAGCAAGTAATCATCTTAATTTAACTTTGACATGGTTTTTTATTTAACAGCAACTTAAATTTCAATTTTTGTGCATTTTCAATCAAATGCTAGACAGCTTTGGGAATAATTAATTACTTCATTCTGGTCTTTCACTGTTACTTGCAGTATGTTTTAGTGAGTTTTCAGAAGAATACCATGCTGTAGTAGCACTGTTTAAGTGTGGCATGCTACTTGCTGCTGCTTAATTGTGGCCAAGACCGCAGGAATATTCTCAAATATCCTACAGTATTAATGGCATGTGATTACTTTAAAAAAGTCTCTTCATTGGTACATACAGTTATCTTGATAACCTGAAAATTAAAGATTTTTTTTAAAACTCTAAATCAGTTCATTAAAAGCCACTAAAGTTTTTTGCACTTGTTGCCCATTGCATACTAAATTACTTTTGCTGTTTAAGTGCTTCCAACTTGAGTGACCATAGAGCTATGTGTTAAATAGATGTCAAGTACCCTTCCTGGTGAGGTTTGTTGTAGTTAATTTTACGCTTCCAAGTCCCTTGTTTTCCTCTGTGTTGGGGTGACAGAACAAAACAAGTCTCCATCAATATGTTGATCTCTGGACTTACTATCTTTAGATTTGTTGGTATTTGCTGGGTACTATAAGTCATCAGTAGTTGGTAGAGAACAAAAGGCTTTTAACAAGAGCAATAAAAAAATAGTTTAAACTGTTACACAGACCGGGGTGTAGACTTTCTGTATTGTAACAGTTTGAGACTTTAAACTCTGTAATGCAATGCTCATTCACCTCTTATGCCAGTATATTTCTGTATAAAAACTACAGTCCTACATAATTTAATATTAGAGAAAAGAGGTCAGATATCAAGTCTCTGATGAGTAAACCTGACTGGTTTAGGAACAGAGGCTATCAATCTGACATTGCCGTTCTTTTACTAATATGCAGGTTAAGTGTTGCATTCAAGATACCTTCTTTTTCTTTCTTGCAGCAAATTACTCATGCTAACAACACAGTATCTAACTTCAAGAGATTCCATGGCCGTGCATTTAATGATCCTTTTATTCAGAAGGAGAAAGAAAGCTTGAGTTATGATTTGGTTCCAATGAAAAACGGTGGAGTTGGAATAAAGGTAAGAGTGTCATATTTGCAGTCTAGCTTTCTAGTTTCTATAGCTATGTTGGAAAGGGTTTGTTTTCTAGCACTTAATTAAAATCCCTTATTTTCATGATTAATTCCCATAAAAGAGATTCTTCACCTCTGTACCAGAAGGGCTTTTGAACTGATGAATAGCTTTTTTTACTCCAGAGTGGAGTCAGGCTTTTGTTATAAATACTTCCTCAAACAAGAGCTTCCCTGGTGGCAATTGTGCACACAGTCTACACATTCTGGCAGAAAAACTATTAGAATAATTATAGGATTATATAATTCTGCACTGAAGTCAGGGAAATGCTGTTCTTAATTCCCCTTGTGCCTATGCACTGTAATAACCTGATTACATGGTGGCATACTGTTTCTCAATACAACAGGGGTAGGCAACCTATGGCACGCGTGCCAAAGGCGGCACGCGAGCTGATTTTCAGTGGCACTCACACTGCCCGGGTCCTGGCCACCGGTCCGGGGGGCTTTGCATTTTAATTTAATTTTAAATGAAGCTTCTTAAACATTTTAAAAACCTTATTTACTTTACATACAACAATAGTTTAGTTATATATATTCTAGACTTATAGAAAGAGACCTTCTAAAAACATTAACATGTATTACTGGCACGCAAAACCTTAAATTAGCGTGAATAAATGAAAACAGCACACCACTTCTGAAAGGTTGCCGACCCCTGCAATACAAGTTAATGCTATACACTTTGTTAGAACCTCTACTATTACTTGACAGAGACCCTAACGACACTTGCAGTAAATGTACATAAACTGTTCCTGCAACATCTATTGCAGACTAAAGCCTTGTCTCCACTAGAAAGGATGCTATAGCTATGCCTCCCAGCCCTCCTTGTGGAGATGCAACTTATACTGGCAAAAGATTTATTTTGCTTGTATAGCGTACACATACCCCAATTAAAATAAGCTATATTGGCAAAAGGACCATTTTATTGGTATGACTATCCCCATGTGGGCTTTTGCCAGCACAGCTATGTCAGCTAGGGGTGTTTATTTTATTTTATTCCCCACACTCCTAACTGACATAGGTGTGCCAGCAAAACTTTGAAGTGTGCACCAGGCCTACCTAACAAAGTAATAGTGAGACCTAGAGACGAGAACTTAGCATAGAAGAAGCTTGTCAGGTAAATACAGTGGCCATTATGCCAATGAGAATGTTTCAATATGTAATGTGTATCTAAGGCTATAAGAAAAAAGTGATGATATAGTTGATAGGGTATGTGATCATATAATTAAACTACACAAAGGATACACACAAGTGGTCTCTATCCACCTCTAGATTGGACTTTTTTGCTGGTACATGGGAGGATCGAAACAGTATCCCATGGTTTTAAAGGAACAACTCAATCTGAAATCTAGTCAGTTTTTAAAAGAACTAAAAATAGATTCACTTACTAAACCTGCCCCATAGATTCCACAGCCAATTAGTGTGATTTTTGTAGTCACAATTCCGTTGCTTTTAAAAACAAAACCAAAACCCTCTTCCTTGGTGCTCTGTGAAAGATCCACACAAACATGGGCAATGCACAAAATAAACTGAAGAGACTTTTTCTTAATCTATAGTTATCTGAAGTGTGAGTTGTAACAATGGTAGATACTTTGTTTGGTGTCTCTTTAATGGGAGTGAGTTTAAGTAGTTTTCTTTAACACATATACAAGTTAGAAAAATTTGGTATTAAGATGGACAGTACTGTGACAGTCATTTCAATTTTTTCCTCAATCTGTGTGGAGATTTTTCTTGTCCATGGAGAAAAATGTTTTGAGAACAAAGTAGGAGATTGCGATGTTTGGAGTCCACAAGAGGGTCTCTTACAAAGCATTCTGCTTTACACCTTTTCTATACTATAGAATAGATGACAAAAAGGCAAATACACAAAGGAAGGGAAATACAGATGTATTTTAAAACTAATTGATTTTACAGTAGTACTTCTTTCCCCTTCCCAGCCATTTCAGTTTACAAAGATGTCTGTAGGAAGGAAGCAATATGAGAGTAAAGACTTGTTTAACTTTGTCTTTTAAGTTTGTTTATATTATTTGATTCCTGGATATAACTTGAACTATTGAAGTGCAGGCTGTTCTGGCTACCGAAACAGATAACACAAATCTTAGGTTTTGAGCATAGTGATCTTTTGGGAAAATCTTTTATGAAATAGTCTAGAAGCTCTTAAGTAAATATTTTTAATACTGCTGTGAAGAACTCTTCCTAACTGAATGCTTCTTGGTAGATAATTTCTTACCTTTTCTGCAATGGGCAGCAATTTGAAAATCGCTGGCCACTTTTAACTTATTGGCATAGTGATTCATTACTGTGTGCTAGCCTCACTAATTGACACTTACAGCAATTCAGATAATGGTGTAAATTGTAAGTCATCTGCCAGTGATTTTATCCAGGGGAATTCATTCATTTATCAATTACACTCAATGTGTAAAAGCAGCAAAGAATCCTGTGGCACCTTATAGACTAACAGAGGTTTTGCAGCATGAGCTTAGTCTATAAGGTGCCACAGGATTCTTTGCTGCTTTTACAGATCCAGACTAACACGGCTACCCCTCTGATACTTGACTCAATGTGTAGAAACAGAATGACATTATCTGCAAACACTCAAGAGGTTGGGGGGTGAATTCTCAATTGTAACTGTATAATGAGCTGCGTGAGTGCATTAAGATTGGAGGGAAGGGTTGTTGGTCAGCAGAGCATCCAGAACTATTAAGTGGTACTCTGCTTTTCTGCAATTAAAGTGAAATTGTCCTCCCTTTTTTTGCTATACAGGTGATGTACATGGATGAGGAACATTTCTTTAGTGTGGAACAGATAACAGCTATGCTGTTGACTAAGTTGAAGGAGACTGCTGAGACTAACCTAAAAAAGCCAGTAACAGACTGTGTTATTTCTGTAAGTAATTCTGTTACACTGGACCAATAGAGACATTAATCTCCCTAGTTGTAATCACTGAAGATTTCTAGTTTAAATGAAATTTAAGATGCTGTTCAGCTCAAGTACTTGTATGCTCAGGGTAACGTTGTACATATCAGATTTAACGTTACCAGAACCTTCTTCTAAAAAGGAAAATGTGTATTCTATATATGAGCTTGTTATAAAGCAATGGAAGCTATAAACTGCCAATATTAAAATACAGATTTATTACTTCATATTAATATACTAACTTTATGTTAAAGTAAAATAGCTTTGAAAAGAATCGTAATTAGGAAAAAGACGATAGGGGGTGTTACATTAAGTGTTGAACAGTTGCTCAGATACCATGAAGATGAACAAGCTAAAATGCCTAGACAGAAATATTGTGAGTGCTCTATCAAGCTGCACAATATATCAAGGAATTAAATATTTATTTTAAGTGATCTGCCAGTTGGCACCACCGTGCCACTGGGAAAATTCCTTTGGTTCCAAGTATAGCAAAGAACTTAAACTCAAATTTTTTGGCAGTATGCTGCATCTAATGTTAACATCAAAGTAGCTTTGACTACTTTTTCCATTTCTTGTCAAAAATTAATTTAAGCTTGATTCATCTACATTATGCCTCTCCTCAAAATATTCTACTTTACTGATTGGTCTTGCATGTGCTTTTAGGCCCCACTTCAGCACAGTACCTAATCATTGGCTTCAATGGGACTACTAAGTACTATGCTGAATCAGGGTCTTAAGTAACTAACTTTATTTTGGGCTAAAATCTTGCAGTTGCTAGATATAGTGGCAGATATCTCCTTTTGGGGATGCAGAATGGGTAGTATTTCAAACAAATGTTTGTGTTGAAAGTCTGGCTTTCTAATGGTAATTCTGTTCCCACATGATTTCTTCAGGTTCCATCATTTTTCACTGATGCTGAAAGGAGGTCTGTCCTAGATGCTGCTCAGATAGTTGGCCTAAACTGTCTGAGACTGATGAATGACATGACAGCAGGTAAAGCAAAGGAAACATATTCCAGCAAGTGTATGTTTAATGGAGATCCATTTAGATACTCAAATAACTTCAAACTAAGAAACTAAGAATTGCTAAAAATAGACCAGTCACTAAAAGCAGAGTTGGTTTACAACACTTGTGCCATTTTTTTCTTGACCTATAAAACTTCTGTCATGAGGTGTTGTGAAGGTGGTAAAAAGAGAAAGCTTTGCTTCCTAAGGTGACTTAATAGGAATACAGTAGAACCTCAGAGTTACAAACACCTCCGGAGGGAAAGTTGTTTGTAATTTTGAAATGTTTGAAACTCTGAACAATCATTATGGTGGTTCTTTCAGAAGTTGACAACTGAACATTGACTTAATACAGCTTTGAAACTTTACTGCAAAAGAAAAATGCTGCTTTTAACTGTCTTAATTTAAATGGAAACAAGCACAGAAAGTTTCCTTACCTTGTCAAATTTTTTTACACTTCTCTTTATTTTTTTAGTAGTTTACGTTTAACACAATACTGTACTGTATTTGCTTTTTTTTGTCTCTGCCGCTGCCTGTTTGCATACTTCTGGTTCCAAATGTGGTGTGCGGTTGACCAGTCAGTTTTTAACTCTGGTATTCGTAACTCTGAGGTTCTACTGTACTGTACTTAACTTTCCCTTGACTCACACAGTTGAGGATAGGAATTGCCCTAGCAGTATAGACCACTCGTCCATCTAGTCCAGGATCCTGTCTCTTCAGAGGAATGTGCAAGAAGCATCATAGTGATTAATTGTTCAATAAGTTGCCTGTATGAGGAACTTTTTCGTAATATTTATCATCAGAATTTTTTGTTAAAGGATATAAAACCACTATCAGTGCAATTGTGGATGTCAACATCCATATAAATATTTAATCTACTTTTGCTGATGTGCTCAGGGCTCAGAAAATTCATTGGTAGATGTAATATGAAGTATTAGTGCTAGGAAGTACATAATGTATATATGTAAACATTTTAGTTGGAACCTGCCTTTTGTGACTGTGCACCATTGCAAAAATGATGAGCTGAATGATGCACTGAATTGAGATCCACTAGTGATTGTGCAGATAACATTTGATGCTTCTTGCTTTACAGTGGCTCTTAACTATGGAATTTATAAACAAGACCTTCCTGCTCCAGAAGAGAAGCCACGGATAGTGGTGTTTGTTGACATGGGACATTCTGCATTTCAAGTATCAGCCTGTGCTTTTAACAAGGGTAAACTAAAGGTAGTCAGATAATCCATTTTTGTGTGTTACTCCATGGGCCATGTAAAGTTCGGTCAAGAAAAAAGGGGGGAAAATTGTACCACTAAAATGTGCGTGAATTGAAATGATGACCAAACAGAACGTGGCTGTACAACACCTTACATCTCTACATATTGATTAGCAGGTCTTGCTCTAGACTGTGAATTCGTTTTTTGCAGGGACTCAAGTGACCTGAAAACTGTTCTAATATAAACACATGAAATAGTTGTAACAGTACACTGAAACAACTAAAGCAATTAAACCTCTTAAACTTGCTGACCATGTTTTAAAAAGAAAATGTCTTAGTGGCAGTATATGTAAAGACTACTAAAATATACAACTTACAGCTTCATTTTTTTTTTGAAGTATTTATTTAATGTGTGTAAAGTGATATGGTGGACACAAACATTAAGGATTTTAGCACCATTAATATTGGCTCCTTATACTATGTTGCAATTACACTGAAGCTGTAAGTTGATTGACTTGTAATCAGAGTACAGTTATTTGAGATTGTAATAAGCCATTTGAACCTATGTGTGGACTTAAGGCCCTGATGATACTGGACTGTCTAGAAAGGCTGGTTTTTGTTGTTGTTTTTTTTAAGGCAAACTTCCAACTTACAGGTGTACAGACCAACTTCTACTAATACCTTACTAAATCTTTAAACCTACACATTGGAAGAAATAAGCCTACGTGGTGGCGTCTTTGTTTTTAAAAAGGCCTGCTGGTATAGGTGGAAGTCCAGTGTAATGTCTTATTGTCAAATGTAAAACTAAACTATTTTCTCTTTCAAACCAGGTGCTTGGCACAGCCTTTGATCCCTTCCTGGGGGGGAGAAAATTTGATGAAAAGTTAGTGGATCACTTTTGTGCAGAAATAAAAGCAAAGTATAAACTGGATCCGAAATCAAAAATTCGAGCTCTTCTTCGTCTATATCAGGAGTGTGAGAAACTGAAGAGGCTAATGAGCTCTAACAGCACAGACATCCCACTTAACATTGAGTGCTTTATGAATGATAGAGATGTGGCTGGAAAGATGAACAGGTGAATAGGAGCTAAAGGAAAATGAGGGAACACTGTGTTTAAAGCAAATCCTCAGTGGATGGGATTCTTTGTTTCCACAGTCCTAAAAGAAAAGGGACCATCTATACCAGGGGTTCCCAAACTTGGTTCGCGGCTTGTTCAGGGTAAGCCTCTGGTGGGCCGTGAGACGCTTTGTTTACCCTGAACAAGCCGCGAACCAAGTTTGGGAACCCCTGATCTATACTAAGATTACTAAATGTTTATTAAACATGGAGTATCTTTGAAACAGTGGCAATCCTGGCCACTTATAAATCTAATCTTTGTTGTGAATACTTCCAGCTTTTTTGTGATGCTGGAATAGTTCAGACTTGATTACATAATGTATGTGATGTCCCTATGAATGAAACAAATATACAATGTTAAACACTGATGTTGCAGTGCCTGCCTATACTCCTAATCTGAAATGCCCTCATTTTTAGGTACAAGGCACTATCACCTTGGGTCTAGAAGTAAACCTGCTAGACTTAATACACAAAATACTTTGTAGTTTGAAGCAATTAATTTTGCTACACACGCAACATACCTGACACAAATCCATAAAAGTAAGGAAATAAAAAGTTAACCCACCTAATGTGCACACCCTCTGCTACCATATGCTACCCTACACCACAACCTTAACTCTGTCTTCTGAGGAATGTCATCCTCCATCTTTCCTTTTAACTGTCCTTCTGTACTCAACCCTTTATCAAACTGCTGTCTCCCAACACAGCCAACTACTACTCCAGATGTCAACAACTATTAATGTTAGTGAAAAAAATAAATTGGTAAAGTGGTGCATGCAGGAAGCTAAAATGGGGCAAGACTGCACTTGCAGTATGTGGTCTGTGGTGGATGGTAGTTGTAATGGTGAGGTACATACTTGTGCGTGGAAGATATGTATTAAGTGGCTTATCGTATTTCCTTGTTTTTGTGGGTTTGTGTCAGGAATGGTTCATGTCAGTCATGATATACAAACTTCATTATGAACCAGTTAGCTTCCTAGGGTCCTTTAATAATATTATTTATTTATTTATTTTACCTGGGGGGGAGGGGTGTAAAAGTGCAGCTCCTGCTGGAGAAAACTATCCATTGGTGACCTGGTATATGAGCCCTTTTCTGCTATGGAATAAAATGTGACAGAAAAGTGTGTAGCTCCTGATGGATAAGGTTCTATTTGCAAACTTTTTTCAACAACCAATTGTTTGTTTGCACAGCACACAAACTGTCCATTATGATGTGAAGAATAGCTAAAAATTACCCTAAATCCAACCTTTTTAAAAAAAAAAAAATACCCTGCCTGTTACACCAGATCTACTCAGGATTCACTTTTGTGCCAAGTTTTGTGTGTTTGAGAGCCCAAATTCAAAAGATTTCTATTAAAAATGTATGGAGAGAAAGCAAATGCTCAAACTACACGAAGAATCCAAAGGTGTAAAATCTCACACCGACTGGCTGCCTCCTTTTACAGAAAATCATGGGTTTAAAGTGGGGTTTAAATTCATCTAAGTGAGATGTTGTGCATGCAGTGAATTCCCATTGCAGGTTGAGAGACTGAAGCAATAATTAAAGTAACATAGTTGCCCTCTTCATCTGTAGAAACATAGAAACTCACCACTTATACAGAAAGACATTAACTTACAAACATGGGTTGACACTTTCAAAGCAGAGCAGGGAAGTTGGCTACACACCCTTAATTAAAACTAAATCCCCTATACTGCTTTGATGATCTCAACCTTGGTGATAAATGGAGCTTTATTGCTTTATCTGCAAATACTGTAATGCACACCATGATAGAACTGGAGGGCAGAATAACACTATACAGGAGACTGGCTGACTGATTATGTCATACAGACTATTTTACTAATTTACATTCATTCCCAGTCATTACTGACCAAAAGTAACTATCTCAGGTGGATATTTGGTGTTTTTCCCTAGAAACTAGAGGCACAAGAGCTCGCAGCACAAAAATCACGAACACTGTTTGCACCTTTATCTGTAGCTTCTGCAGAAAGGCTGATGATGGGCATAGAGGCAGAATATCCTTTAGAAGGGATCTCTTCAGGTAGTGGTGCATATAGTTGAGCTGTGTTGACATAAATGTGGGAAAACTTGCATGGTATCTATTCATAGTGTTGCTAGACTGTGTGGACATCACTTGAGTTTGGCACATTTGCAAACACTAAATTCGCTAACTTTAAAAATACTAAACAGCTTTAAAATCTGTTCATAGTGGCTTAGTTTCTAAAGCCTTTTTGCTGAAACGTGGAGTTTTAAACAGTTCCTAACAAAACCTGGAAAGCAAAACTCCAGAGTTTTTAACTATGGCTTTTTGTCTGATTTTCCTAGATCCCAGTTTGAAGAATTATGTGCTGACCTCCTACAAAGGATAGAGGTGCCCGTCCATTCATTAATGGAACAAACTCAGCTTAAAGTGGAAGATGTGAATGCTGTTGAGATTGTTGGTGGAGCTACACGCATTCCAGCTGTTAAAGAGAAGATTGCAAAGTTCTTTGGCAAAGATGTCAGCACAACACTGAATGCAGACGAAGCCGTTGCAAGAGGCTGTGCTCTACAGGTACAGTATTCACAGTACCACTTAAGTCTTCTGAGAGTACTTCCTTTCGAGAACTGACCATATAGTTATAGCAGATGGCACAAGTGGCACTCTTAAAGCAGGCAATGGAACATATACTTTGTGCTGAAACAGTGACATGCTTAAAAAGCTCTGTCACTTTAATTTTACATACTTACTGATTTGACTAAACTGCAACTAGTCACTGCACTTTATCTGGCTTGAGCCTGGGGAGCCACTGCCATTTTTTCCCAGACTCCCAAATCTCTTGTCATATACCTTATTCTCTCTCTCTCTCCCCACTTCACCTCTCTTCCAGTCAGTCCTGTTGGTGCTGCTGAGAGGGCTCAGGCTCTACTTCATTCAAAGCCTTCCTGGCAGGTGCAGACTGGGTGAGGCAGTGGTCGTTGACCAGTCTAGACAATACAAAGTAATCAGCAAAAAGACAATAGCTCTTTGTAGGGGGTTCAGGGTATTCTCTGCTATACTGTTTTAGAAAACATTTACCATTAGGTGCATTCCAGAGGCAAAACAATCCACTCTTAAGAAATATGGGAGAATCACCTCTGGCACAAATGATTTAGCATTATCCATCAAAGGCTGTAAAAGCCTCCTTTGTTACCTAATGTATTCAGATGGCTTGTATGTACAGTACTACCATTGAACATACAAATACATACATTTGTGTGTAACATTTTCTGGTATTGGACTTAGTGTTACATTTTGCTATTAACTTAAAATGTCTCATTGCTGCTCTTCCCGCAATGCATATTTACTTGACTTTGAAAGTAGATTTGTTTCTCTTACAGTATGTCTACACTGCAAGTGAAGGTGTGAAGTAGCACAGGTAGGCATACCCATGCTACCTTTAATCTGTAGTTAAAGGCGCTAGCTAGTAGCGAAGCTGTGGTGGCATGGGCTTGCAGCCCAAGTATATGCTCGGGGTCCCTGATAGGTTTGTACTCAGGCAGCTGACCCAAGTGGGATATGACTACCCATGCTACAAACACACAGTCACATGCAGTGTACGCATACCCTGAAAGTAAATTGCTTTTGCTCTGAAACTTTTTTCCTTCTGTACCTCCATCACCCATTTTTCCTTTCATTCCTTGTTTTGTGTTCTGTTCCTGTCTTCCACCTCACTAACATAGCCCTTGAACATCCATTGACTACTCCCATAAGCACAGAGCAAGAAACAACGGTAATGGGCTTAACCCCCTTCACTGGTGGACATGCACAGCACGCTCACATGGCATTCTCTGTAATGCTGTTACTCCTTTGGAACATACCAGGTGCATCCCCTGAGAACTGTAATGTTAGGCAACAAGAAAAATGTAGTTTAATCTGTGTTAGAGCTAAGATGATAAGAGTAATTTTGGTTGGTTTAGGGATAACTAGTAGTTTTGCTACAGTGCAAGGGATAAACTGAAGATCCCTTGTACCTAAAGAACGTGCACCCATTGTGAGCATAATTCCTTCACATCAGGGTTTCACTTAAGCAGTTAATTTACCTAGATCTATTTTGGTACAATCGATAAAATATAGGACTCTTTTTATAATATTTATTGAAAAAGTTAATGTATTTTAAGGCATAACATTCAGGCACATAGCCAATCGTAACAGCTGTTTGTTTGTCTTTTAGTGTGCAATTCTTTCTCCAGCATTTAAAGTGAGAGAATTCTCTGTCACAGATGCAGTTCCATTCCCAATATCTCTGAAGTGGAACACAGAAGCCGATGACACTGAAGGGTAGGTAGCTTAAAGTATTGTTCCATTTGGACTTTGGTTTTACGTAATATAAGGATAAAGTTCATCTGTGCATCTTTCTTGAAGGGTCAGTGCTAAATAATCTAACAACTCATAGGTCCATTGAGCTGTGCTGTTTATAGCTTTGGTAGTGGTTCTGTCGTAACAATACTTACTTTTGTCTCACAAGAGAAACTGAATGCTGTATTAGTCCCCACCAAAAGTAAGAATAGTGGCTTGTAAATCAGACTCAGAATTAACCTCCTTAGTCAGTGAGCTGTACTGATTGTGAGATAAAGTGGCCACCTGTATACAGGGCCCAATTAGACTTGCATATTTAAGAAGATGTAAACATACAGAAGTAAACTTATTGGATAATAAATACAGAAATGAGAGGTTAATCAAGAATTATGTAAATGTTAATAGATAGAAAATGTTTTGAATGTACCGTTCCAATTCCTTTCAAAGGTGGGCTGTCTTGTGGGCATTTTTCTAGCTGAAAATATTCCTAATAGTTTGAAATCCTAATAGTTTGATAAAACAAACTTTTATAGAGGATTTTTCTTTGACTAATTAAAAATACGGATATAAGAATACACTCAGTAACTGGTTTAAAAAAAATTGTGGCAAGATGTGCTACTAAGACATATTATTAAAAAAAAAAAACAACAACAAAAAACCTTTAGTGTCTCCTCATAATAATCTTTAAAGAATTTTGTTGTTTTTTATAATTCTTGCCACTGAAGTAGAGTGAACACTTCCCTATTTTCTGTTAAATCTACCACATGCGGTTTGCAGCAGTCCTGTATATACACCTCAATCTCTATGCCAGTTCTCCGAGGTGGTAAAGTCTATCCTTGCCCCAAGTTCCATCTAGTTCAGCCTTGAATCTCTTGTCCGTCTATGTTTTCTCATAAGATGCAGCTGTACAGATCTCAGTATTTGTTCTGTTGTAGACTGAACCTCTGAAGGCAAACTATATTCCCATTTTCAGCTATCTTGTTTTCTGTGGCTCAGTTGTGAGGCAGTTAATCTCCCACATAACCAGGTTTCCAAGACTGGAATTCAACAAAAGATTTGTTGGGTAGGGAGTTAGATTAAATTTTCTGGAGATTGGAAGTAAGCAGACTGACTCAGAAAGCCCAGAGCACAGGAGAATCCTGAATGAATAGTTGTCAGCCTTCCTGTCAGAGCAAGGGAGGAAAAATAATAGTCTCTCTGCTCTCTTGACTGAGCCACAAAGCAAATCAGCTGGTAACCAGGAACATAGCCTTTGAGATTCAAAAAGGCATTAGAGAAGTGCAGTTTTTAATTTCAATAGTTATTTCAAGGTAACTGAGAGACACATTTGAAAAAAAGTCAAGTACTGTACATCTACTGGTAATCTGTTCCCAAATCCTATTCAAACATGACTGAACTGTCTTGCTCACCAGTCCCTAAAATAGCTGGAATGTGTAATCACTTCACATTATCAACTTAGAATGTAGGTCTTTGTGTAATGTCTGATAGCAAAGATTCTTTCCCAGAAATAACTTTCTCAGGACTATTTATGTTAAAGGATCCAACATTTCTCAAAGGGAAAATCTCAGCTGTTTCAGCACATGTACCGTTCAAAATTACTTTTTGCTTGATCCTAACTGTAGGGTTCATGAAGTGTTCAGCAGAAATCATGCAGCACCTTTCTCCAAAGTTCTCACCTTCTACAGAAAAGGTCCATTTGAGCTAGAAGCTTTCTATTCTGATCCTAATGGTGTCCCATATCCCGAGACAAAGATTGGTAAGTGATTGTCTTGGTAAATGTGGCACTTTGCCATCTTTCAAATCTCTTGGTATAACTTTCATTACTTTCACTGGAATTGTGTAATGTTAACCCACCTCATTCTGTTTTGATAGAGTTGTAACACATGGATTTATGTATATGTTTTCATGTTTCCAGCCCAATTTACATTTGAACTGAGTTTGTATTTAGCGTAGCCCCTGGTAGACACTTCTATGTCACAAGCTGAAGAGAGGCTGCCAGTTATGTCAAGTTCCTTGACTGGAATGAAACCATTATAAGTGCAAGGGATTTCTTAACACTTTTTTTTTTAACTAGTTTTCCACCTTGCACCACCACCATCTTAATTTTAAAGTATCCCTAAACCCATCCCCTATATACAAAAATCTTAAGCTTTGATTCTTCCACTGGAAGTGAAACAATAAACCGCCTTTGGAAACTTGTTCCATTGCTTTACTGTTGTAGGGATTCCCTTAATATTTAATCAGAAAATTGTATTGCATTTTATTAACCTGTACTTGTTCTTGTCTCCTTGATTAATGAGAATTGGGCTCATAATCTTTACATGCTTGTATATAATAGTCTTCCCTTTGTCTTTTTTTCCTTAGATGGAACATTCACAGTTGTGACTGTTACAAAGGCATTGTAGGGTTCATGTTTGTCTACAGTAATTTATAACATATGTACAGTTTTACAAGTAAAAAAGATTTAACTTCAACCCTGAAAACTTTACCTGGAATTTGAAAGTCAGTTTGGTACTGGTTCACACAATCAACAGTTAGTTTCTTCATTCAGAATTAAGTTAGTAGTTGTGACATGTGAGCCAGAAGAGAATGCAAGTCACGCTCCTATAGCTGTATTCGTTTTGCAAGACAAAATAGAATTTAGAACTGACTTCAGTCAGTAAAGTAAACAGACATAACTCAGTACGCAAAGGGACCAGATCTTCTAACTAAGAAGAGGACACTTGTATGTAATCACCTCTCAGAGAAGAAACCTGCATTAACCTTTTCTTATGTCTTAATTTCCTAAATACTTCTCAAAACACTATCTGACCTTGCTCTAATTTATCTGCTTTAAAAAAAAAAAAAAGTGGTAGCTAAATCTGAATTCAAATTGCCAATTGCCAGCTAGAAAAGTGAGTGTAGGGAAATCAATTTTTCAGCTTCACACATTTGACTAATCTATAATACAATATTTGCTGGTTACAATAGCATTTTATTGACTGGCAATTAATCATGCACCATAATTCCCTATCATCTCTCTGCGGACGTGGCAGAGACTCCATCTCCAATCTACATACATGTTCATGCAACTCAAACCATGCAACCTGGAACTTTTGAATATGGATATTTCCTGGTTTTAGTTCAATGACTGAGGAAAGTTAATAAACATTGAACTAAAACCAGGAAATATCCATATTCAAAAGTTCCAGGTTGCATGGTTTGAGTTGCATGAACCAGAGCTGTAGGGGGAAGCTGGCACAGCAGCAATTGGCCCTAGCTAATATATTTCTGTTTCACAACGCTTTGAAGTTCTTTGTGTGAGTAGTAAAAGACCAACACATTCTGACACCTGGCACAAAGGATATTAATAGATAGCTGTTGCTGGTAAAGATTGTAAAAGCGTGGGGAGAATCTGACTCTGTATTTTCAAAGAGCTGTTCTACACCGAACAGGAATTTATGTAAAAATGGCATAATTTGAATACACACAGGATCTGTTGACTCACTCATATCCGTTTACTATAGTAACCTTTTAAATCTTGGCATTACTTTTGAGCCAACACAACCATGGGAGGGTGAACTTTTTTCATTATTTTTATTTTATATTTCTATTACAGTTGTGACTGGAGACCACAGTCTGGATTCGGAAAGTTTTCTTTTATCCCCATCTTCCCCTCAATTACTGGCTGGATTCTAATTCATTTTGTGTATCATCAATAGAATTATTTAAATTCAGTTGCAGGGCCACATGTATGACTACCCCATTGAAGCTGGTACAGAGATGTTGAGGGCCTAATCTGGCTTTTAGAATCTCTCATTGGTGGTGGTGCAGATGAGACAAAGTGCCCAATTCTGACTCAGATTTTGGGCTGAGTTTGCAGGGCTGAAAGTTTGTGTACTTGGGGTGTGGGGGAGGGAGACATCTTGTCTGTAGATTAAGCGCATCTGGTATGGAAATTGGGGGGAGAGAAACTTAAACCCACACTGGAATATTTAGGTTTCTACATTCACTCCCTGATCATCAGTGTCTTCCTACCTCTCTCCACTGTTAGAATGACAGTTCTCTGCAACTTCCTCTGCCTGAGCCAGGCCTCATTTTCTTCTCCATTGACTCCATAAAATGTATGGAAATACAGTTTTTGTGAAAGATGCCATATACCATAGTAGAAAAATGTCTAAAATGACACAGACAAATTTGTATCCTCTTTGTTTTTAGGCAGATACATTGTCCAAAATGTGGCAGCTCAGAAAGATGGAGAGAGGTCTAAAGTCAAAGTTAAAGTCCGTGTCAATACTCATGGCATTTTCAGTGTGTCTACTGCCTCAATGGTAGAACAAGTTAAAGCTGAAGAGAATGAAGATCTCAATGTGGAGACTGAAGTGGTGATTGTGAACCAGAGGCCTCCGGAGAATTCAGATGATGTAAGTTGGTCTGTTCTTGCACACCGTGTTCTTAACAAAATGCATTCTTTTGTAATACTTGATGAATTATAAATACCTTCTGCTAAGGAGACAAAGTAATTAAGTTTGGGGCAGGCTTCAGGAGAAACAAAACTCTTTTACAAGAAAGGGGGGCAACTGAGGGCTGTCTCCTTGGAAAAGTGTGTCTGGAAACAAGCTTATGTCCCATTATGGAAACAGTTTGACATTTTTAGTAGGAACTTAAATTTAAGTATTCAATCTGTACATTTAGTTTAATATCTTTTTAGAGTCAAATAGCAGTAGTGATTTTTGCTTGTAACTAACATTCAGGATTGTTACTATATCCCCAAATAGGGAAAACTTTAATGTGTGACGATAATAACTGTAGCATAAAAAAGTTTAGATTATCGGCACATAATCCTGCATTATTACTAAATTACTGAATGGCTTACCCATGGGGAGAAACTATTGGCTTTCTATAATGGGGGAGGGGGAAGAATCCTGCAATGTTAGGGTGGCCTAGATGTCTTGATAAGTCTCTCATCTATACCTATGATTCCATGAATACATTGACTACAGAGTTATTGCTCAGTAAGTAAGAAAGCATGTGGAAAAGCAATTACACTATAACTTCTAATAAATACAAGTGCACATTCTTTCTACATCCTTTGTGCCTGGGCTTTCATTTCAGAAAAATATCCAGCAAGACAACAATGAAGCTGGAACACCGTCCCAGGTACAAACTGATGGTCAACCAACTCCACAGTCTCCCCCTTCACCAGAACCTCCCTCTGAAGAAAACAAAATACCAGATGCCAAGAAAGTGAGTGACCCTTTAAACTCATTGTATTGAAAAATGTTATAATCTATTATGATGGCATTTAAAACCATAACCTTCACACACACACACACAAAAAAGTAGGCAGTTCGGTGCTCTTGCAGTGTATTGTGTTTATTAGCTTTTGCATCTTTACTTTCATTTTTGTCTCACATAACCAATAATTGTCTATTTAAGACAAGATAAAGCTGGCAAAATCTCACTATTCTAATCATAATCTTCCAGCAAGGAACAAGACTTTCTCTTTATTGCCTCAATTTATGCAGCATTGCATAATATGTGCATTACCTTGACGGTATTTCACTTTGTATAACAACTGCTAGAGGCCAAGCTTACTAAATTTACCACGACTAAACTGTAGGCAGAGAAACCAGACTGAGAAGACACCTAGAACATAAGTTTACGCCTATTAACAAACAAGATGTAGTCCTTGTCACAAAGGGCTTATAGGCTGACTTTTATTTCAAGCGTTAGTACTGATGCCTAAGGGTGAGAATTACTGTTTTAAAAACAAACAAAAACTGACTTCAAGAAGGTGCCTCAGGCTAACAAAGTTTGCACTTAATTTTCATCCAAGTGTTATGATAATATGTAGCTGTAAGCATTAATATTGAAGTGCTAATCTGTAAAAGAACTTGCCAAGAATTGCTGTGTCCTACTAATAGACAGTGTTTCTGGCAATTGCCCTTTCTATCTTCCAACACCATTCTCCTGAAATATGAGTTACGTTTGACTAGGTGAAGTGGGAAGGTAAGATATACAGCAGCTGAAAAACAAAATCCTTTGTAAGGATATATTTGTGAGATTCTGAAGGAACAGTGAGAAAATACATACTGGTCCATGTTCTGCTGAGGGATTTTAGCATCACGGTGAAAAAACGCCTTTTAGTGCTCCTACTTAAGTCATGGATATAATTTTTTTTTCTTTCCAATCTAGACAAATGAGAAGAAAAGTGATCAACCTCCAGAAGCTAAAAAACCCAAGATAAAGGTGAAGAATGTAGAGCTGCCTATTGAAGCTAATCTGGTCTGGCAGTTAGGGAAAGAACTTCTCAACATGTATATCAAAACAGAGGTGAGTTCAGTAATCTTGGTGAGGGAGACTGATTCTTGCTTACTATTATTCAGTGACTATTTTTGAGCAACTTCAGACTTTATATTTAAAAAAAACTGAAAATAGACTCCTGCCACTAATACATTCATAATGAGTTAATGCAATGCCTCATTTATGCTCCTGACTGCAAATGTTAGCAACATTGTAATGTCACTTTGAATTATAGCATTACAGCAGTGATCTATGTAATGAGATCACATATTGTTTAAAAACCATCTGAACCTTCAGGGGAGTCTCCATTTTTTAGTTCACTCCACTGTTACTTGCACAGTTTCAGCAACAATATGAATTAAGGCCTCTAAAGACTATTATAGACTTTTGTAAGGCTGCTTTTAAGTTTAAATTTGTTTTAATAAAGTACTTGCTTTTTTCTATGATCAAACAGGGCAAGATGATCATGCAAGACAAGCTGGAGAAGGAAAGAAATGATGCAAAAAATGCTGTGGAAGAATATGTGTATGAGTTCAGGGATAAGTTATCAGGACCATATGAAAAGTTTGTTTGTGAAGAGGTATGCTATTAAAGTCAGTAGTTTACCTGAAACATTAGCGTCAAACATTTGTCCTGCTTATTTGTGGTGAAATTCTGCCCTCATACCTGTATTGTAGATATCTGAACATATTAGTTAGGCAGCTATTGTTCAATTGCTTATCTTCTGGAGTTGAATTAGTTTTGCAAAAATGTACATATCCTTTTCAAAATTAGCTTTGTCCAAAAATGATTGCAGTTACAGTAGAACCACAGAGTTATGAACACTGTGGGAATGGAGGTTGTAACTCTGAACTAAATGTTATGGTAGTTCTTTCAAAAGTTTACAACTGAACATTGACTTAATAAAGTTTTGAAACTTTACTATGCAGAAGAAAAATCCTGCTTTTAACCATCTTAATTTAAATGAAACAAGCACAGAAAGTTTCCTTACCTTGTCAAATATTAGTTTAAACTTTATTTTTAGTAGCTTATGTTTAACACAATTCTGTACTGTATTTGCTTTGCTTTTTGTCTCTGCTTCTCCCTGATAGCGTACTTCCGGTTCCAAATGAGGTGTGTGGTTGACTGGTTAGTTTTTAACTCTGGTGTTTGTAACTCTGAGGTTCTACTGTAGTAAGTGTTTAAAAACTGAAGTAATAGATCAGTCTGAATTTGATTAGTCGTAAACCAGTTAAATAACCATGGAAGACTGCAAGGAAGAATAGGCTGAGACCTCGAGTGGAAGGCACTGAGGACAAGTGGAAGGGATGAAAGCAGAGAGTGAATAAGTGGAGGTATCTGGTGATGGGGAGGTGAAGCAGGAAGAGAAAAGAAAGGAGACGAAAGGGGAGGAAGCAACAGTGTTAAACTCCTCTTCAAAGAGAATCTCCAGCAGTTTCACCCCTAAAACATATCATTAGCCAATTGATCCTCCTAAAAAAGTTTAATTGATCAGTTATCTGTGGAAGTAAACATTCTACTCAACAAAGCCATGCTTGGATCTAGATGTAGGTTAAATATTTGAAAGATGAGGAGATTTTGATCCATTAAAATCAAAAGGCAGTATGATGTACAATGTCTACTAAAATTGCCCTTGTATTTTCTAAAGGACAGCATTTGGTCCAGCCTATCTTGTTGAATATCAACAGAGAGTTGCCCAAACGCATAGATGTTATCAAAACAGACCTTTGTGACTTTAAAATATATCCAAAAAAGACAAAGTACCCATATTATCTTGTTCAGTGCAAGGTTTTTTTTGTTGTTTTGTTTTTTTTCTGAAGGCTATCCAGCTTTTATTTTAGTTGGTAAAACTGTATTAGGGAACGAACAGACTTCTGTTAGCTTTGCCTTCATCTGCGTTCGCCCTTGCAGCTTAGCCTGACTTGCACAGACTTCTAGAAATTGCAGTAGTAAATGCAGTTACCAGCTAGGAGACTTGAAATGAGTGCCTTGCCTGCAACACTGTGTCCCCTCAATATGAGGCAGGCAAAAATGAATTTGGTAGTGCCTTTCCGTGGTCACACAGGAAAGCATGCAGTGTCAAGACAGATTTCTGGGCTGGGTTCTTTGTTCAAACCAAGCTGTTCTCAGTGCAGAAACAAATGCTGTTATACAAGTGTGGTTTTAAGTTATCTTTGTATCTTGTTTTCTCAGCCCCTGGCATAAAACAGCCTTAGGGCTTGACTATGAAAAATGTAAATAGCCTTCTTTGTAACAGACCATGCTGCAGTTGTACTCCTTTTTCCTTTACTTACGAAGTATTTTGGCCTGATTGGCATTCTAAACTGCATCCAAATTTTATCTTAGGATCTTCAAAGATTCTCTGCATTCCTAACAGAGATAGAAGATTGGTTGTATGAGGATGGAGAGGACCAAGCTAAACAGGTGTACATAGATAAATTGGATGAATTAAAGGTAGGTCCATTTGCACTCTTGTATAATGTAACTTTCAAAATACTGCAGGAATGACTTTTTTGTAAATGTAGGTTTGAATTATGAAATGCATAGAAAATATTACTTTCTATAGAAACTAGGCACTCCAATTGAAATGCGATACCAAGAAACTGAGGAGCGACCACGGGTGTTGGAAGAACTGGAACACAAGCTTCAACACTATGCCAAAATAGCAGGAGAATACAGGGACAAGGTAAGTAGCCTCACAGGGAATGGGTTGGGAGTAGGAGGGGACTGACTTTTGTCTGTGCTATTTCATTCAGACTTGCACCAGATGGCAGTGGTGTCAAACTCCTTGTCAAGTGGGCTGTTCGCTTATTGGCAGCCTGTATGCTGGGCCTATGCAATTAGTCTGTCCACAACAAATCTCCCACAGACAATGAGTCTGAACCTGAATTGCTCAGTATCTATGGTCAAAAGGGGCATTTGCACAAAGAATGAGGGCTATGATTCTTAATAACTGAACTTTTTGAGCCAAGTTTTGTGCTCTTCCAACTTTATTGGAGGAGAAGTGGCTCAGATGCCAGTGATGAGTGTCTGTACAAAAGCCTAAGATAAGTAGGGATGTGTAAGTAACTTATGTATGTTCTATTTCTGCCTGTTACTTGACCATTGACATAAGATTAGTCACAATAGCATACCTGCCCTTTGGAAATCTGGTTGGTCCTTGGTGTCATTGGGTTTTGGAGCCAATACACTGTTATGTGAATGGGGGTAATTCACAACATTCAAAGCTGGTTTAGCCAGTCTGACAGGACTGCATCAGGGCCCTATTCAGAGTGGGTTTCTTCATGGCCAGAAGGGCTAGAAAACAAATTTGTTTTTAAAGTGCAAACTTGCATTAATATTAGGGCTGTCAATTAATCGCAATTAACTCACACTATTAACTAAAAAAAAGAATCGCGATTAATCGCACTCTTAAACAATAGAATACTAAATGAAATTTATTTAAATATTTTGGATGTTTTTCTATATTTTCATATATATTGTATTCTGTGTTGTAATTGAAATCAAAGTATTTTTTATTACAAATATTTGCACTGTAAAAATGATAAAAGAAATAGTATTTTTCAATTCACCTCATACAAGTACTGTAGTGCAATCTTTGTCGTGAAAGTGCAACTTGCAAATGTAGGTTTTTTTTGTTTTGTTTTGTTACATAACTACACTCAAAAACAAAATATTGTAAAACTTCAGAGCCTACAAGTCCACCCAATCCCACTTTTTGTTCAGCCAATCGCTAAGATAAACAAGTTTGTTTACATTTACAGGAGATAATGCTGCCCTCTTCTTATTTACAATGTCACCTGAAAGTGAGAACGGACATTTGCATTGCACTTTTGTAGCTGGCATTGCAAGATATTTACATGCCAGATATGCTAAACATTTGTATGCCCCTTCATGCTTCAGCCACCATTCCAGAGGACATGCTTCCATGCTGATGACACTCGTTTAAAAAAAAAAAAAAAGCGTTAATTAATTTTGTGACACAATTCTCCCCCAAGGAGTTCAATATCCCCTGCTCTGTTTTACCCGCATTCTGCCATATATTTCATGTTATGGCAGTCTTGGATGATGACCAAGCACATGTTCATTTTAAGAACACTTTCACTGCAGATTTCACAAAACACAAAGAACGTACCAATGTGAGATTTCTAAGGATAGCTACAGCACTCGACCCAAGGTTTAAGAATCTGAAGAGGGATGAGGTGTGGAGCAAGCTTTTAGATGTCTTAAAAGAGCAACACTCTGATGCGGAAACTATAGAACCTGTGAACCACCAAAAAAGAAAATCAAGCTTCTGCTGGTGGCATCTGACTCAGATAATGAAAATGAGCATGCGTCAGTCCACACTGCTTTGGCTTATCAAGCAGACCCGTTATCAGCATGGACACAGGTCCTCTGGAATGGTGGTTGAAGCATGAAGGGACATATGAATCTTTAGCGCATCTGGCATGTAAATACGTTGCGACGCTGGCTACAACAGTGCCATGCAAATGCCTGTTCTCACTTTCAGGTGACATTGTAAACAAGAAGCGGGCAGCATTATCTCCTGCAAATGTAAACAAACTTGTCTGAGCAATTGGCTAAACAAGAAGTAGGACTGAGTGGACTTGCAGGCTCTAAAATTTTACACTGGTTTTATTTTTGAATGCAGTTTTTTTGTACATAATTCTACATTTGAAGTTCAGCTTTCATGATAAAGATTACACTGCAGTACTTGTAATGGGGGAGTTGAAAAATACTTTGTTTTACAGTGCAAATACTTGAAATAAAAAATAAAGTGAGCACTGTACACTTTGTATTCTGTGTTGTAATTGAAATCAATATATTTGAAAATGTGGAAAACATCCAAAAATATTTAAATAAATGTTATTCTATTACTGTTTAACAATGCGATTAATCGTGATTAATTTTGTTTATTGCATGACAGCCCTAATTAATATCACGTGGTCCAGAAATGTCAAAGCAGCTGGGTGTCTGATTCAATTGACTCATCCAGCTATGAAAGGCAACTTCTGCTGGTTGACTCAAGCTTTCATTTTTATAAATCCAAATTCTCCCATCTAAAGCCAGCTAAAATACCAGACTGTGCAGTTGGATACCTTTTTCTCCCTCTATTGCCCCCACCTACAGCACTGACTGGAGCCCTAAGAAGGTTGGATTATACCCTACAGAACCTAATAAATGGCTTCTCGAGGGTGTCAGGATTTTCCCTATTAACATGAAAGTATGAACTTACCCAATTCTAGGTATGTTATCCCTAGTAAATCATTGTGAAGCCCACCTTCCTCTCCGTGAGCTTGTTTCTCAAACACAGAAATGGGTTTGATTCTGCCTCGCTGTTTCATGGCGCTTCTTGTTGTGGTGAACTTGTTTTCTTTCCAAAGTAAGCAGTAATGTAACAAATATTTAGATAGTGAGAGAACACAACTTGGATGGTCTGTCTGGATAATCTGATATCATTGAATGGGTTCTTATTGACAAACCCAAAATATTCAACTCCATGCAGGATGAGAAATACATTCACATTGATGAATCAGAAATGATAGAAGTAGAGAAATGTGTCAAGGAAATGATGGAATGGATGAGTAATGTTCTGAATGCCCAGGCTAAAATGAGCCCTGATCAGGATCCAGTTGTGAAATCAAGTGAAATCAAAGCAAAACTAAAGGTTAGTGCTGAAATTAATTCTAATCACTGACTAGTGATATAGCTAGGCCATTATTTAGAAATCACAGTGTACATTCTAACTGGTTGGCAGCTCTAAAGGATAATTAATAATCTGAGTAGCAAGGGAGGGATGAAGCTACAATCTATTGTGTAAAAATTCTGTGGTGAATGTTTTTACTATATATAGGTTAGGCAGATAAACTTACACTACGAACATCTTTCAGTAGAGTTAAAAATTCAGTGTCTGCTTTTCCAATAGTATGTAAATACAAATAACAGGATGTGTAAGGAAATATTAAAGCAATGCAACATTTCTGAGAGATGGGCACTTTAAGTAAAAAAAAAATCCAAAGTGTTGTATAAAGAACCTTAATATAACCTGTTTAAAAAGTAAACTAGATACGTTAGGGGTAGCATATATCCAGCCTCTTTGTGCTCAGGAAGCAACGGTACTGGGAATCAAACAGTCTCTGAACAGCGGTGCTGGCTCATCAGGTAGCTTGCTGGTCGCATGAATTGTATTCTGAGTGCCTCTCTTTTTATCTTAGGAATTACACAATGTGTGTGAGCCTATAGTGATGCAACCAAAACCAAATGTTGACTCTCCTAAAGAGGAAAATCCATTGAATGGACCCAGTCTTCATACAAATGAAGGTATTGAAGAAGATAAAAATAATGCTGAAATCCCTCAACAAAATGGTGATTGTCATCCGAACGATAAAAACACCACGAACATGGACTTGGACTAGACCACTGCATTGTATTGAGCAATTTGATCTCATGAAAGAAAATATTGTTGCTTTAGTATGTGATTGTGCGGGGGTAACATAGTTCTGGGAACTATTTATATATTTTTTTCATAAGGTTGTCTGGAATGTGTTGTATGATGGTGGGGCGGGGGAGTAAAAAGCTCATCATGACTACCGTAAAAGGGAAAATTGACTTGGTAACTTTCAGATTCCTGTGGAATTGTGAATTCATACTAAGCTTTTGTGCAGTATTTAACCATTCGCTTCAGTAAGGATGAAATCAGTTTTGCTATGATACTTACTGCTCCTTCACCAGGATTGTAACTGAAATAGTCATAGGCACTTGTAGATGCCAAGGTAGTTCTCTTTCATTTGACCTCTGATTTGGCATATCTGTATAAAGCCAGTGGCTGTTCAATTTACAATGAACAAAATAAACTTCCTGTCCTAAGCTTCACTCTTTAGCACTGTCCTGTACCCTAGCTGACTAGTAAGATGGTGAAAGGTGTTAAGTAGCATGTTAAGTAGTAGATTTCATCTTGGTAAACAGTACATTTTCATATGGAGAAAGCAAAATGAAGGAGATGCTGATCCTGTTTGTCTTGTTGTGAAACCTTTTAATGAGCTTTAATAATAAAGTTCATCTAACTGGTATTTTCTAAAATGCTGGGTTCATTATGTTCAGTACTGTTTTCAGTGTGATTACTGTCTTTTGTCACAAATGGTAAAGAAAATAAAGCCAAATAGCTGTGTTGTGTGAGCAAAAGCTTACAGAACTTCCCCCCCGCCCTCCCCTTGCGTGTGAAAAAATTAGAGTTGTGATACTCAGCCTACTCAAGCAGAAACGGCTTGTTACTCTTAACTGCACAAACCAGCATGCAGCTGGGAACAGCATGACTGCCTGGAAACTTAAAATAGCAAAGGCTGGGCATAAAACTTTCAAAAGCTTTGAAAGTGGATCTAAAGAGGCGAAGATTTGCAGTTGAGATACTAAAAATCAGTCAGAAGTCTTTCTTGGCCTTTATCAGAAAGGAGTTGATCCCAAACAAACATGGTAAATGAAATGTTCTTCTTTGAGTGATTGCTCAGGTGCATTCCACAGTAGGTGTGCGTGCTCGCCACATGCACTAGTGCCAGAAGTTTTTCCCTTAGCAGTACCTGTAGGGGAGTGCCCCATGCGACACGCCACCATGGCATGGTACAAGAGGCGCTGCGCGCTCCTCCACCCCCAGTTTCCGAAGCACCGTCACTGCGGCAAGAAGGAACTGCTATGCTCCAGCTCTTTGCTGTAGCTTTCCCTGTTTGGACTGTTTAGTGCTGTAGATAGTTAGTACCTGTAGTTTGAAAAGTAAAAAAAAAAAAAAAGCCTCTAATAACCGCGCCTGGGTCCATGCCCCAGGCTTTAAGTTGTGCAGCACTTGTAAACAGCCTATGCCCATAAGTGACCCATACACTAGTTGCTTATGGTGTCTTGGAGAAACCCAGGCAGGGCAGTGCTCCGTCCTGAGTGTCTGAACTCCTACCCACCTCCAACAGGTATAGCTTGGGATTCCCCTACTGTGGAATGCACATGAGCAATCACTCAAAGAAGAAAAGACAGCTACCTTTTCCGTAACTGGTATTCTTCGAGATGTTGCTCATGTCCATTCCACATCCTGCCCTCCTTCCCCACTGTTGGAGTTTTCTGGTAAGAAGGAACTGGGGGCGGGGGGAGCACACAGCACCCCTCATACTGTGCCATGCTGGTGCTACTCCAGGGGTTGCTGGGGTGCTCCTCTACGGGTACTGCTAAGGGAAAAACTTCCGGTGCACGGGGCGAGCGCACACACCTACTGTGGAATGGACATGAGCAACACATCTCAAAGAATACCAGTTACGGAAAAGGTAACTCTCTTTTCTCCCATGCTAAGCAAGCAGCTTTGGTGGAGAGCCAGCTTGAAAAGCCAATTAAAGGTTAAGATTCTCCCCTCAGGAATTTCTGGTCAAGTTTCTTGCAAAGAAACAATTGATGTGGAGGACACGATGTGGTGGTGAAGCCTTCCTGTTAAATGGGCAGCCCAATAAGATCTACAAGACAGTAGCATGTAGTTGGGAGGGGCTTGCTTGCTGCTACAAGGAACAACTTAAGTAATACCAAAAAAAGGGTAAGCTTGGCACTATTCTGAACAGAGTTGATTTAATTGTGCAGACCATACCTCATTAGTCAGCACAAAGGAAGCCAATTACACCCTTTTGCTGGTCCTGTTTCTTCTCCAACCCCATTCCTGCCTCCTCCACTAGCGCTGATGGGGGCATACTCCTGCTTGCAGCTTTTACCCAGCTGCTCAGCTCCCTCATGCCTTGGCCCCTCCTGAGCTACCATCAGTAGCTGTAGTATCAGAGCACTGTTTGACAGGGCAGGCTCTTCTGATCACTGATCACTTTCCCAGTACTGATCTACTCCATGTCAGGTGATATGCTACTCCTGGGGAAATTCTGCACTACAGCATGTGCACATAATTAATGAGCCATGCATATTTTTAATTTTTTGTGTGGAAAAAAGCTTCAGCCAAAATGTTGCTGCAGTTCTGCCTTTTGCCCACCCGAGGGCACTGTGGCAATAGAACACAGCACCTGCTCCCAGCCAGCTAGGGAAGAGAAAGAGCTTGCCTTCTTTGCAGTGCCTGTCAGGCCAGGTCAGGAGACAGGGATTATGGGGAGAAAGATAGCATGGGGGGGGGTCAGATGGGGGCTCATAAGGGCTAGTTGGAGAGGACGGACCAGAGAAGGGGCTGAATGAGAGTGGAGGCACAGGGCCACATGGTGATGGGGAAGGGGGTACAGAGGGACAGGGTGGCTGAGTGGGGGCACAGACATGGGGACAGGGGGGACAGAGCCACATAGGGGGAGGCGGTGCAAGGCCGGATGGGGGAGTGGGTGTCTGAGTGGGGGTGGAGGGACACATGAGGGTGCAGGAACACATGGGGACAGGGGCAGATGTGCCTGACTGAATGGGAGAGGCTAGGCATCAGCCAAGGTCTGCATAGGGGAAGCTCCCTAACAATCCCTCCCTGCCCCCAAAAGAACCTGGTCCATACTTTTCCCACCCATACCCAACAACCCTCCAAGTTCACACTGAGGCTCCTTCCCAGCAATTTACTTCCCTCTCCCTCAGATTCTACATTACCCTGATTCCAATAGTCTTTGCACTGCTTCTGAGGGGTGTGGGAAATATGGTTCTGTAGTGTAGTTAAATGAATTATTACTCAGAGTTCTGTATTAATATGCCTAACTAACGAATATTTGTCAAGAAACATTTCCTGAATCTTTTTTGTTGTCTGTACTGTTGCAGACATACTTTCTGATAGGTATTTTGAAATAAATGACCAAAAATAATTGAAACTGGTATGATTATATTGTGTTATTTTGACAAATAACATATGCAGAATTTTAAAATATTGTGCATGAAATGTTTAATTTTTTGGTGCAGAAGTCCCCCAGGAGTATATGCAATACACCAACCATAGCTTGGACCCCCAAAGCCAGAGAGCAGGTTGAATAAGTCTCACTAGACCTAAAACAAGGCTGCTGAGGCCTTAAGTGTGCAGATGTACTATGCCTCCACAGTGCTATTATATCACCAGGCTCTAGTTAATAGGGAATTGTTTATTTAACAGTCATGTTCTGGTTTCACTTTGTGCTTATATAATTCTTGTTTAAATGCCACATAAGTCCAGCTTTATAGAATTAACTGATGAGCCACTATAGTAGGAAGTTTAGAAGGATAAACTGTCCAGAAGTGATTAAGAAACATCTGCATATTTTAAGTGTATTTCTGTCAAAACAACGGGAAAAATTAGACCAGGAACAAAAATAACAAACTGCTTTGCTACCACTGAAGAGACAGATGGTCATGTGCTCAGTTTACCTACAGAATTATTGTTCTAATCTTCCCCTAATGATTCTTCATAAAAGTAGTCTGTGCCAAGAACAGACAAGTCAGGCTTTTCACATATTGGTGGAGCAATGACAACTTCACAGCAGTTGATTATGTGATATGTACTCTGTCCCCCAGGAGCAAGTGGTCTATTTATCTTCTTGTAATGCTCCTGCTTCAATCTAGGGAACGAGAATTGAAAGCATGAATTATTAATTTGTTTTGAAAGTGGGGAAAAATTAATTTACCTGGTGGCCTTGTTTTCATTTTACCTTTTACCCAAAGCTTGTGCATAAGACCGCTCGTTGATTTCCTCTTTGATATCCAGGTCAGGATTGGTGACTTGGGGAAGTTTGGGGTTATAGCTCACTTCATGCTAAAAACGCACCAAGAGAACACTTAGCAATGCAGGAAGTATTTAGACTACCACTACACTTCTTCATATTACTGCCATGATGGTCCTTCTATCTAATCCTGTCACTTCTGGGGCACCTTTACAAGTTTGAGTAAACCATTAAAAAAATTTTGGAAGAAAACAGTTGCTTTAAAACTGGGGATGAGGGATGAATTACATGTATTCAATGTCATACATGTATGTTAATTGTTACATTTATTTGGAAGGTTCTCAGGTTACAATCTTATGTAAAGCCTCAATTTGCATGAACCCTTACTGTGACAATTCTTCAAGCGTGTGCAGATTGTATTAGTAAGAATATGCATTTAGCAGGCTGCATGCACTCTTTACTCAGTATTTGCTTACTATTTAGGATACAGCATGGGATACTATCAATTTTAGCTTCATGTATGTGGACTGAACTCTGGTAAACTACTTTTCCTGATTATTTCAAAACAATTTTTTTGCTGATACAGCATTCTGGTTTGAGAAGGAAGATGGAGGCAAGCCTTGATTGCTAGACTACCAGGAGGACTTCTTCCTCATAATGGATTTTATTTTAAAAGAAACTAATTCCTATAGCCCACTATGCCAGTCTGCCTGATCTTTAGTCTTGTTGAGATTCAAATCACAGCTTGTTCTATCTTATATATGGAAAAAGACTAATCAGGAGCCAGACAGATAATTGGAATGGAAGATTTACGGGAATTCTTTTCAAGAGAACACTGACTTGAACCACTACACCCTGATCGCTATTTAAAAAGAGAAAAGACAGTGAAACTAGAGCAATCCCTATATTGTGAAACGGATACTATTAATAATATTGTGAACTCAGAAGGAACAAACCCATTTTGGTCCCACACCTTTTTCCCAATACATTTATAAATTAATTAAATTGAACTGTTTTGGCCTCTTTGCATTCTTATCATTCACAGGTTGGTTAAAGGGAGGCTGAACGATGAGATTGAAAACCTCTTGATTTCAGGCACCATTCAGCATTATTGATCCTGTGCCTGCTGAGCCAGTTTGGATTTTGGTTCAAGTCCCCTTTGATGTGGATCTCTCTGAGGAAAATGAGGAACCATTCCACCCTCCTCATTTATGTCTTATTTCTAGTCTGAATTTGTCTAGCTTTAGCTTCCAGCTATTGGATCTTGTTATACCTTTCGCTGCTAGATGGAAGAGGCCATTATTAAATATCTGTTCCCCATGTAGATACTGAAACTATGGTCAAGTCACTCCTAACCTTTTCTTAAGCTAAACGGATTGAGTTCCTTCAAGCTCGTGTAAGGTGTATTTTCCAATCCTTTAATTATTCTCTTGGTTCTTCTCTAAACCCTCTATGATTTATCAACATCCTTCTCAATTGTGGACACAAGAACTGGACACAGTAGTGGTTGCACTAGTGCCAGATACAAAGGTAATATAATCTCTCTCCTCCTACTCTATATTCTCTTTTGGCCATAGTGTTGCACTGGGATTTCATGTTAAGCTGATTGTCCACCATGGCTCAAGTCTTTTCAGAGCCACTATTTCCTAGGATAGAGTCCCCTATCCTGTGAGCATGGCACCTGCATTCTTCAGGCCTAGACGTATGACTTTGTTTGGCCCTACTGAAACACAGTTGCTAGTACCCAGTTTACCAAACAATCCAGAAAACACTGCAGCAGTGACTAGTTCTTTGTTATTTACCACTCCCCAAAACTTCACCAGTAATGATTTTGTTTTCTTTCAGGTCATTGATAAAAAACGTTGAAGAGGGTAGGGCCCAGAACTGATGCCTGTAGGCCCCCACTTGAAATACACCTGCTTAATGATTCCCTATTTACATTTTGAGACCTATAGCTAGACAGTTTCAATCCATTTGCCTTACAAATGCCTTACATAAATCTATTACATCATTTTCCTACATGTGCACTTTACTAGATAACAGCAAGGCATGCAAAACAGCCAGCCCACATGAAATACACCCCCCTTTGCTGTCTATACACAAACCTTAGATAAGGAGTTTTCCAGAGTTACATTACTTGGCTCTGTGTTTATGAGTTGTAAGACAGGTGGCTCTCCTTCAAGCATGGGGTGAATTGGCATGCTTTGTGGGTCTATCAAGATTTCATAGGGAACCCTGGGATGTTTCCAGGAGGCAGGTGTGAAAATTTCCCATGGTTCTGCCTGCCCAAAAGTCCCTAGAAAGAAAATATAAACAAGCAGGCATTGTAAAGTTTCAAAGGGTACACAGCCCCAAGCCTCCTCCTAAAATCAAGGGAAGTCGCAACTAAGACAAAGAGCAACTCTTTAAAAATTTTACTTTTTAAAGTATACACACTTCTGCTGCTGGGAAGAACTTTGAAAAGAAATTTTGTCTTGGAAGAGCAGTTGTGGTTTAAAAACTTTTGTGGATGAAATAAACTAACCAGAAAAGTATTTAATTGCAAGGTAGTTTGTCAGAAGATTTTATTTCATTAGGGTCTGATCCAATGCCTCTGAGGCCAATCAAAATCTATCTGTTTGCTTGAGTGGGTGTCTTGGATCAGGCACTTAGGGATAGATTTTTAAAAGTATTTTAATGAAGTGTCTAAATATGCAGCTAGCATGTAATGGACTTTTCAAAAGTGCCTATGCACCTAACTCCTATTGATTGCAAAATCCCCCACTAGGAGCCTATCTGCATCTTTAGGCATGTAAATACCTTAAAATCTAACCTTTAGTGCTTTGAACTGAAGGACAGCCACTTCTAAATATGGTTTGGCCATACTCTACCTCCTTAGAAAGCTCTGTATTGAAAAGCAGTTTTATCATACACTATTTTAATGCCACTGCTGGCTTTCACTGGGAATAAAAAATAGAGCACCTATTTCAGGGGTGGGCAAATCTTGCCTCATGAGCCAAACGTAGCTCATGTAGAACTGAAACAGGGCCTGCTTATACAAGGAAACTTGTAAGTCCTAACATGAAATACTCCAATGTGAGCTGAGAATCCTCTAGCTAAGATAATTTATTAGCCTATGGATACAGCAGCATGGGAGTTTATGAATGTCCATAGGGGCTACTTGAGTAGATATTTTTGTTGTATGCCACTCCTTTTTAAAGTTGACTATCTTAGCCATGCGGTTTTTGTAGATATAAGCCTTACCAATGTACTCTCCATCCAGACTCCACAGACGAACGGTACAATCAATAGAAGAGGAGAGCAGGACTTTTTCTTCATCAACCACCTCTACTCTATCAAAATGAAAGTGATAATCAGAACAAATCTACTTAAGCACCATATATAACTAAAGACTTATGACACCATGTCACTTACATTTTGTCATTAGAAACTTGTGTTACAAATTGTCTACATGGGTCATTTCTGCCAATGCTAAAGTGTAATGTGAATGCTGCTACAGTATTAATTGTTTCAAGGGATTACAGCTCAAAGCAATATCTGATATACTAGAGTTCTGATAGTGCTGAATGACACTGAAGTGAACCATAAATGAGTTTATGTAATTTGAAAAGTATTTACTGCACATGATCATCGTATAATAGTGGAAGATGGACCAGGGATCCTGACTCATGACTGAGGCTCTTAGGTGTTACCACAATAGACATAAAACCTAATTATATTTATATCAAGCAACACATGTGCAGGTTTGTGTATTTATACATAAAAAAATATTCTGTTAAAGACGCATGAGACAGTACTTACGATACAACTATATTTACATGAGCTCTCCAATGATTCACATCTACAGCAATATAGAGAATAAATATGCATTATACATATAATTCAGATTAATACAAGAATATGTTACTACACAAGAACACTGCACTGTGTCAGGTGTAAACCAACCACTACCTAAGAAGCAAGGACATTAAAAAGTATTCATGCTTTTAAAGCAATTTTTCTTTAAATGCAACAAAGTTGTTAAAACTTTACCCTGGATGTATTTTGAAACTGCTTTGTTTTCTTTTACTAGGTAGCTTCCACTAAGATACACAGTTATAAATGTCACCAGATCAGTGGTTCTCAACCCACAACCCACATCACACTTGCGGCCCAATCAGTACACAGCTGGAACCCATGTGACATCCTCAGGGCCGTACAGGTAGTATATATATTGTGTGGATGCAGCCCCCATAACAGATAGAGAACTGCATATGTAGCCCGTAATAGTAAATAGGTTGAGAACCATTGCACCAGATGAAATCCTGAAGTCCTCATCCAGGTTTTACTCAGTCCTTCCTTCCCACTGAATTCTATTGAGATTTGCCTGCATTTGGTCCACAGTGTATTAATTTTGTTAAGGAAGTTATATGGGAACTATGGTCACCATACTCAGCTATGCTAAGAACAAGCTAAGGCATAAACATTTTGGAGCATACATGATCTGGAAAAAGGGGATTAAAATATTACATTGAAATAGAAGTATAAGTAGACACAGATCATGAGAAGGACTTTGTTTTTTAAACCCTTTTCCCCCAGATCACATATGTTCCAAAATATGTTTTATACTTACATATAAAAATACAAATACAAAAATATTTAATATATAAAAACCCAATCCACAAGCCACACATTTTGGTGGTTCTCGCTCTGGGTCCTGAAGGGCATAGTCCTTGATGCTGTAGACATACACATATCCATCATCGTCTGCTGCATAAATAAAGGAATCGTCCGCGGTGACAGCAATACTGCTGATGTGGGATTTCACTCTAGACTGAGACAAACATTAATGTAGGCTGTGTTGTTAGCTAATAATTCATGCAGCATGATAATACTATATTGATTATAATGGAAATAAACTACAACATGTGAATGCTCATAATAAATCTAAACGAGCAGATGTGTACTTCCCATAATTAAACAAAGCAAAGCAATAATGTTCCCCCTCCTCCCCCATACGGAGTGTATCTTGAACTGTAAGAAGCGTGCTGCACTCAGTCCTACACAGCTTAGCCCTCTGAAATTCATCGCTCAAACTTACAGGTATGAAGCTTGCTGCAAGGGGGATTCCACTGAACAGACTCCAGAAGTTGACAGAACCTGAAAAAAAGCAAACAGTGAAAATGTTTATTAATAGCAATGAAACAGAAGTCTATTTTGACAGGAATACAAATATGTAGGAATTTGACTGCTGGATGCAGAGGTTCACAAACGGGTCCATGAACCACTGTTGGTCCCCAGACTGTGGGGCTGCAAGGGTGTAACAGGCTGCAGGGGACACCCAGAGTCTCGGTTTAAACCTTTCTGCCTCAGCAAGAGTGAGCTTTGCTAGAAATTAGGCTGTCAGCTCCCTGCCACACCAGTCAATCTCCCTCACCAGCAAACTCCTCAAGAATCTCCCAGTCCAAATCTCACCTAGTAGGAAATAATCAGTGAACTCCAACTACACCCCCCGAGTGATGCAAGTTACATCAACTTAAAGCGGTGTCCACACCGCGCTATGTTGGCGGGAGACGCTCTCCAGTCGGCATAGCGCGTCTTCACCAGACGTGCTGGTGCAGCTGTGCGAATGTAGCACAGTAGTGTAGACTTGCCCTCAGTCTTCTGATCTTGCACTTAGTTCACTGAGTCCATCTGGCAGAGATTTCAGCATTTCATCCACCTGTGGGAAGTCAGTGTTTTTGAACTCCATGGCAGTGAGGTTCTTGAAAGAAGTCACTCATCTCCACCCGATGGTTAAAGAGTTGGTTCCTTTGCAGGATCTTAATACTATATGGAGATATACCCATCTCATAGAACTGGAAGGGACCCCGAAAGGTCATCGAGTCCAGCCCCCTGCCTTCACTAGCAGGACCAAGTACTGATTTTTGCTCTAGATCCCTAAGTGGCCCCCTCAAGGATTGAACTCACAACTCTGGGTTTAGCAGGCCAATGCTCAAACCACTGAGCTATCCCATACTGTTTTAGCATGTCTTACGGGACCTCTGTTCAACCCTCTGGCAATTTCTTCTTTCCCCTCCCGTGTCAGAAAACTGCCTTCCTTGTAGCGATCACATCTGCAAGGAGAGTATGAGAGTCGCAGGCATTGATGGCAGATCCTCCTTACACGCAGTTTTCCAAAGACAAAGTAACTGTGCAGCCACACCCTAATTTTTTTTTTGAAGTGATTTCCCAGTTTCACTTGAACCCAGTTATAGATCTATCAGTGTTGTTCCCTAAGCCACATTCAACCGCAGAGGAACAGCATCTTCACACTTTGGATGTCAGGAGATGTTTAGCTTTTTAGCTGGATAGAACTGAACCTCTCCATTCCTCACCTGATCTGTTTGTTCACAGGCAACCCAAATGAAGGACCACGCAGTGTCTTCACACACAATGTCCAGGTAGATAATTTCCTGTATCATGATAGCATACAAAGTAGCCCAGGCTACACCTCCTCTACAGATATGAGCTCATTCTAAGAGAGTTCAGGCAACATCCGCATTTCTAAATGACATTTGCAGGGGGGCCACTTGGTCCTCTGTGCATAACTTTTGCAAACCACTATGCCATTATGGTGGCATCCAGATCAGATGCAAACTTTGAGAAGGCAATCCTGCAGTCCTTTAAATAGACTACGAGCACACCTCCTGCAAGTACTGCTTGCGAGTCACCCATAGGGAATACAAGGCTCCATCTACTCAAAGAAGAAAAAAGTTATCAACCTGTCATTATTGTTCTTCAAATGTCATGCAGATGAAAGCAGAGTCAGGATGAGCTCTACCCTGATATCGGGTGGTGAATTGTGGCGAGTTGTGGAAAAGAACTTCAGGGGCTGATCTTGTTTGCATTGGCACACCCACCCCGCCTAGCATGAGCCCACAGCAGCCCAAATGGTCACTTGGGCTGCTGTGGGATCCCCAGTTTCTCTGTTATTGGGGCAGGAAGAATAAAGTGTTGTTACCCTGATTATGTGAATCAAGGACAGTGGAACTGTTTTATGACAGAGGGACTCGCCATCAACTAAGTAGCACTCGCTAGACAAGGGACATGGGTTCCAAAACCCAGTGAATTGAGAGAGGTTGGGGCCAGATATGTGTACCTGATGGTATGGACCCCTTTTTGAGGGCTGGAAACACCAATTGTACCTTCTCCTCTCTCCACTGTGGAATATCAGAGCTAGTTTTGATTCTATTAGGAGTCTAGTTACAGGCTGCTGACCTGAATTCACTTTGGGCCAATAGTGCACCAGCACTAGGGCTCCCCTACTACAAGCTGAAATCACTAAAGAGTTAAAATTGCTGGTGGGGGGGGGCCTGAAGATATATTGCTGAGCGGCTGGCGGAGCAGAGCATGTTCGTGGGGCAGCTGGTGGAGCAGAGCAGTTCGTGGGATGTCTGGAGCGGCTCGCGGGATGGCTGGTAGAGCGGAGCGGCTCGTGGTGAAGGCTGCAGCAGAACCCCACAGCGAGGCAGGGCAGTCGGCCTCGGACCATGTAAGGTGCCCCTTAACACCCCTGCGTGCCCCCCCCCCCATTTCCACCCAGGCTGGGAGGTAAAACTCTGCAGATAAACTTTTGAAGTCTGGGGCTGCACTGACCAGGGACAGAGACTTTTGGGGTGTTGGACTTTTGGGACTTTGGGTGAGTTTTTGGGTTGCTGGACTTAAGACCCTGAGGGGAAAAGGACACTGCCAAACTTACTTGGGGGTGGGTCTTTTGCTCATGGTTTGTGTTATGAATCCTGGTTGCAGTGTTTCCCCAACATAATGCCGCATTGTTTCCCTCCTTTATTAAAAGGATTTTGCTACACTCAGACTCCCTGCTTGCGAGAGGGGAAGTATTGCCTCTTAGAGGTGCCCAGTGGGGTGGTATGTAATTGTCCCAGGTCACTGAGTGGGGGCTTGAGCCGGTTTTGCATTGTGTTATTGAAACCGAACCCCTAGATACTGAACCTGGCCCTTGTTGCTGCCAACTCAAATGGGCAGAAGGGTTACACAGACATGTATTCTGTGCCCCACCCTTTGTCCCCTCTGCATCAGAGTCTGTACTTCTGACATTCAGTGTGAAGGAACTGAGGGGTTTCGGGTAGTGCACCCTTATACAGCCAGGGGAGGGACTACGCCTGCAGGGTGTGAGTCCCGCCCCATGGGTACTGCTAGGCAAAGTTCTCTGGCTCTGGTGCACAGGGCATGCACACATCCATATGAAATACATGTCTGCATCACATCTTGAAGAACACTGACAGGTAAGTAACTGTTTTTTCTCTGGTTCCATCCACCAGAATAACCCACCTGGGGGCAGAAATAGACACCTCGGTAACAAAGATCTACCCATCAATCCAATAATTTATTTTCTTTATCCAGAGCTGCAAGAGATCTACCATAGCATTATGCTTCCAACTGCTAGGACTCCTGGTCTCAAGCACAGTGATCACTCCACAGGTACAATCACACATCAGAAGTCTTCAATCCTTCATACTAACGGTGCGGGACAACTCCCTGGAACACATGAAAGATCAAGTACAGGTTCCAACACAGGTGTTCAACTCCTTACAATGGTAGTCCGCCCACAACAATGTCCACCAAAGCACATCCCATCTGGCTTCCAGATCCTTTAGTCCTCACAACCGACGCCAGCTTGGAGGGCAGGGAGCTCATTTGGAGACTCAAACAGCCCAGGACCCTGGAGCCAGGAGGAAAAGGCTCACAGTGTAAACCTCCTAAAGCTGCCAAGCTAGCTCCGTGAAGGTTCCAACCCACTCTAAGGAGGATCCATGTCCTGCTTCAATCAGACAATAAGACTGTGGTCACATATTTAAACAACCAAGGGGAAACAAGGAGTCCAGCACTACACGCAGACGTAACAGAAATAATGAGGAGGATGGAATGGTTCCTCATTTTCCTCAGAGAGATCCACATCAAAGGGGACTTGAACCAAAATCCAAACTGGCTCAGCAGGCACAGGATCAATAATGCTGAATGGTGCCTGAAATCAGGAGGTTTTCAATCTCATCGTTCAGCCTCCCTTTAACCAACCTGTGAATGATAAGAATGCAAAGAGGCCAAAACAGTTCACAAAGGAGGCAGACCACAGATCCACACGGACAGATGTCTTATTGCATAGTTGACCACAGGGCCTACTTTACATGCTTTCACCCTTTCCACTACTGGGGAAAGTGGTCCAGAAAATAAAACGAGAATAGGCAATGGTAACACTGATAACTCCTCATTGGCAGAGGAGACCTTGGTTCTTAGCTGTGACAGAGCTGAAACTGGAGCCCTCACTCCAGCTTCCATGGAAACTGGGCATCCTCTCAACAAGGTTCTCTTCTTCATCCAGACCTGAAACAGCTTCAACTAACAGCCTGCTTTTGAGAGGGAAGCTCTAGAAAGTCTCAGTCTGTCCTCCAGAATCATTAAGATACTGTTTTTGTCTATGACAGAGGTGGGCAAACTACGGCCTGCGGGACCGTTCTCCCCAGCCCCTGAGCGCCTGGCCCGGGAGGCTAGCCCCCGGCCCCTCCCCTGCTGTTCCCCCTTCCCCGCAGCCTCAGCTCACTGCACCACCCGCACAATGCTCTGGGCGGCGGGGCTGCAAGCTCCTGGGGCAGGAGTGCCGCCAGCTTTTCCTGCGCCCTAGGCGGCGGAAGGTCCCGCCCCCGAAATGCCGCCCCTAACAGCGGCGGCAGAAGGCCCCGCCCCCAAAATTCAACAGACTGCCGGGGCGCCGGCGCCCCCAAAATAGCAGTGCCCTAGGCAACCGCCGAGGTCGCCTAATGGGTTGCGCCGGCCCTGTCCTGTGGCAGCGCAGCTGCAGAGCCCGGCCTGACCCGGTGCTCTGTGCTGCGTGGTGGGTGGCTGGCTCCAGCAGGGCGGCGTGGTGCCTGTCATGGTGCAGCCGCGCCGCCAGCCACCGGTGCTCCAGGCAGTGCGGTAAGGGGGCAGGGAGCGGGTGAGGGGGGTTGGATAGAGGGCTGGGGAGTTTGGGGGGTGGTCAGGGGCCGGGGGTGTGGATAGGGGTCGGGGCAGTCAGAGAGTGGGGAACAGGAGGGTTGAATGGGGGCAGGGAGAAGGGGTGGTTGGATGGGGCAACGGGAGGCAGTCAGGGGTGGAGGTTCCAGGGGTGTCAGGGAGCAGGGGGGGTGGATGGGGCAGGGGTTCCAGGGGGGCCGTCAGGAATGAGAGGAGGGGTTGATGGGATGGCTGGGGGCAGTCAGGGTTGGGGGTTCCGGGGGTGGTCAGGGGACAGGGATAAGGGGTGGTTGGATGGGGCAGGGGTCCCGGGGGGGCAGTCAGGAAGGAGGGGGGGGTTGGATGGGGAGGTGGGGGACAGTTAGGGGCGGTGGGTCCGGGGGCGGTCAGGGAGCAGGAGGGGGTGGATGGGGCAGGGGTCTGGGGAGGCCATCAGGGAACAGGGGGGTTTGGATGGGGGGCAGGGGCCGGGCCACACCTGCCTGTCTGGGGAGGCACAGCCTCCCCTAACCAGCCCTCCATACAATTTCTGAAACCCGATGTGACTCTCAGGCCAAAAAGGTTGCCCGCCCCTAGTCTATGAGAATATCGATACTAAAAGCATACTCCTCTATCTGGTCCAGATTCAACAACTGGTGTCAAGAGTACAATGCAAATCCCAGAAGTCCAGGAATTCCAATCATTCTGAACTTTCTCCAAGGCGGCATAGAGAGAGGCTTGCAGCCCAGGACCATTGCATGTCAGGTGTCTGCTCTTAATAGCATGGTATTTGCAGGATCCTTGGGCTCCCTGGCAGACAATCCACAGGTAGCCAGAGTCCTTCTAGCAGTCCGATTAGCCACAGTAGTAGTCAGGCCACTCTTCCTACAACGGGACCTTCTGCTAGTTTTGAGTTGCATGACAAATCGTCCCTCTGAGCCTCTCACTTCCGTATGGGCCTTTTATTTATCCATAGACTCGTTTCTTAGTAGCTGTCACATCCGCCAGGTGAGTGTCGGAGCTGGCAGCCTTACCCATTCAGGGGCCATATTGCATGTTCTATGAAGACAGGATGGTGCTCAGGACAGCAAAATCCTTTCTTCCTAAGGTAAATTCCTCCTTCCACACTTCCCAAGAGGTTGTGCTGCCTTTGTTCTGTCCAAAACCACAACATCCGACTGAAAAGGTGTGGCACGCCTTAGATGTCAGAAAAACATTGAAAATCTCTCTCAAGTGTACAGAATCCATGAAAAGATCAGGTTCCCTATTTGTGTTCTTCCACCAAAATGCCAGGGACTCAGAGCTTCCAAGTCCTCCATCACTAGGTGGATTAGACTACATATTGTGGAAGCCTACAAATCATCAGAGGCTCCTGTCCCAGAAAAGATCAAGGCAGGGTGCTGGAACAATTTGTAGAGTGGGGGTGCTGAGAGCCATTGAACCAAACTGTAAACCCTGTATATGATGGAAACTACTTCAAGGCAGGGGGTGCGGCAGCACCCCCAGCACCTATAGATCAAAGCACACTCCACAAGATCCTTAGCAATCTCATGGGTGGAACGAGCAAGTGCGCCCACTTCGGAAATTTGCAAAGAAGCCACTTGGTCGACGCCAGCAGTTCTCAGCCAGGGGTCCAAGGCCCCCTGGGGGTCCGCAAGCAGGTTTCAGGGGGTCCGCTAAACAGAGCTGGCATTAGACTCATTGGGTCCCAGGGCAGAAAGCCCACGCTGCCCTGACCCCAGCACCCAGGGCTGAAGCCAAAGCCTGAGCAGCTTAGCTTCGCGGGGCCCCATGCAATTGTCCTGCTTGCTTCCCCCTAATGCCACCCTGGCTTTTATATGCAGAGAAACAGTTGTTGTGGCACAGGTGGGCGGTGGAGTTTTTATAGCATATTGGGGGAGCCTCAGAAAGAAAAAGGTTGAGACACCCTGGTCTACACCTAACAGCTTCATTGGGCACTATAAGGTGGATCTTCTATCTTCTGCAGAGACATCCTTTGGCAGGACAGTGCTGCAGGTGGTGGCCCAGAAATAATACAGACTTTTCAGCAAGCTCACAGAAAGAGGGTTACTTCTTTCCTGCTGAACTTTTGTTTCATAACCCTCCTTGTTCAACTGATCGCTACTGCACAGGCATCCAGAATCGTGGGTGAGCAGGGCCATGACAGTGGCGCTGCAGAGGGCTCCCTGTCCTGCCTTCTAAATTATCCCAACTCCCAATTATGTGGATAAAATCCATGTCCCCCCCCATTCTATTCAGATAATCAGGAGTATATTGTATTGTTATATTTCCAAGCATCCTAGCTATAACATGTGCGTAGCTATATCTTAATGTTCAGAAAAGATGCAAACAAGTTTGTAATGACTAATGAAAAAAGTCATAATAATTTTATTATCAATATCGAGGTCTCTCCCCTACAGGGCACTTGATCTACAGTGAGCTAGCCATTCACGCAGTGCTGTTTCTGCCTCCTCATTTCTAGCTATAATGTATTTTTAGCTTCTTTCAATTCAGTGTAAGTACTTTCCCATATTAGTTTTCCATGTAAACAATTGCTGTAGTTGCTACAGGGATGTAATGTGATTGCAAAAACAAGAGGAAGCATCAATCCAAGTGGTACAAAAATCCTACGGTTAGAGAATCCTGCCGTAGAGTAGCCCTAAATTCTATTCTGGGGCAGCCTACTGGCAGCTTGTGGGATCACTGCTAAGGTCCCAGAGGTTGTCCTGCATAACACAACAGTAATTAGTTATTAATTATTTGTATTATCGTAGCACTCAGGAGCCCAAGTCAAGTACCAGGATCCCATTGTGCTAAGCACTGTACAGACACAGAACAGATACCCAGTCCCTGCCCCAAAGAGCTTACAATAAGACAAGGGACAAGAGACGGATACAGACAGAGGAGTACAAGGGAACAGTGAGACAATATTGGTCAACATGACAGTCTGTGGTCTCAGCACATCAGTGACCTAATCGTTGTCAACATTTTTGTAGGCATCATGACAAAGGAGGGTTTTGGAGGACGTAGCTTTGCAGATGTTTACAGGGAACTTCTCCTAAGTGTGAGGGGCACCATGAGGAAAGCACGAAGGTGATTATTTGAAAATTCAGCAAGTGGGCAATGGAAGTTCTCCCATGGGCCAATCAGAGGTGGGAACTGATATCTCAACAGTAAATGAGAGGTGACAGGCAATGTGGGGACAGGCTGTGAAGGGCCTTGGAAGTGAATGCAAGCAGATTATGTTTGATGCAATAGAGAAGCGGGGGCTAGTGGAGGAAAGCAAAGAGGAGTGACGTGATCACAGCGATGTGCTAGGAAATTACCTTTGAAGCAGCATTTTGAATGGATCTGAGCAGGGCAAGATTGCGCTTGTCAAGGCCAGAGAGAAGGATGTTGCTTTAATTGAGACAAGATGATGAGAAGCTTGATGAGAGTTTTAGCTGTATGGATGGATAGGAAAGGCTGTATCTTAGGCTATGCCTAAAGTACATGCTAGGAGTGCGATTCCCATGCTTGCATACACATATTCGCACTAGCTTGGATGAGAACTAGTGCAAGTGCGAGTAGTAAAGTAGCAGCAGTAGCGGGGGCAGCAGCAGTGGAAACACAGTTTAGCTGTGCTGAATATAAGCCCTCCTGAACCCCCTGGGTACATACCTGGTGTGGCTAAGCCTTGCTGCCACTGCCCATGCTCTGTGGCCACCCACACTACTATTTATGCTTGCACTAACTCTCATCAAGCTAGTGTGAATATGTGTATGCAAGCAGGGGAATCACACCTCCCACTCATAGTGTAGATGTAGCCTTAGAAAGATTCTGCAGGTTTAAGGAATGAGCTGTTGATGGGCTCTGAAGGGAAAGCTGTTCATTTCTTCTTGGCTGGAAGTTGGTTTCCAGAATGCAAGGTGTTGTGGGAACTGAATTGGAATAAAGGCGGCAATTAGTTATGGTCCCAAAGAAGGTAAGGATTGTTTAATGCTCTTTTTCTGGAAAAACCATAATCAGCTGGAGTTTTTAAAATCAATTTAATCATTTTTTTAAAATCCTATTTCTTAGAGATGCAACATATTGTAATAAACGCTAGCGTTATTAACTCCTACCTTGAGGCCCATTGGAAATAAGAGAGGCTGCTGTTGATTCAAATTTCACTGCGCGAGTCCTCAGAAATACGAGTTGAGTAATACTTGTGTCTACAGCTTGGGAAGGAAAAAGAAAAACAAGATTGATTTGTTCATTCTAAGCCTGCTTAAATCTTGAACACAACTTAATTGTTCTCTAGTGAAGGATAAAACCAAAATGTTAAAATAGAATTATATCGTAACAGCAGGTTTTCCAGAGATCAGGGTATTATTTTCCATCATATTTAGATTATAACAATTAAATTCCTACTACTCTCTCTCTAAGTAGGCATAATGCACAACTCATTATTTATCATCTATACTTGCTTTTAAGACATACTAAACCTCTCTATGTGTTGATGACAAATACATCAGCACTGATGATTTTTACTAAAGCTGGGAACAGTTTTCCTTGGGAAAAACACAGTTCAGTTTAAATAAAAATGCTTCGCAAAATCATGTTGTTTTTCATGAAATTTCAGAGAAAGGAGGGAAATAGTTCAAAAAAGACATTTCAACTTTTTCTGAACAAAACATTTTGATCTTTCCTTTTAAAATGACTTTCCATTTTGAATTTTTAAAAAATCTGTATTATACATTATAAAATGTAATATAATAAAGTCAAAAGTCAACACTGAAATAAAATGTTTTGATTTTGTTGAAACAAAATATTTGGATAAATTTGAAAAGAATTTTTTAATTGAAATTTTCTTTCCTGGAGCATTTAATTTTCAGGTTTTGTTCCGATTCAGAATGAACACAAAATTTAGAAATCTCAAAATCCTCCACGAACTGGAATTTCTGTTCTCTACCCAGCTCTAGTTTTTACCATGTGCAATGACAGCCACTGTCTGTCATCAGAGTGTGTGGGCATTCTGAGTGAAATTTACGTAGACTGTAAACTCTTTGGTTCAGGCAGGGAGCATCTTTTTGTTCTGTGTTTGTACAATGCCTAGCACAATGAATTCCTGGTCCATGACGAGGGCTCATATGTACTACCACAGTACAAATAAATAAAAGGATAATAAATATTTTATTAATAATAAAATATGTTGTGCAATTTTTAATTATGACAAATTAAAGCAATTGTTACATAGATTTCTTTTAACACCTAAAAAGTTCCATCCCTCCTTGTGTTAGTAGTTTTTCAGTTAATGCAACCTTAGATCAACAAAATATCTGGATGCTAGTGATGAGATGGTGAAAGGAAGAAAGTACAAATTATGTTTTTGGCAAGAATGCCTTTTTTCTTCAACAGCAATTCCTTTATAATTACTATGGAAAATTTTTCAAAATATTTTCTACTTCTAGGAATGCTCAGAATTTTAGCACACAACAAGAAAATGTCTGTAGGTGTATAGCAGCACACTTGCATTTCTTCAGAGTGAAGGCATTTGGAAATGTGCCTCATCACTGCTGTATTAATATATGTGTACCTTAGGAAGATAATGTATAGTATTGCAGAGCATGTAACATGCTAAGGCAGGACACCAGTGATGTGTATGGTACAAGAACCTAGATAAAGAGCCATGACAGAAAATGGTTCTGTACCATTCTTATGTACACAGGACTGAACCTGATGGGGAAGTTGGGTCATTGCCACAGGCCAGGCCAACCATTGGAATATCAATTTGGGGCCAAATTCTGACCCTGTTACCATGGGACTAAAGGATACATGTGCCCCAAACTCCAGCATAGGGGAGCTCAGTGCCAGCCTGACCAATCCCAAGGACACTCAAGATGGGGCAGAAAGTGACGTGGAGCTGCTTCTCAGCACCAGTTCCATAGTCAGGTCCCACGGAACTGCTGAAAGGACATCTGACTCTGACCGGTAATAGCCTGCTAGGGGCCAATGGGCCATTGAGGACCATTGGAATGAAAGGCACGGTAACCATGCCCCCCATACCTCCCAATGCACCTCTTACACTGAGGAAGACCAGATATAAGTTATGCCAGCAGTTCTCAAACTGAGAGTCGGGACCCCAAAGTGGGTTGCGACCCTGTTTTAATGGGGTCTCCAGGGCTGGCTTAGACTTGCTGGGGTTCAGGGCTAAAGTCAAAGCCCAAGCCCCACCACTCGGGGCCGAAGCCAAAGCCTAAGGGCTTCAGCCCTGGGCGCCAAGGCTCAAGTTACAGGCCCCCTGCCTTGGGCTTCGGCCCCAAGCAGTGGAGCGGTGGGGCTCGAGTTTTGGCAGCGGGGCTCAGGTGGGCTCAGGCTTCAATCCCCCTCCTGGGGTCATATAATAACTTTGGTTGTCAGAAGGGGGTCACAGTGAAGTGAAGTTTGTAAACTACTGAGTTACGTCAATCAGGAATTCCACCATGCCCAGGGAATCTCCAGATGCCCTATTAGGGCAGCTTTCCATCCCCTTTGCTGCTCTGCAGTGCTAAGGAGACAGAGCATGGTCTGAGGACCTGGCCCAATATTTCCAGAAGAAGGAACTTGTAAATACTATTATACTCTTAAGCATGTAACCAAAGGACAATTGTTCATTCAGTTGTAATGCTTAAAGAGATGGCCTTGCAGCTAAGGCACTAGATGGACTCTGAAGGTCTGGGTTCAATTCTCTGCTCTGGCACAAACTCCCTGCCTGACCTTGGGCAAGTCATTTAGTCGCTCTGTGCCTCAGTTTCCCCAGCTATAAAATGAGCATAATAAGCCTTCCTTTGGGTTGTCTATTTAGAATATAAGCTGTTCAAGGCAGGGACTGTTTCTCACTCTGTGTGTGTGTGTACAGCACACATAGCACAATGTCTCATTTGGAGCCTTTAGGCAGGCACTACTGTAATACAAATAATTATTCATGTATATGTGTATATATAATCCCCCCAAACACACCAAGAAAACAAATATAATCAACTTCATCCTTTGTCCTTGATATTTACAACAAACTATTTGATTTGCTCATTACATTGGAGATAACAGCTTTAACTAAACCAATGGTATGGCACTGCTCCCTTGCCCTCCATTGCAATAATTTTATACGATGTACAGTTACCATGCTGTCTCCCTGTTCTACTGAATTTATTAAGTGTCCTCCTAATAGTATAGCTTGCTGTAACATGCAAGGTCCACATCTCTCCCAAAAGATTTTGAATGAAGGGTTAAGCTGGAAAGTGTTTAGGAATTGTTTTCCCTGTAGTTTCCCTAGTCAGTACTTACCTTCTGTGCCAGCACAGTGAGTGGGAAAAGATGTGTGAAGTTTGCGGTATATGTGTCCTGAGATCATATTCCAAACGATAATTTCACCATCATAACTGGAGGTGGCAAGAAGAGTAGGTGGACACTGAGCAATACACAGAATATCCTCCTTGTGGCCACAGCTCTAAATGAAAAAAAGATGACATAAAAGAAACACTGCTGCTCCTTTCCCTTTGTTCAGCAAGAGAAAGGGACCCAGGCACCTAGGCACAGACTTTCCCTGGCTCTTGCAGCTCACACACAAGAACCTATGTCATCTCTCCAGCCTAACCTCCTACATAGTATCAGGTGAGAAATTTAAAACAACTGAGATTAGTGTCTTTTGGACCATACATCTCATTTGCAGATGCTTTTCCTCATCCTATCCCATCAGGGTCTACAACTCACACAGCTTTAATTATTACCACCTTCTCTCTCTCTGCTGGTGACTCACAGATCTCCCCCCATCCTCAGTTCAGACTGTGTCCGTCTCTCTGACATCTTCTGCTGGATGTCTCACTGAAGCCTCAAGATACTCAACCAGTCAAAAAACAAACTCGTCGTCTTTCCTCCAGGATCACCTTCTTCTCTCTCTCCCTCTCCCTCTCCATTACGTCCACAGCCCCACCATCCTCCTAGCCTCACAGCCGTGATGTCAGTTTTTGACTCCTCTCTCCTCTTCACACTGAAGTGGCCATCTAATTCTGCTGGTTTTCATTCCAAAACTTCTGCAAAATCAGCTATTCTTCTCCATTCCCAACATAAAAAGCTCCTGTTCAGACCTCGATCATTTCATGCCTCAACTACTACATCTCCTTTTCCTCCTCCTTTCCAACCTGTATGACACTTATCTTGTTCCTCTCTAATCTGCTCAAAACTCAGGTGTGAAAGTTATCTATCTAGAATTATATGTTGGTAAGAATTCAAATAACTGCTCATTACTAAAGTCTAATTGTCTGTGTTCAATCCTATGTTCAATTATTTATCCAGCTTTGTGTCAAATAACATCTGACTTATTTTTTTAAAAGAACTTTATTTGTAATACAGAATCAAGATGGATTCTTACTATATCATCCTGCCAATAGGGCTGAGGTTTCTGAACGTGATGAAGGTCATCTGCAGAGTCCTGTTCCAAACAACATAGATAAAAGAGAAGTTGGTGTATTTTCAGCATTTTCTCAGCCAACAGGGATTTGTTCTTCTACTAGGTATGTACGTACAGCTCAAAAGAAATTGAACTCACATGTGCAAAAGCCAAATGGCTTTAAAACGCAAGTAATTCCCACTGACACAAAAGTGAACAGACAAGGCCCTTCATATTGCTAGAAACAATAGGTAACAAACCAAAAGGTTTGAGAACAGCATGTTTCCAGTGTCTATTTAAGTTAATTTTTTAATTAAAATCTGGCTAAATATTATAATAAACATGCATTGCATATTAATAGCAGTATATGTAACAGCACTGCTTGCTAAAGGCTCTTTGATTTGCCCATGTGTTTGATGATGGGCAAACTGGATGGCTCACTGATGACTGTCAAATGTAATTTTGCATTTACTTGCTCCTGCAGGTTGCCTAAGGTACTGAATTCAGAAAATAGACAAAATGTCCAGGCCATGATCCTGCAAAGATTTACATGTGAGCCCAACTTTATGTGCTGAGTGGCCACGTGGAATTCAGTGGAACTACTCTCAGGGTGAAATCCTGACCCCAGTGAAGTCAGTCAGTGTTTTGCCACTGAAGTCAATGGGACTAGGACTTCACCCTCAGTGCAATAAGTTACCCACATTATTATGTCTCTGCAGGATCATGTCCTTGAAATTTTGTTTGTTTACTGGGCACAGAACCTTAGGCAACCTACAGAGAGTGAGATCAAGTTTTACATGTCCTACCTTTAAGTGGAGGAGATTGAGTGTTGGACAACATTTTTAGTCTTAGCCCAAAACAGAAACGGTTAATACATCAGTGACTGTAAACAGATTTTTTTTTTCCTCTTTTCACTTCGAATGAGAAGCAATAAACACAAAATTTAAGGGTTCATTTTAAAATAATAATAATTTTATATTAATACCAAGTCATTTTAGATATATATTTTTCACTTACAAAATACATGCTTATTCTTCTATCCCATCCAACAGCTATGATATACCTACAAGAAGATTTAATAAAGTGTTCAGTGTTCTTCTGTTTGATTTTATATACTAGTAATGTTTTTTAAAGAGAGATGGTTTTTAAATATGACTGTTTTAAACATCAAGGAAATGGGAAAGTTACACACAGCTTGCCAAAATTAATGAAATAATCCACTGAGAACTGCCTTCATGGAATGATAGCACCTATTAGGACAATATTGTGTTTTTCATTATGTTTCTACAGTGGCTAACACAACTGGGGTCCTGGCTTCCACATGCTATTGTAACACAAATAACAACAACATAGGAGCACTGTGTACTGAGTAGCAGAGCAACAGCATCTGTCTCAGAGAACTAGGGGTCTGTAAGCCAGCAAGCAGCTTCACTAGCCAGGGAAGGTAAAATAAAGCCCAAACTTCAGTTTGGGTCATACCCTTTTCTTCTGGGCTGGCTTTATCATCACTAGAGGATTCAAAACAAGAGCAAAGTATCTCAAAACACTTGGTCCCAACCACCAGAGGCCTTTGAAGCTTTCAGCAAGCAGGGAAGAGACAGGACACAACCTCCTCCTTGAGTTGCCTTTCCTGGCTATCCTCGATGGGCCTCCTGCCAGATTCCCATGAAGTGACTTCCCTCAGGGTCTTAGGTAAATCCTCATCTTCTCCAGACTGAGCCAGGGGCATTCCATTATGTAATCCCCAGCATACAGTCACATGCTGCTTAGTCAGCTGACCCCTTTCCTGTGGGCTTTGTCTGGTGACTACAACTCTCAGCAACCCCTGTGCCATGCTCCATCAACAGATGTGCTGGCTGCCCCCGCACTTACAGGCCAGTGCTCTATTAAAGGCTCTATAGGCACTCATCAAAGAATGTAACCTGCTTTGTATAGCTGTACAAGTCTGTTTATTTACACTGTGTTTATTTTTTCAGAGGTTGTAGTTCTTTTTGTGGCACAGGTATGACCAATGCTCCAGTAATGTCACAAAGGAATCACTTTCTACAGAAAAGAGCTAGCATTTGCAGTATAAATTCCCACAAAATAGATCACTCCCTAGCCCTAGGACAAAGTTCACACCAAGCTGTGAAAGATCTGACCTGCTTCTGTTCACCTCCACGTAGGTGCAGTCACAGACTTCAGCACATTTGTCTTCTGTAGGGAAAAATAAACCAAACATTTATTCTTTTCAATACTTTAAATCATATTTTTCCAGTCTTTCAAATATTTTTCAACATGCGGTTTACCCCTTTTCAAAGTATTCAAACAATGTCCATTGTTGTAATTCCATATTTTCAAGCATCCCTCTCTTCCTCCTGTAATTAACCTAAAATGAGATTAAAATTCAATATATTTCCCACATGTGCCAACAATTATATATATATATATATATATATCTTCAAATAAACATAAAAAGAAACATACCTTCTTCCACTGACATCAAAGGTCAAACAGGTTATTGCAGCACCTCCATGAGCACCACTAAACTCAAATAAATGCTTTCCTGTTTCAAAATCCCACACTTTAACCACCTTTTAAAAGACAAGCAAACAAATAGTGATTGAAGAAGTGTCTGAAAAGTAGCAGGATTTTTCCATTTTACCCCCCTCTGCCCAGCCTCTCTCAACTGCTTTTTTTTTTTTTCTTTAGCTGAATGGTGTAGCTGCAGGCAGCAGGAGAGCCTGTTATTTGATCTCCTTTACTGAGATCTTCAATGTCTCAAACTGAGCCTTGTAAGGTGCCTAGATACCAATGTGATGGCTGCCAAGTATCTACCTATCTTGGATTGGCACAGATGCATGAAGAAACGTATATAGCACTGCTCAACGTGACTGCCTGGATTACCATCACTTTAATCAGTATCCAGATTTACTCAGGACAAAATTAAGATGACCTAAATCACGTTGATGTACAGCAACAGCAGTAATTAAATCGCTTTTGCATGTCCACGCTATGCTCCTTGGATTGGCAGTGCATATCCTCACCAGGAGCACTTGCACTGATTAACTGTCTGTGTGGGGCATTGTAGGATGGCTTCTGGAAGGCACCAACAGTCGATATAAGCTACACTGACACTGCGTTGACCTAACTATATCGACCTAAGCACTACACTTCTCGCAGAGGTGGAGTATTAAGTCAGTGTAGTGGGTGAGTTACATTGGCGGGAGCTTCATTTTAATGTAGATGCTTACAGAGTTGGGTTGACGAAAGCTGCCGTTGATATAAGTGTAGACCAGGGCTCAGTGTTTGAGAGAGAAAAAAGAAACAGCGACTCTAGAAAGACACATATTGGGGTGGGGTGGAATCTAAGACCCCAGTCTATGCTATAAACTTATATCGGTATAACTACATCACTCAGGGGTGTGAAAAATCCACACCCCTGAGCAACGCAGTTATACTGACCTAACCCTTGGTGTAGCTACTGCCTCTCAGGGAGGTAGTTTAAGTACACTGATGGGAGAAGCTCTCCTGTTGGCATAGTAACATCTTCACTAAAGTGCTACAGTGGTGCAGCTGCAGCACTGTACGTGAAGATATGTGAAGTTCACAATATGTGAAGTTCTGAAGATGTCACTGTAGCTGACGTAACTTGATTTATTGCCTTTAAAATATTTTACAGATTGGCGATTAGCTACACTGGTAATGGGTAGAGCTGCTCAAAACTTGGGCTTTCTGGTTCACGAGAAATTGCAACATTTTCAAACTTGATTTAATTCCAAATTTCCATGAAACCAGAGTTTTTGACGTTTCCAATGAACCAGAAATCCTGGAGAAAAAAACCCCCTGATTCTGACACATTACATTTCCAAAACAAAATATGCTCTCCAGGCTGGCAGCTGCTGACTGCAATTGACATTGTGGTCAGCGTCACTGCTGCTATGAGTTTCACCACTGCTAACAGCAACAGTGAGATTGACAAGAATACCAATTCCAGGCAGCAGCTGCCCAGGCTTTGAGGTCTGTGGCTCCAGGGTAACCCTGGCATGTGTCCCAGGACCCCAGAGCTTCCAGACTCCTGGTTCAGCTGGTTCCCCCACTTCTGTCCCAGGGCCTCTCAGGTCCCAGCTTTGCGCAGTGAGCCTAGAAGCCCTGTGAGCCCCCAGGATTTCTAAGCTCCCTGTTGTGGAGCTCGGAACCTAGATTCTGAGTCCTGACTAGAGTGAGGTCTCCCAGGACTTCCAGATTCCTGGCTCGACGGCAGTGCGTCTGGAAGCCCTGGCACAGCAGGGTGGCTCTGAAGCTATGGATCCTGGAAGCCTGGAGTTTCTGGCCCTGGCCAGTCCACGTAGTATAGCTCCGCAGCAGTCCACAAGGCAACCTGACAGGGGACCAGGCAGGTTGATTCACTGAAAGTTTGTCAAACCTGACTTGCTTTCATGAAACATTTGGGGTTTGAAGAACCAGCATTTTCTGACAAAGCTGTTTCACCGGAAAATCTCTGGCCAGCTCTAGTGATGGGTGTGTTAAAAATGCACAGATTACATACAATAGATTAGACAGACACATGGAGTCATGTCAGCAACTACATTGCTTTTATGTGGTATAGTTTTCACTTACAGATCCCTCTGAGCAGCTCACCACGTGCCTGAACTCTTTGTTGTATTTGCAGCACAGAACTGGCTCCTTATGAGACACGATCAAGTGAGGCTCTGGAGGAGGCCTATCTCATGGAAAAACAAACCAAAGCAATGCACCATATATCAACCGGACGGTACAAGAGTTAGGGAAAGTACAATGGATTTAAACATTTCTATGCTATTTCCTCAGTACATCTTCCAAAAGGGGCAATGCGATGCAGTGACTTTAATTTAAAGATACTGATAGCAGTGGGAAGAAAGAGGGAGGCCTTTAGCCTCCACACCCATCCCATTGTTAGTCTGCCTGCATCTACTAGACCAAACTCTAGGGAATCTTTGCAAATAATTCCCACCTGTGCTGCTACCAGTTCCACTGCACCAGCAGCTGTTGTAGTGGGAGCCCGAAGAGGGGACAGGGATCTACGCTACCCTGTTCCCACAGAGGGCAAACTTCTCCAATTATATTTCAAATGCTCTAGGTTTCCCACACACACAAAAACCTCCCATCTGTTGAACTTTTGAATAACAGCTGAAGAGGCTCACAAACCCTCAAACTCAAATGGGCTTGCCATGTACCTTAATCTTAGATGAAGAAGTGCAAGTGTATCCGCAGCAACACAAAGCGATCTGGTGCCTGGGATGTAGTGGCAAGCAGTGAGCTCTCCCTTAATTCCACTGGTTTTTGAACAGGCTGTAAATAAACAGGTCTGGTCCACAATATCCCAAATCTGTAGGAAAAGATGTTACACAAACGGAACAAAAATTAATAGGGTTGTACTCTAATGTCTGACACACATCCTCATGCAATTCTAAAAATACACTGCTATACTTCCCTTCCCACCCAGGTCAGGTAGTTGTGCATGGCACATACACTGGAAGGTTAGACTCTGACCAACAGTACTCCCAACACAACGCTGCTAGACAGGGTCTCTGGGTATTTTAGAATCAGAGAAGGGAAGTAAGCAACAGATTACTTACCCTAAAAATGCTGTGTTACTTTTCAACAGAAGGGAACAGCTACAAGAGAGATTATCCTGGGGTAGGTCTCTCCATCTCTCCTGTTGGAGCTGTTCCTCTTTGCATGCATACATACATACATACTCACTCACTCACTCACTCACTGGACCAGAGAGATTGACTCTATAGACTGGAGGTTAGGGCACTCACCTAAGATGTGGGAGACTCAGGTTCAAATCTCTGCTCCAGTGAATAATTAATTAGCTATACAAAGTGGAACTGCTTCAACGGGGGAGATTGAGAGAGGCCAACGCCAGGATACCCAATAGCCTGGTGGTTATGTTACTCCCTTGGAATATGTAAGACCCAGGTGCAAGTCCATTATCTGAATCAGGCAGAGTAGGGACATGAACCCAGGTCACCTACCTCCTAGGTGAGTGCCCAAATCACAAGGCTATTGGGTATTATATACGACACACACATGCTAGTCTGAGAATCCTATTGGGTTTAGGCACAAACAAGGGCTCTAAGCAGCTAGGTAGCTGTGGTGCAGCATCAGGACTCAGGCACCTTTTTGTGCATACCCACTGGTAGAAACTTAGGCACCTACAGGGTTAGGCAGCAGCTGAGTGGTGGTTGTGAGAATATCAGTGGCACCTAAGTGTTGGATTAGGCACCTAAGTAGCTTTATAGATCTAGTCCTGAGAGTCTTTCCACTGACTCTAGCCGAGGGATGGGCAAACTTTTTGGCCCGAGGGCCACATCTGGGTGGGGAAATTGCATGCAGGGCTGGGGCAGGGGGTTGGGGTGCAGGAGGGAGTGCAGGGTGTGGGAGGGAGTGCAGTGTGCAGGAAGGGGCTCAGGGCAGGGGGTTGGGGTGCAGGAGGGGTGCGGGGTGCAGCAGGGGGCTCAGGGCAGGGAGTTGGGGTGCAGGAGGGGTTCAGGGTGTGGCAGGGGGCTCAGGGAAGGGAGTTGGGGTGTGGGGTGCAGAAGGGGTTCGGGCTCCAGCCTGGCGCTGCTTACCTGGAGCGGCTTCGGGATGGCAGCAGCGCACCCCTGTGGCCCCTGGGCTCCGCGCGCTACCCTTGCCTGTGGGTACCTCCCCCGAAGCTCCCATTGGCCATGGTTCCCCATTCCCGGCCAATGGGAGCTGCAGGGGGAGGTACCCACAGGCGAGGGCAGTGCACGGAGCCCTCTGCCCCACCCCACACCGGGGGCTGCTGGGATGTAGTGCCAGCCACTTCTGGGAGCGGCACGGGGCCCGCGGGGCCACAGGGGTGGCAATCCCACGGGCCGGATCCAAAGCCCTGAGGGGCTGGATCCTGCCCGCAGCCCATAGTTTGCCCACCCCTGCTCTAGCCCTTACTTGGTGAAAGTGCTCGGAGATGAAAGGTGCTATATAAATGTAGACTACTGTTTGTGATTTTCCTTCATACCATGTATGCTTAATTCATCCTTAGTCTATACCCAGTGAAGTCAGTGGAAATATACCAGAGATGAATTTAGCCCTATATCTAAATTAATCTTCGGTGTATGTCCACTGACTTCAATGGATATACACTAAGGATGAATTTGGCACATATGGTATAATGGAAAATGATGAACAATAATTTATATTTATAAAACAAGTCAACCCCTGCATCGTGTTTTTACAAATTCTGAATACAATTTTAAATTAGGGGCAATTAATAAGTTAATTAAACAGAAAAGATGCTCACAATGGATGTATACATACTTGGTTCAAACTAGGTACAAACTTGGAGAAAAATAGCAGAATCCTCTGGAAACACAGAAGCCCCACACAAGCCCCACAAGATGTCTGATTATGAAGTGCAGAGTACAGATCTAAAGACATGCTTCTTGAAATTAAATAGGTAATTTAAAATAATAATATAATAGTGCTCGCTAATACAGTGGTCAGAAACCTAAACTTAATACTGAAGTCATACATTGGAAGAAGTGCAAAGGCTAATATTATTACTATAGGCAGGGTTAGTAGCACTGCCTATTATTAAGGTTGCTCAACACTTTCCATTATAAGACCCTGTTTTCAGTGACTTATTTTAGCAAATTTTAACCGCTTGAGCTGAAGTTTTCCATTCTGAGTGTCTGCATTAAGCTAAATACTTTTGGAAAATTTCAGCCAAAATGGTTCAGCAGTTTCTGGGAACAAGAGTAAAAAAAATGTGCTTTACTCAGGTTAAAAAAAAAATCTATCAAACTTGTCTTTGGAAAGCTCTAGCTCCTCCATACTTTGGAGAAGGTATGCTTTAGTTTTAGCAAGGGGCTGGGCTTGTGTGTCAGGGATGTGCTTTTTGCCATCCCTGTGAAAGTCTGCCAAATTTGGCAAAGTTATAAGCCTTCTTTTTAAAAAAATCATAGTTCGCACATGCTAAGTAGAGATTAATTTTAGCAGCTAATCTCCCTGAAGATTCCATCCACCCTGGGCATGCTCCAGCCCAGGGCTAAGCAAGACTTTCCCTGCAATTGCAGCTCTTGGCTGATGTGGGCCATGCTGGGTCTGAGCACCTACACTGAGAGCAGGGAGACTGTGACACCCTGCTGGGCCCAGGCAGTGTGGAGGAGGAAGCTGCCTGATTCAAATACAGAGGGGACAAAAGATTAACCTACTGGGGCTTGGGAGGAGTAGAATGTGACAAGGAGCTGGGGAGTATAGAAACTGGAACTGGAGAGATCCAGGAGTGGGGGACTGGCTTGTCAAGGAGACTGGGGATGAAATGTTGCTGGGGCGGGGTGGAAGATGGTGACAGGTAGTGCAGAGGAGTGAGACTAGGACTTGCTAGGCAAGGAGACTTGTGGGATGGGATGAGAAATCTGAGGAGTGGAGACTGGGACTGGCTATGCTAGGAGAATGGGACTTGGAAAGGGATGAGAAGCCTGGGGTGTGGAAGAGAAAGGACTGGGACAGGGATAAGTTGAAGGGGATGGGGAAGAAGAGGTCACACTTCAGGGGAATGCACAGAAGAGTCTGTATCACTAGAGCACACTCCCCATCAAAGCCTCAATGGAGCCCAAGATCCCTGCGGGGGTCACACACTGGCAAAGTGCCTCATTCTCCTGTAGTGCTTGTCTACACAGACAATGACAACCTACTACTGCTACCAGTTGTCCTGTTAGCTCAAATGGTAGAGGTCTGTGCGGTGGATCAAGTTCCACCTCTGCTGATGACCCATGCAAATGTCAGCATGATTTAATGTGACAGAGTTTCAGGTTTTTTTCAGTTAGCTTTTTGAAAACCTAAGAAATTGCACATAAAAATCCACATTAAAAGGTTGCAAAGTCAAGCACTCAAAAGTTAGGAAAATGCCAGAATTAATGAGGCCACACGTTGAACAAGAAGAAAGCAGAATATTTGATAGCTTCTCATTAAGTGAGCACTATCCATTCTGTGCACTGAATGAGGCAAAAGAATTGTGGAAAAAATAGTATGTGTATTTAAAATAGTCTGCCTGTGCAGAAGAGTCCAAATTAAGGTTGCATGAGGAAACCTTAATCCTAGCATTTCCAACTTTAATATTATTATTTTAATGTAGGGTGGTTGTTTTTGTTGTTTTTTTGTGTAATACACACATGTGTAATACATGCATTGTGTATGTAATACATGCCTAGTTAGGGAGATTTCAGCAAATGAAGAAACAGAAATACATATCCTAGAGAAATTACAATAGAAGCAACATCCCTAAATTAAAAAACAAAACACAAAGTCACTTTCTAAAGTAGAACAACACTTTAAAAAGTTCAGAGTATTAGACCCCTGTTAAAAGTTTTATCATGATTTGTGAAACATTTAGCAACAAATGAATTTAGTACAACTGAAAACCTAAGAGATTATTGACTCATAGGAGTACTTGCTGGAATTGCTCTCTACATTGATCTGTTTAAGGGCCAGATCCAACTCCAATTTCGGTTGGAGTCTTTTCTATTGAGTTCATTGAGAATTAGATCAGGTCCTACATTTCTATACTGTACTATTATGTATGTGTTCATGTTTATTAGACTGAATATATTTATATTTATTTCCGCGAATACAAAAAAGAGAACTGGGGTAGGATATCAGACACTTGCTGTACATAGTGAGACCTTAATGGTGTTGTCTGTGGATATGGAAAATATTTTCGCATCTTCTGCAGATATGGAGAGGTAACAGACTGGCGCTGTGTGGCTTCTGAGCATGCCTGTTGGTCGGCTGAAATTTAATAAGAACAGGTCAATATTAAGTAGTTTCAAATTGATTGTTTCTTATAAAACAAAGTAAAAATAAATGGGCTGGAATCTCTGACTACTCGTATGTTTGGTGGGAATTGTATTTTGTGTTTTCTCACAAAAAAACCCCCACATAAACAGAGTGGTCTTCCAGTATCAGGCACTTGGAGTGATGTACATGAAACAATAACATCTGCTTGCAGAGTTCAGCTTTTCATGAGATGTTAATGCTGCCAAATGGATTCCTAGGCCTCAATTATACAATGAGCTCCGTGTGGACAGAGATCATCGTAGGACTGGGGTCTTAGGCACAAACAAAACCTCAAACTGATCTTAGATAAAAAACGGAGAATAGTCCAGGAATTTTTATATTTATATAAAATATTTAAACTTATGGGAATGTTTTTGCGGCACGCATGTGTGTGTGTGTTGATATTATCAACAGTGCAGCAGAGCCATTCTGTAAACTCAGGCATATTTCCAGGACATTTGTGATTGTCTCCTCAATGCACTTAGCTGATCCCTATTAACAGGGCAATACACTAGATAGTAAGAATTACTTATCATTAATATGTGGTTACAGAGCCGTTCATAACAGATTATTTCAATGAGTACTGTAACCGTCTCTTACCCAGACATGTAAGGGTTCCACATCCGGATGATTCGATCCATTCCGCCTGTCACTATGAGGTTGTTGTTTTTACAGAATGCAAATGTTTTTACTCCTTTGTAGACTTGAAACACAGTCTGATCTCCCTCAGCTCTCTTTGGGGGGATTCTACGTATCACCTGCCCTTTTCTTGCTTTTGAATCTTTCCCACGGTCCTTTATTTTTTTCATCTGCTGCTCAACATTAGTAGTGCCAACAGTGCACCCTGAAAAAGAACATACTCACCTAAACAGCTGATAAATTTGAAAATGTCCTAGACATCTTGGTTCCCACCACCTCCCGCAGATTAGGTACTAATAACTTTCAGCATCAGGAAATGTCTCCCAATAGTCATTTTATAATTCTCTTTCTTCATTTCATGCCATTAGTCCTACTTATACCCCTTTTATTATGCTAAAAAATTCCTCCTCCCAATCCCACTGGGGTTTACTATTTTCAGAACCCTTTACTTTACCATGTTTCCCATTAGTCAGCATTTAGCTATTTTGATCTTTCCTGATAAGAAAATCCCTCCGGCTTCACCTTCTGGAACTTCTTAGAGTTTGTTAACATCATTCTGGCAAGGAGAGGTTCAAAACTGAACGCCATTTTAAACATGCTACTCATCATTTATCGAGGCACAGACTCTGCGCCAATGTCTAGAACAGACATTTGTTGCTGCTGCTTCTAATTTCAGGCAAAATAAAACAAAGAAAAGGGCCAAGAAGGAGAGGCAGGAGATAAGATACAACGAAGAAGCAAACTAGTCTTTGAAGCCTCATTCCTATATCACTATTGCTTTCCCAAGACTACTTCTGATGTTTAATCTCAGTATGAGGGGGAGTAATAAAGCCCACATTAAGGGGCAAAGGATGCCACAAACAATGGCATTCAACTCCCCTCTCCATCTCCAAGATCTAAAATGAGGGGATCTGGAAAATGCACACACACAAAGCCAGATGCTTTTAAATATAAAGCTGGAAATAGAGAGCATGGACCACAAAATGTTGCTGTTGAGAAGATTCTAACCAAGGAGGTTTCAGTGCTTCCAAAACAGATTAGAGATCTATTATTAATTTTCTCACATTAAACTAGGTACATTTTCCAGTTGTGAGCTACTCCTTAGAAAATAAGATCTTGATGGGATTTAAAAGAATTTTGTGTTTATGAATTATGGGAGCTGTTGTTGTCATTGTGTCAGTTTGACTTACTCCAGATTGTGTGTGTCCACCGTCTGGTGAAGTCAGACTGCAAACGCTGGGGTATTTTTTGTCTGAAATTAACATTTATGATGATTGCAGTGTAGATGGGCCCTTAACCATTCTGTACTTCAGTTACCTCTGTAAACTGTGGGTAAGAATACTTGTCTGACTCACAGCAGTGTTGTTCATTAATACTTTACTATGCACTGAGGTCACTGGATGGAAGTGTTATTACATTACTATAAATTAGGTGGTCAAAAAAAGTATAATTGCAACTGAAATAAAGCTTCACCAAAAACAGCAAGAAACTGCTCTGAAATAACATAAGAACGGCCATACTGGGTCAAACCGAAGGTCCATCTAGCCCCGTATCCTGTCTTCCAATAGTGGCCAATGCCAGGTGCCCCAGAGGGAATGAACAGAACAGGTAATCATCAAGCAATCCATCCTCTGTCGCTCATTCCCAGCTTCTGGCAAACAGAGGCTAGGGACACCATCCCTGCCCATCCTGGCTAACAGCCATTGATGGACCTATCCTCCATGAATTTATCTAGTTTTTTTTTTAACTCTGTTATAGTCCTGGCCTTCACAACATCCTCTGGCAAAGAGTTCCACAGGTTGACTGTGCATTGAATGCACTGAACCAATTCTAATATTTGTCAACCTGTTCTCCGAGTCTCTTAGGAGTAAGTGTGGAAGGGATCTCAACAGGCAAAGAATGAAATAATTGAAATCTAGATGGGCTAAGTAGACTAGGTAAGGGTTTTATAAGCTTGATTAAGGGAGTAGTTTTAGTATGTTTTACTCATGTGGCTAGAGCAAATGAGACACTTATTTAAGAAACTGAAATAGATGTAAGGACTTTCATTTGATTTCATCATAAGGCCCGGCCTGCGCTGCTTCCCGCAGCTCCCATTGGCCGGGAACGGCAAACAGTGGCCACTGAGAGCTGCGATCGGCTGTACCTGCGGACGCTCAGGTAAACAAAGCATCTCGCGGCCCGCCAGGGGCTTACCCTAAACAAGCCGTGAACCAAGTTTGGGAACCCCTGGACTAGATGATCTAATAGTTCCTTCTGGCCTCAAAAAATTAAAAAAAAAAAAAATCTATGAATCTCTGTGGACATTGCATCATAACAAGACTCTCCTGTATAACTTGTGTAAAATAAGATTATTCTTCACAACCTGCATGACAATGGTAAACCAAGTTCCAGCTTTGGCCAAGGCCGGAGGTGTTAACTAAGAACTGACAAACTCATAGCTGGAAACCAAACCAGCTCACCTGTATATTAGTTTTGTTCAAAATAGGTATTAGTCTTATAAGAATGTATTTAGTGTTTAGACTCTATGAAATGCTTGTAAATTGCTGCCTGCATTAATCTCACTTGTAATGCCTGTATTCCATGCTACAAGGAATTATGTAAGTTTTGCTTTATATCTTTAAAAATGTTTGCTCTGAACTTGTGAGCCCAGGCACAGGAATCAAGATTAAATGAGCCATTAAGAAACATGACAATACAAGAGATTGGTGAATGGCCCTATCACACCTTGGAAATGCTATGTGCAAGGGAGCTTTTCTCATGGACTGGAAAGCCAAATGTAAAAGATAAAACAGGGCACAAGAAAATGTGTCCTCTCTTTGCTATTTGAAATCTCACAGGGTCAGAGACTCTAAAGTGAGGCACAGATCCCCAGGAGTTACCCGTGGGTCCGCCCTGAAAGACACTTTTGTAGCTAATTAGTTCATTTTATCATCCATTTAGCCTTGTATTGTCTGATGTTATGGTCAATTTATATTCTATTTCATATACAATTAATGTATGCTAAATAGATTAATGTATGTAGGATTATAGAATTATAGGATTGATAAGTATTTAGGAGTGATAAGTGTGTAGTAGGTGTATAAGTAAAGCATGGCTGGAACACAATGCCTACAGGCTGAGACCTCTAAGACTTTAGTTTAGCCACACTAGGCCATAGGTTTAAGAATGCTTGACATGAGTGAGTGACCTAGGATTACTGCCAAAGATGTGCCCATTGGTGATGTCAGAAAAATTGATTGCAATAGACTGCAATGCATTGTCCAAGGCCAGTAGACACCTGATTGTAACATCTTTAAATGTCTGTCTGGACCACAGGATACATGTCATGCATAGATGCTAATGAGAATAAGAGGAACTACAAATAACCTGTGAAAAATCGAGCACCCCAATATTCATGGGGTTTGGAAGTACAGATAAGGAAAAGAGGGTTGACACCTTCATGCATGAGCATAAAGTGTTAGGTGTGGTCAGAACTACAATATAAAAGAGGGTTCCCAGGGTTGGATAAAAGTGGGAAGACCTAAGGGACGAGCCCATGGGAAACCCCAGCAGGAACTATCCCTCTAGCAATGATCATCTATTGAGAGGTCCTTTGGACCCTAGAATATCTCTGAGGATATGAGTATGACTACAGCCATAATTATTGCATAGGTTTTTGTAGGATTTCTATATACATGGGTAATTGTAACTTTACTTATTGCTTTAATAAAACTTGTAGTACAGATAAGACTTTGTATTTGTGACTGTGTCTGTGGTCATTATCCTTGGACTCCATGTGTTTCTAGAGCCTCAAAATTTGAGAAAAGCATCAGAGGCAATTTCATGCTGTTGAGTTTGAAACTGTAGCAACCTGAGCCGAACGCATGGTGGTATAATACAGCATCACTCAATTCACTTTAAATAAAATAAAAAGGCTACATTTTGAATTGACATATTACCCCATCTCTGTCATGTTTAAGAATCATAGATGGTAACTCATTTGTGTGCATATGTTTGCTTATTTTAACCTGTAATTAACTCTAATTTCTTTTTCCTAGTTAAACTTTTATATAGTTTATTACAGGATTGGCTACAGGCATTGTCCTTGGTGTAAGATCTAGGGTACCAATTGATCTGGGGTAAGTGACTGGTTTCTTGGAACTGGAAGCAACCAGAATATTTTGTGATTTTTGTTATAATTTATCACTAAGTCCAGCTTGTCTGGGTGGTCCGATAGACTGGAGAGTCTAAGGGGACTGTCTGTGACTCCATGGTAAGACAGTTACAGTGATCCAGGAGATCATATTTGTTACTGCCGTGCTTTTGACAGTCTGCCCTGAGGTAGGCACTCATGGCCGTGAGCCACTCCAGACAGCATGACAGCCTGCACAGAGAGGGTACAAATTATCTACTGAGCAATGTTCTTGAATGAACACTGATAAAAATATCAGAAGGACTAGAAAACATTTCAGAGAAATAGGAGATGGGTAGTAAACCTGTCCCAAGCAACTGGCTTTATACAGTAGATAACAGAGGTTTTTACTCACTACATTAATGTGTATAAAACACCATGCAAAAGCTATTCTCATGGTATTTCCACCTGGAACAGGAATGAAATTGTTGGCAGTCTCAGGAGAAAGCCTATTCTTGTAAGGTTTCCACTAATAGCCACATAATTGTGATGGAAACAAGAGAACTGGATAGTGTGGACAAACATACTGGGCTTGATGTAGGCCCTTGGACATAGCAGTGAAATCTGCTTGTGACTCTCCTTCTGCAAGGCCCATGGTCAGCTGGTTCAGCTCCCAAACTGGGTGGGGCTGGTCAGGGATTGTGGCCAAACCAGTGGGGAAATGCACTGATTGGGGCGTCTCCTGCGCAGCCGCAGATGGCATTTAAAAATTGGCCTCCCTTCTGACTCAGCTGGCCCTGATGATAGTATTCTTAGCTGAACTAAATCAGAAGACTGAAAAACCCTTTGAGGTTCTCCCATCACTAGTTACAATCTTACATACAGTGGCACTACTAGAAATAAAGCCAACCAGGTGACAGCAATGTGACCAGCACTATACCACAGGTAAGATTGCAGACATGGAGATGGAACTATGTGTAAATGAGAGAAACATTAAGTTGAAAGAAATTCCTAGAGGCCTTAATAGGAGTAAAATGGTTACCTATTACTAAAGCTGTAGGTTCATGGTTGGAGGTAGAAACCACTGCTTTAATGGAATCATAGTAGTGCAGCTAAAAGGAATAGAACAAGAGATTACTATTTAATATAAATGATACACAATACTGATTAGAAGAGAATATAGTGTGCTGGGATTATTTCATTTGTTTCTGAAGGCAGGATGAATAAATAAGAGCATTTAAAGTTGTTTGCCTAAGGGTGGGTTGAGTGGGTGCATTACAGTGGCTCTTATTCCAGTATGTTTCTGCTGTTTTCTCACGTAAAAAGGACAGAATGTGCATACATCACTCCTTAGTGTATCCAAAAGCATGACATGCAGATTCTAAATTCCATTTCAGGACTCTCTGTGCAAGTCAGAGGCTTCCCTACATCTTCCCTAATGGACCAGAACATGGAAAACAATCTGCTACTTCATCTGAGCTAGAGTCAGCCTGGTGGGGTCCCCACTGCTTCCAGAAACCAGCGGCAGCAATTAGAAAAGTAAAAAAATACTCAGCGCCCATCATGTACCCTGGCATGTAACCTCCAGACTGGTTATCGGCCTTCAAGAACGTAAAACATGACCCATAAAGCTGCACTTTAGAACAAGTCTTGACCCTTCCTCCAAGGTCAAGGAGAATCCTCCAGCATCCAGCCCAGTGTGGTGCTGCTGCACATGAGTTCAGGATTTGGGAACCTGACGTCTGAGCCACACTGATCCAATGACGAGCACACTGGGGCTGGGGGAAGAGGAAGCCATTACTCCAGATATGAAAGGGGTGTAAACTGTGCAGACGTTACTCCAGTGCTGAGGCTGCAATAGTGACCCAGTTGCTTGGTCTGTGCAATGGGGCTAAAATTTGGGCCTAAAATTCTTTCTTGATATGAGGGCATAGCTTTAGAAAAATGTATGTTGCTATAATAAATACATTTTATCTCTAGTGCCCTGCTCAGATACAAAATTTGTATCCACATCCAATCCACAATCCGCAAAGATGGTCCGTGGATAAAAAGCGGATATCCACAGATTTGCAGGGCTCCATTTATCTCATCAGATCAGCTAGTGAGTCAATGTATAAATATGCCACTAGCCCATCTCCACTGGGACTACCTTTATCGTTCCAAAACTCAGAATAGCTTCAGAGAGCTACCAAATACTTCCTTCTTATCCCCCAAAATGACACTGTTGAAAGGTCCAGGATGGGCAACGTTCAGTCCAGGGGCAGTGACAACTTCAAAGTTTGTACACCTTGCAGTCAGGGCTATAAAAGAACGAGAGCATTTCTTTAGTTCCATGCCCGTTCTCCTTTAGCTTCTGACTTTGGGTCCTGGGGGTGCAGTAATCCCAAACTCAGATCTCTCCTCATTCAGGCCCCAATCAGCAAGGAACTTATACACATGCCTAACTTTAAAAGCTTGCACTACTGAAGTCAAATTGAAAACTAAACAGTTGTTGAATTTGGGCTTCACAATTTTCAATCTGAATTTCATGCCTTTTTCTCTATTGTCAAGCCCTCATTCTTTCTTATATCAAGTTTGACAGTTTGTGCCATTTCCCTGACCTTCCTATCATACTGCTGACAGTGCTATTCTAAATGACAAGTAAGAGAGTTTTTTCTGTAGACTGACTAGATGCTGTGGTTGAAACCTTATTTACCTATTCCCATGGCCATTTCTTTTGTAGAAAACTTTCTATTTTATTTCTTTTGGAGTCAGGAAGGTTTTTGGTTCTTTTACCTGTGTAACCCAGTCCCCATGCACTTTCCAACGAATGTAAGTCACATTTGGAGAAAGAACAGCATTCTCAATGCCAATACTAGGCAGGTTTTCAGCTTTTGGCAGTTTCTTCCACGTTCTGAAAAATCAAGGTACAAAGAAGAGAAGAGAAATGGCAACCATCATCCTTAAGTGCTAGGAAGCAAATATTTCCTCACCCTTCTTGGTCGTGAACCGCTCCTAAAATCTGGACTATTTCTGGCATTAAGCTCCCAATCCGAGGTTGTTATTTCAAAAGACTGTAGCTATTTATCTTGCCTTTTGGGATACTGACAAGTTGCCCCAGCAATTTCTGATTGCAGGCTGCTACAGCAGACACCCTGCTGAGGAGAGAAGAGTAGCTGTTGGAGAAGCCAGCAAGGGAGCTGCCTGGGTCTATATTAGCAAGGATCCAGGGAAGCCTGGCGGATGTGGGAGGGCAGACCACTTGCTGGGAGTCACTAGTGGGCAGGGGTCATACTGGAGGAGGAAAAAAGGCAGTCATACTCTTCCAAGCTCTGCCCATGTGAGTAGCCAAAATGAGACACTGCTTAGAGTAGATCTTGTGGCTTTCTGAGCTCCTCCTCAGTATGGCTTGAATATGCCCATGGGCTCTACTGGGGTCCTGGCTCCCTTATGACTCTGGACAAAAAATAATTAGTGGCATCTCTTAATGCCAGCCACTTATGGCAGCAAAATGAGACATCACTCACAGTAAATTGTGCAGTCTGTGACTCTTCCTCTCCTCCATGAGGAATTAAATAGTTCATCATCATCTCTGGGTATCTGAGTTAAATGTCAACATAGTTAACACTGCATGATTTGGAAGACTGGCTGGACAGCACTCAGAGTGCCCTGATCCTTGCCCGGGGCCAGAGCCAGGGAGGGGCACCCTCCCCTAGCACCGGGCAATCTACCCAACAGGGGGTGCAGGAGCCTCCGACTGGGGGGAAGTGAGCTACCGGAGACAGGGCTTAATAGGGCGGAGACCAGGGCTTTGTCCCAAGGTGGGGAACCCAAGGCACAGCCAACGAGAGCTGTGCTCCAGCCCAGTCAGCGAGAGGGGACAGGTTCCACTCCCTACCCCAGCGGCTGATTTTCAGACGGAGCTGCAGAAGGATCTATCCTTGAGAACTAGACAGCAAGAAAGGGGTCAGAACACTGTACTGCTGCATATTGGCTCAATCTGAGCCCTGCTGGTGGGGTCCATTCTTTCCTTCCCCTCCCTATACTGGAGAATACAGCAGCTTTCTCCCCTCAGCCATGAGGATATGTACAGCTCCTTTTCTGTCAGGGTGAACAGTGCAGGAATGCTCTCTTCTGTAGTGTCCACCGCCCTTTTTTTCCTGGACAAAGTGGCCTCAAGCTCATTCCCCCACTCTTCAGTGTCTCCCTAGCATTGCCCTCGTCTACATATACTTCCTTGGGCTTTTTTAAATGTAGTAAACACAAGCCATCCCTTACTGGCTGTCCCAACACATTTGCTTAGTGAAACAACTGGCCAAATTACAAGCAAAGTTAAACTGCTAACTCCCTACACTGGGATTTTAATGCCAACAATTGTCGAGAAATGTTTCAAGTGTCATAGCAGCTAGGAGCAACACTGGGAAAACAGTTCATGAAACGTTGCTCAAACCATAAGGGTTTGGATTTCTGACCATTGGTGTCGAAGGCTTAGGATTTCAAGCCAGCTGAGTGGAGGTGGAAATTGTTTCACAGTCCAACCCTTCAACCCTTTGAAAAAATGACTAGTATTCAGGGTCCTTACAGGTGTCCCCTGGTAAATAAATGAACTTTGTTGTCCACTGAAGGAAGGACAAGAAGTAATGGGCTTAATCTGCAGAAAGGGAGATTTAGGGTAGATATTAAGGAAAGCTTTCTAACTATAAGGGTAGTTAAGCTCTGGAATAGGCTTCCAAGGGAGGTTGTGGAATCCCCATAACTGGAGGTTTTTAAGAACAGGTTGGACAAACATCTGTCAGGGATGGTCTAGGTTTACTTGGTCCTACCTCAGCACAGGGGGATGGACTAGATGACCTGTGGAAGTCTCTTCCAGCCCTACATTTCTATGATTCTACTAGGAGATGGGCAAATGATTTGGCCACAGACACTGAACTGGGGTTTCTTGGAACAACAATGAAAAAAGCAACAAGTGCCACCTGTTGGCTTAATCATGTAGGTGTCTAAATAGTTTTGAATCTGCTGTACTTCTCTTCATTTTCTCTGCATCCAAGTTTAGTATCCTCTGACACTTAGAAGCCTGCTGCACTAGTGTCATGTCCAAAGATCCCAACTTGATACCTCTGCAGACACAAGAGCCAGAATGCTTTGGGATGTCAGTTAAAAGTACAGATCAGTGTAACAGAAGAAAATGAGCACAGTTAACCTCCGTGATAACACTTACAAAGATTTTTAGTGTTCAGTTAAATAGGTGAAGCAACTGCATTTATGTCGGTTTTTAAAATTACATTTAAAATGTAAAGTACTTACCGTAGGAGTTCCCCCACAGAAGACAAAAACAAGATATTCACACATCCCTGAAAATCGGGGGGGAAAAAGTTGTTATAGAAATTTAAAGTATAGGGCCAAATCCTGTAGTTCTTATTCAGTCCCTGAAGTAAGTGGGAGGAGATTTACCAGAATAAGGATTCTTTAGCAGATGGATAATTAATGTTGTATAGACAAGGTGGGTGAGGTAATATCTTTTATTGGACCACCTTTTGTTTGAGAGACACAAGCTTCCAAGCTTTCAAGATCCCTGGGTCCTATCACAACATGTGGTATACCTCATCCCATCCACAAAATGCCTCAATAGCAATTATGTGGGCACAGGCACCGACTTTCCAATCTGCCGGGGGGTGCTCAACCCCCGGCTCTGCCCCAGGCCCTGCCCCACTCCACCCCCACCTGCCTCTTCCCACTGTTCTGCCCTCTCCCCCGAGCACGCTGCATCCTCGCTCCTTCCTCCTCCCCGCCAGAGCCTCCTGTATGCCGTGAAACAGCTGATTGCAGCAGGCGGGAGACGTGGGGAGGGAGAGGGAGGTGTTGATCGGCGGGGCCTGCCAGTGGGCAGGAGGTGCTGGGGGGAGGTTCTGATAGGGGGGGCTGCCGGTGGGTGCTCAACATCTCCCATTTTTTCCCCGTGGGTGCTCCAGCCCCGGAGTCGGCGCCTATGTATGTGGGTGAAACCAAACAATCACTATGCTCTCGAGCGGACTCTCCCAGGAAAATGATAAAAGACAAAAACACCATATCACTTAAAGAATAGGAGTACTTGTGGCACCTTAGAGACTATCACTTGTGGGTGAATATTTTTCACAAAGTAATCACTCTAGGGATAGCTCAGTGGTTTGAGCATTGGCCTGCTAAACCCAGGGTTGTGAGTTCAATCCTTGAGGGGGCCACTTAGGGATCTGGGGCAAAAATTGGTCCTGCTAGTGAAGGCAGGGGGCTGGACTTGATGACCCTTCGGGGTCCCTTCCAGCTCTATGAGATAGGTATATCTCCATATATTAATATTAGACCTATCAATCCTCATCCTCAAAAGACACCTGCACAACACTTTCAAAAGACTAGCCTAGGAGCTTAAATTCATAACTTTGCTAGGCACTAAAAATCATGGACCGAATAGAGATGCTGGATTTATGGTTTATGACAACAATCTACTAACAACTCACCCCCAAGCTGTTCCCTCCCCCATTTCTTTGCTCCCTATGACTGGAGAGGTGTTAACAGGCCACTTCATCTTGAATGGTCCCTTGAAAGATGTGTTCACTACTTATGCTAAACAATCCATTCCACCTTGTCTTTAGCTGTGACACTCTGAAGGCAAGTCTACATTTAAAACTCTGCCGCGCTTTAATGAAGACACCATACACCAACAGGAGAGAGCTCTCCCATCACTGTAGTTAATCCACCTCCCCGAGAGGTGGTAGCTAAATTGACAGGAGAAGCTCTCCCGCCGACATAGTGCTGTTTACATGGAGGGGTCAGGTTGGCATAACTATGTCGCTCAGGGGGTGTGGATTTTTCACACCCCTGAGTGACATATTTATACTGATATAGGTCTGTAGTATAGACCAGACCTGAATTAGTTTCACAGACCTGAAGAAGAGCTCTGTATAAGCTTTACATCTTGTCTTTCTCACCAACAGAACTTGGTCCAATAAAACGATAATACCTCAACCACCTTGTCTCTCTATTACCCTGCAATAGAATGTAAAACTGTATTATACTCTTCAGCCACAAGGGGGTGCAATGTATAACATACTTTATCTGAGCTGTAAAAAGAGTCCTGTGGGTCGCTTTTTACAGATCCAGACTAACATGGCTACCCCTCTGATATTTTATCTGAGCTTGTCACAGCTAGAGCCAGGAAGTGCTTTAAAGGATCTTACAGTGAACACATCTGGTATATCTCTCTGCAAAGGAAGCTCTGTAGGCAGTCCATATCTGGTACAGAAACCTGACCTACAAGTGGCAGTCCTGCAACCTACTGTATAAAAGGTGTACCTGACATACACCATCCATTGGATAATCAAGGAGACTGGCCAGGAGACACTGATAGGACAGCTCCCTTGATTACCCAAAGGTCTAAGGGATGCCCCCTGAGTTCATGGCTTATATCTAAGCCCCTTCGTTTTCAGTTTAAACCAATTTTTACCAAAAAGATCCCGGGTTTTACAAAAAGTATTATTCTTTTTTTCCGATTTTCACTCTACTTTTGTATCATTCAAATATATATAAACTTGTTTTATTAGGAAAATACAATACATTGCATGAGATATATGTATTATGATAATACATTAATCTGTGTATATGCAAAGCTGCCTGTTGAAGTAAGGCTATGTATTAATCTAGAAGATAAAACAATAAAGAAAACAGGCACACATGCAAGCTCTGAAATGCGTGCGAATCTGAACGAACTGATGAATCTGAAACCCATCATGTACACATTTCGATCTGTTAGCACAGGGGTAGGCAACCTATGGCACGTGTGCCGAAGGCGGCACGCGAGCTGATTTTCAGCAGCACTCACACTGCCCAGGTCCTGGCCACTAGTCCGGGGGGCTCTGCATTTTAATTTAATTTTAAATGAAGCTTCTTAAACATTTTAAAAATCTTATTTACTTGACATACAACAATAGTTTAGTTATATATTATAGACTTATAGAAAGAGACCTTCTAAAAATGTTAAAATGTATTACTGGCACGCAAAACCTTAAATTAGAGTGAATAAATGAAGACTCGGCACACCACTTCTGAAAGGTTGCCGACCCCTGTAAGCAGATAACGGTTTAAAGATCTGACACACTAAAATGGGAAGAAAATGAAAATCTGTATCAGAATATGTTTCAGAACACAAGGAAGTATTCAAAAGTTTTAAAAAAAACAAAAACAGGAGAAAAGGATGAAGTTGAGTGTATGCATTGCAAATGGTGTGGTCCAATTATTAAATGTAAATATTTATAGGTTAATGTGTCTAAGGCTACGTCTACACTACCCGCCGAAATCGGCGGGTAGCCATCGAACTATCGGGGAGCGAATTATCGCGTCTTGTCTGGATGCGATAAATCGATCCCCGCACGCGCTACTTCGAACTCCGGTACTCCTGCAGGGCGAGCGGAGTTACCGGAGTCGATGTGGGAGCCGCGAACGTCGATCGCGCGCCGCGCGGACGCGAGGTAAGCGCGCCAAATTCGAACTAAGATACTTCGACTTCAGCTACGCTATTCGCGTAGCTGAAGTCGCGTATCTTAGTTCGATCCCTGCCCCTAGTGTGGACCAGCCCTAAGTCTCCAACAGTAAACTGTTTATTCAAATGAAAAGTTTTATTTGGGGAGTAGAGATATACTGTTTTCTTAAACTCAGAGGTGGCATTGTGTTTTAAGTTCTGTTTTAGTTCTGCAGCAAACCAGACTGAATCCCATTCATCAAAGCATTAATCTATTGAATACTTTTCCCCCCCATCTTTCCGTCCACCAAAATAAACCACAATATTTACCCAGAAAAATTATTAATAGTTTTTTCCACCAATTTTCACCTGTTTTTGTTGTTGTAGTAATAAACACCAATAATTCCCTGGAAAAATGAAATAAAATAAAAACTGAAAATGAAGGGCCCTACTTATATCAAACACTGTTTTGTTGTTGTTGTTTAAAAAAAAAATAAAAAAATCTACCAGGTCATCGCCATATAGAATCATGCACTCGTCAGGATCGGTGCAACTAAAAAAAGATGGAAAAAAGGGTAAGTGCAAGCTAGTCAGAACACTTCACTTTAAAAGAAATAAAAGTAGTATTGAGTCCAACATACTTTAGACAAAACAAATGCCATGTTCCCAGGCAGTGGCGGATTAGCCATTGGACCAATGGGGTCCGTGCCCAGGCGCCCCAGCCAATTGGGGGGCCCCAGGAAAGTGGGCACCCCAATCTGCTGCGCCCTCCTGGCACTTCTCCCCCTCCCTTGCTCTGGCCCAGGGCCCCACACACCCCTAATCCGCCTCTGTTCACGGGTGTGGCATTCTGTGGAGACTAAATTCAGGCCTGGTATAAGGATAAATGTTCTACTTAACTCAATGGGAGGTATATCTACTTACACCGGGGATGGTCCCCAGCAGTGTTGTGGACGGTGCAAGTAAATGTTAATGGAGAGAGAGGGCTGCTTTATCTTACATATTGCTGATAACGGGTTGGAATATGACGACATTCATGCAGCCTACCCTGTTAAGTGTGAAACCACAACTAACATCATCAAACCAGCAAGCAATACACGTGCAACAGAGATTCCTGATAACCCAATGGCCTAGAAATCACATAAAGCTCTGGGATGAAGACCCATGGTCAATAATTCTGCTCCTCAGGTATAATGGAACTTTCTATCACAAAGGTGAAGCTCATCTGTGCAGGAGACAAGAACTTATTATCTGTGCAGGAGACAAGAACTTATTACAAGAACTTATTATTGGCTGATCCAACACTGCACAATGAATTCCCGTAGGAACTGAGGGACACCACAAACCTCACTACCTTCTGCTCCAAGTGAAAGGTACACATCTTTGGCTTCTTTTCTCTGCCATGAACACAGAGAGAGAACAAACCACACATGACAGGTGTTAGTTACAGTAACTCCTCACTTAATGTCATCCCACTTAACGTTGTTTCATTGTTACGTTGCTGATCAACTAGAGAACATGCTCGTTTAAAGTTGTGCAATGCTCCCTTATAACGTTGTTTGGCAGCCGCCTGCTTTGTCCACTGGTTGCTGGAAGAGCAGCCCGTTGGAGCGAGCTGGTGGGGGTTTGGAACCAGGGTGGACTGGCAGCCCCCCAATCAGCAACCCTAAGTTCCCTGTGCGGCAGCTGCCCAGCAGGCTATCAATTGCCGGGCAGTTCAGCTGTCCCTCCTCCCCCGCCCCCCCACTGCCGTGTGCTGCTCCTGCCCTCTGCCTTGGAGCTGCTCCCGGAAGCCTCCTGCTTGCTGTGCAGAGGGGCAGGGTGTCTCCTTCCCCCTGCTCCTGCCCCCCCCCCCGCTCCTGTACCTCATCTCCACAGAGCAGAGGGGGGACACGACAGGGCTCAGGATGGAGGGAGCTTGCTGGCAGCAGCTGCTGTCTCAACCTGCTGATCTACTTTAAAAGGCAATGTACTTAGAGTGGGGTCAGCGTACTTAAAGGGGCAATGAACATCTCTCAGTCCATCTCTCTCACACACACCCACACACCCACAAAATGTGTGCCTCTGTCTCTCTCTGGCATGCTGTGTCTCCTCCCTCCATTCGTGCTGCCTTGTAGTGTGTGAAGCTTCATTAACAACAATGTGTTAGCCTTTGGCCAAGTGCTAGTTCATCATTTAGCAGCATGGCATTCCCTGGGAAATATGGGGAAATTGGATTCGCTTAGCATCGTTTCGCTTAAAGTAGCATTTTTCGGGAACATAACTACAGCGTTAAGCGAGGAGTTACTCTATGTTGTTTATGCACTACCAGAAGGCACTCGGATACTACAGTGATGAGCGAGATAGAGGTAGTGATGAAGGAGAATACAAACAGAATACTTCTCTATGTTACCTCTGTTTTTGCACATTCATAGAATGACAAATTGGTGAAAATTATTTCACTACTTTGGCACAAAGTGTAAGCCACTCCCTCATTCATGTCCCTGCTGAATTTGGCCTTGACATTTCCAGGGACCCATTTACTCCATATTGCATTTGGCACCAGGAATTTAATGTAGAATTTAACGTCATAAATGCAGAGTTTAATGCCATAAACTAGAACACAGACTGTGCACAAGGAGATTTTTTTTAAGTGAAGAAAAACAGTGGCTCAACATGTCCAGTTTGTTCAATATCTTCATCAGTGATTTAGATAATGGCATTGAGAGTACACTTATGACGTCTGTGGTTGATACCAAGATGGGAAGCGGTGCAAATACTTTGGGGGATAGGATTAAAATTCAAAATGATCTGGACAAACTGGAGAAATGGTCTGAAGTAAATAGGATGAAATTCAATAAGGACAAATGCAAAGTATTCCACTTGGGAAGAAACAATCAGTTGCACACATACAAAATGAGAAATGACTGCCTAGGAAGGAGTACTGCGGAAAGGGATCTGGGAGTCACAATGGATCACAAGCTAAATATGAGTCAAGAGTGTAACACTGTTGCAAAAAAAAACCCAAAAAACCGCAAATATCATTCTGGATTGTATTAGCATGAGTGTTGTAAGCAAGACACAAGAAGTAATTCTTCCGCTCTACTCCACGCTGATTAAGCCACAACTGGAGTATTGTGTCCAGTTCTGGGCGCCACATTTCAGGAACGATGTGGATAAATTGGAGAAAGTCCAGAGGAGAGTGTGACGTTATTGACATAAACTGGGACCATATAGATCATTGTTGCAACCACTGTTATATATTTGCAGCAAATATTGTACAACGGTTGTCGTGTGAGGTGTCTATAAAGAGGTTATGATTTGCTGGTTATGAATTTGCTATCTGTATGTGTGTATCATTTTTGTAGTTAACGTTATGAATATTGGCTATGTACTTGTATCTCAATGTGTTTTGATTCTAAATAGCCTCAGTGAAGCATTTGGTCAGCTCCTTGAGAAGAGACTATTCTCAGCAAGTACCCAATCAAGAAACACTTAACTGACAATGGATTTTGGGAGATGCCAATCCACATCTGAGCTTTCCTGGAAACGTTCAAACTAACATGTAAACAATGGCGTCGGCCTGCAAACTGAGTCATGCATGGATATGTGACTTGCCCATGTGACTCCAAGCTCCATCTTGCTGCTGTGATATTCCACAGTAAGAACAAAGAGGGGTCCTTCCACGGGCAGAGAATATAAAAGGCCCTGAAACTCCTTCAATCTTGTCTTCAATCCTGATTCTGACCTCTGGAGGGACTTTGCTACAAACTGAAGCTCTGAACAAAGGACTGAATGACCCATCCCAGCTGTGGAGGTACTCCAGAGACTTCATTTGAACCTGCAGTTTATTCTATCACTGCTATAAGCCTGAACCAAGAACTTTCCCATTACTGTATGTAATTGATTCCATTTAACCAATTTTAGCTTTCATCTATATCTTTTTCCTTTTATGAATAAACCTTTAGATTTTAGATTCTAAAGGATTGGCAACATCGTGTTTTGTTGGTAAGATCTGACTTGTATATTCACCTGGGTCTGGGACTTGGTCCTTTGGGATCGAGAGAACCTTTTTTCTTTTACTGGGGTATTGGTTTTCATAACCATTGATCCCCCATAACGAGTGGCACTGGTGGTGATACTGGGAATCTGGAGTGTCTAAGGGAATTGCTTGTGTGACTTGTGGTTAGCCAGTGGGGTAAAACCAAAGTCCTCTCTGTCTGGCTGGTTTGGTGTGCATTAGAAGTGGAAAAACCCCAGCCTTTGGCTGTAACTGCCCTGCTCTAAGCAATTTGTCCTGAATTGATACTCTCAGAAGTGTCCCACCAAGGGCAGCATCATTACAGAGAGCAACATAAATGATTAAAGGTCTAGAAAACATGATCTGTGAGTAAGGCTGTGAGTCTGTCACGGAGGTCACAGAAGTCACGGACTTTCCCGAACTTTCCTGTGACTTTCTGTGATCTCCGTGACTTCTGCAGCCGCTGGTGCTGGTTCAGGGGCTGCCCGAGTCAGACAGCCCCAGGCCAGCAACAGCAGTTTGGGTGTGTGGGAGGGGGCTATGGGTCGGGGGGGTGCTTACCTCGGGGTGGGGGGCTCCCCAGTTTCCATGGCCCTGCAGCTCCTAGGCGGCAAAGGGGCCGGGGGGGAAGGCTCCGCGCCTCACGCCCACAGCCCACCCCTGCAGCTCCCATTGGCTGCGGTTCCTGGCCAATGGGAGCTGCGGCAGCCGGCGCTTGTGGCAGGAGCATCTCACCAAGACCCCTGACCCCTCCGCCGCCCAGGAGCTGTAGGGAGCCCCCGCCAACCCAACCCGACCCCCAGCAACAGCGGGGTTTCCTGGGCCACCTCCCCCAGCACCCGTGGCGCCCCCAGACCGCTCCCGCCGCCCCCAGAGCGCCTGCGGTTCCCCCGCCCAAGTTTTAGTCATGGGTATTTAAGTCACTGACAGGCTCTTAAATCACAACAGTACTTTTGAAATCCTACCTCAAGCAATTTGCCTAAGGTTGCATAGGAAGTCTGTGTACATGAACATGTGACAGATGAGTGTTTTGGTAACATTTTGAAACAAAGAGAAACAAAATACCTTTTTATAGAAAATAAAATTAGAATTTTCAGTTGCTTAATGATCTCCAGTACTCGGCAACTATTATAGAACTTCATGAGGAAGCACTGCGGTCATTTCATCCACACTACTCAATTTCTACTACAATGTCCAGTCAGAGCAATCTCCTACCTCCCACCCTCATTGCATATTTATCCGTGCACAATATTTTGGTGATAGCTTCTCAACATGCACATTACAAAGTCTCACATTCACTCCCCATTACAGCCCTGATGCACCACTGTACTTTAGCACTTGCCTAACTTTAAGCATATGAGTGTCCCAGTATCTTGCTGAATAAGAGCCAAAATGTACAAATTGAAGTAGAAAACTAAAACTCTAATCATTGTCTATAGGGATAAAATAATGAACTGACAGCGAAACACTGTATGTCTGACAGGATATTGTAAAGAAATAGCACAAGATACCACACAAATAGAAAAACTGAACACTGAGATGATACCAAGACCAGACAGATATCACAAATAAAATATCTTGTGTCTAAAAGTGTGCAATGAAATACTATTCATAGAATCATAGAATATCAGAGTTGGAAGGGACCTCAGGAGGTCATCTTGTCCAACCCCCTGCTCAAAGCAGGACCAATCCCAAACTAAATTATCCCAGCCAGGGCATTGTCAAGCCTGACCGTAAAAACCTCTAAGGAAGGAGATTCCACCACCTCCCTAGGTAACCCATGCCAGTGCTTCACCACCCTCCTAGTGAAAAAGTTTTTCCTAATATCCAACCTAAACCCCCCCCACTGCAACTTGAGACCAATACTCCTTGTCCGGTCATCTGCTACTACTGAGAACAGTTAAGATCCATCCTCTTTGGAACCCCCTTTCAGGTAGTTGAAAGCAGCTATCAAATCCCCCCTCATTCTTCTCTTCTGCAGACTAAATAATCCCAGTTCCCTTGGCCTCTCCTCATAAGTCATGTGCTCCAGCCCCCTAATCATGTTTGTTGCCCTCCGCTGGACTCTCCAATTTTTCCACATCTTTCTTGTATGTGGGGCCCAAAACTAGACACAGTACTCCAGATGCGGCCTCATCAATGCCGAATAAAGGGGAATGATCACGTCCCTCGATCTGCTCACAATGCTCCTACTTATTCAGCCCAAAATGCCATTAGCCTTCTTGGCAACAAGGGCACATTGTTGACTCATATCCAGCTTCTCGTCCACTTTAACCCCTAGGTCTTTTTTTGCAGAACTGCTGCCTAGCCACTCGGTCCCTAGTCTGTAGCAGTGCATGGGATTCTTCCATCCTAAGTGCAGGACTCTGCACTTGTCCTTGTTGAACCTCATCAGATTTCTTTTGGCCCAATCCTCTAATTTGTCTAGGTCCCTCTGTTGACCTGGGACTGACAACATGAACATAGACCATTGCTTACCAATAGTCCAGTTTTAAAGGGATTGCTTCCAAACCACTGATCTGGCAGTACGGTTCAAAGTTGGACATCTCATACAACTGGATTTCACGATCCCTGCCAGAAAAAAAAGACAGATTTTAAATGAGCTGCAGGTTTCAGTCATCCCTTTGAGGCACTGTAAATCTTTTCTTTTAAACATTTTGTCTTTTAAGATATATATTTTTAATGGGTGTGAAGTGCAGTTAATTTAAGGATGTTGTTTATCTAGCAGTCCCGGAGATTGAAATCTTCTGTTTAACTATCAAACAAGTGTTTTGAGGATGCTGCAAGACCATCTTCTCCACACTGCCCCACCAATGTATCTGATCCCTGACCCCGAGAGACCTCCTCTAAGGGACCAGTCTCCATGTTCATTCCATCCTTGGCCTCTTAGCAGAGGACTCTAACAAGCTTGCAATCTGTGGTGGTGATTTTTCAAATAGGAGCACCCTTTCATAGGAACTTGGATTGAGATCACCAATCTCTTTGCACACAGGCCACTGAACAGCCATCAGATAGGAATCACTTTTTGTCATTTCATTACCAGTTTGGGCTGCATTTAAATCCTGAACCTGGTGTTTAAGGATTTGGGGGTGGGGGTTGGTACAATAATGTAGATTCAGGCACTTCAGGACAAGGAACAAGTTTTATTTCTTTAAAGGGGCATGCACAGCTTTATGTTACAATTATTAATAACCTAATAAATGAATTAATTAATGACAATATGGTCAGCACATGCTTCCCTATTCTGCATTCCCAATCTCACTCTACACGGACCTGGAAGGACCCTCTGTGGGTGTAAGAGGGCAGCTCAGCCACCAGGAGGCTGTCCATAAGAGCACCAGCTGTGACAGTGTTTTTGGAACATGAACTCACATCACCAACTGTTTCACTTATGCAGCATTATTCTGCAAGTTCCCAGCCCCCAGAGATAGTTAATGCTGATAACACCACATTCATTTTTAGTTCTGATTCTGGTAAAGAAGAGCACTTACCCAGTTCCCAGGATGAGTTTGTTGTAATGTGTCATGACAGTGAAATCTGTTGCCCACTTAGATTTTTTGTTGACGGTTTTTTCCTAAAAAGTGAGAGAGCTAGTTGTCATCCCTACATTACATGAAAAGACAAGACACCACAGCTGGGGGCCGAGTCTGTTCTTGGGGACACTGTTGCAAACCCACTGAAATGGGTTGCATGGATTAACTAGGAAGAGTATATGTCCTTTATAGCCAGATCCTGCAAAGCACAGGTCACTTCCCACTGAATATAATAGGAATTAAGAGGCACTCAGCATCTCTTGGGATCAGCCCTTAGTTTGTTTCATTTCCCAAGTCCCTCTGAGTGGAACCATTTCTTACATGAAAAGCTGCTGCCTACAGGATATACCCCACAAGCAAAACACAAAACATTATATGGTGTCAAATTATTATATACAGGTCCAATCCTGCAGGGTGCTGAGCACTCGAGTCCCACTGAACCCTGGTAGAGTTGACAGCCATTGTCACTGGATCAGGACCTACAGCACTCAAATAAGGTTAATACCTCTGAGAAGTTACTCGTGAACAGCATCACACTCTCAGCAAATGCAAGTTTGTTCTGGTGATGTTATTCTTGTTACCGTTTATTATCCTGTGGGCAGGGTTGTGGAGTATTCTAGAACCACCAGAAGAGGGATGGTCTAGGTATACTTGCTCCTGCCTCAGCTCAGGGAGCTTACTAGATGACCTCTTGAGGTCTCTTCCAGCCCTACATGTATGATCCTTCCTCCACCTTGCTTGTGTAGTTTCAATTAAATTCAACTGCATTTAACATGTACTTTTCCCAGGTCACCTCAGGAAAAGCCAGGAGGGTGCTCAGGACCTCTGCAAATCCAGCCATTACATACTTTTATTCCAAACACAGCATTTAAAGAACCATTTCTGCTTTAAATCACCATAGAACAAGGGAGCATAATAAAAACTTATATTTTAAGAGCAGTTCCCTATCGTGCCGGTAATATAGCAGAATCAGTCATGAGTATCATGATTTACAATGTTATACTTAAAATAAACAATTTAATTGTCAATGAAATCAAGAATTCTAGCATTTCCATGAAACCTGAGCAGTTAATGAGAAAATAAAATGCACATACAAAAACCATCTTGCTTCGTTTCAGCTTTAGTTGTGGAGACCAGAAGGAAATAACTCCATCTTCTTGGGTCATTACTAAGGTGTTGTCAAACAGAGAACAAATGCGTAGGACAGGCTCTCCATGAGAGCGTTCTTCTATCACAGCAGGAAGCAAGAATTTCAGCTCCTTTAATCGGGCAGATGACACATCTTGTTCTGCATATTCTAGCTGCATGTATGTGCAGAACTCATCCTAGTACAGAAAAGAGCTGGTGATTCATAATTATAATAGAAAGGCAGCTAATATGTTACTATGGTGGTGCCCAGAGGCTCCAGTGAGAGTTGGGGACCTTTTGTGCTAGGCATTTTACAAACATACAGAAAAACAAGGCACCTGCCACAATGAAATTGTAATCTAAGATGACAAGATGAAACAAGTTGATGCAATAAATAGAAGGAATGTGAGGGAGAGGACAAAGGCAAATGCAATAGGAATATGCTGCTACACAGACCAGCAAGGGCCCCTGTGCTTAAATGCTTTGCTGAACCATGTCTTATGTTCACAACTTGAGGGTTACAAATTTTTTATTTAGAATAATAATAGATAACAATAATATATTAATTATTATTATTATAAGATAGACAAATATATCAGCAATCCTTACTAGCCATCTACCTAGTCATTATTTCTAGCCAGCAGAAACAATGTCACATTCTTTATTAATATCATGAGATGCAGGTACTTTATTTTTTGAGCACCAATTGCATGCTTAGTGCTGTACATAACAAAGAGAGCATTGACAAGATGCTGGAGCTGTGAGTTTATGTAAGTTTGATTGAAAAAGGATTCCAGGATAATTTTCCTAACTTCTTGCTCACTTAAGTCAAAATTCAACCATGAGACTTGGACCCCTTCCTAGGTCATACTCTAAAGTAGGACAAAACGATGCATGCTGTGGAATATTTTCAATTTGAAACAATAAATCTCATTTTAATACTCTCTCTCTTTAAAAAAAATTCTGTAAACTGTAATTACATAATTTGCCCCTTCCCTTTGAATTAAATTTCCACCATTGATTTAAAAAGGTTTGGATAAAATAAACTTTTAGTCCCACTTGAATTATGTCTCCAGAAGTTGCAGATCTGCGATTCTCACACACTTTTCTTACTGACAAAGTTTTGTTCCACCAACTGCAAAAAGCCCCCAAAACAAACACCACCCACACATACACTCACTCACCCACTGAATTCTTCCAGTTGCAGCACAGTCTATTTTCATGAAAAGTGTTTCTATTTGTTCATCACTCTATGGGAAAAAGGCATATTAAAAGTATTGTTATATATTACAAGTACAATATATGAAGAATAATCAAAAGATTTTAAGTTTTCATAGTGCATCTCTCCCCAGCTAGGGACAATGGGTTTTGCAGATGCTACATTATTTAAATTTAAAAAAAAATTCTGTTGAATATAAAAATTTGATTTCCTAGCTTGTTTCCAAATGTGAATCACATTGGAATATTCCAGTTTTGTTATGTTTTATCTAAACTTTTCAAATCCGAAGACTGAACACAGAAGAAAGAGTTCCAGATGTTGTTCAGATCTGTTAAGAGAGTTGTCCTAAAGGGTCCAATCCTGCAGTGTTTACTCAGGAGAACTCCCAGTTTCAAGCCCAAAATGGGAACTTTAACACTCATATGCTCTGAATTTTTATTACAGATGTATAATGTTCTCGGGTTTGCAGGAAGAAACCGGTCAATCCAATAGCTCATGGATCAAATATATGTAAGATTTCAGGGTTATGCCCACAGAGCTGAGCTAGGCTTTAACGTAAAAGGTTTTCCATTATACAACTTTTTAAAGAGAATTGCTCACTTACTGTTCTATGTGGTGCCATACACTTCTTCACTACCAGCTTGAATTTCTCGATATCCAGTGATTTACATCCATTCTTTTCTAACTCCTGAAAGCAGAAGCAGTAACAGGCAAAGCACAGTTAGCTACTGAAAAGGATTACCTTTGGTTTGCTTATTGTAAAAGAGCATCGTTATGTGAGTACCTTAACGTGAACCTAATCTTCAGGACCATTTCCTCTTTAAAACTTGGTCATAGTCTTATACTATATATGGTAGGATGCCACCTGAATTTTTACAGTACACTAGCCTAGAAAACGTGATATAGCCTTAGCTAGCATTACCATAGATAGATGCTTAGATATGCATGTATCAGTCTATTGCTCTAAATTATAATGTTTCGGCTGAGATCTCTCGTGCTTTCTTACTCCTGAATTTTTTTTTTATAATATCAAGAAAATCTGTGTAGCTATTTTTTAGTTACCTGAATGTGATGATAATATTGTTTATCCCACTCATTAAAAATAACCTCCAAACCCTTGCCAAAAAAGTATTCAGATTGGTTTTGCACTAGGATACATAAAAAATTATGGTCGTTTCAAACTTCTAATAAATATAGCCTTTTTTGAGAAAGGCTTAGTTTGCTAAATTTGGGAAATGCTGGCAGAGAAAATTATAACTATTAGGGAAATAGTTTCAAGTGTATGCGCCATACTTTAATTTAATTTATTGATTTAATGTGTTAATCTATCTGGATATCCAGAAGATCCCTCCCTCCCCAGCCCACAAAGGACCCAGATTCAGGATCTACCAGTTTCCTTATTTGGGAGGCAAAGGATTTACAGTGGGCACAGTACCAGTGGATGCTAGTGGGTATCAATATTTTCACAGCTTGGTATATGTGCTAAGTACCCAAAAGCATCCATTAACACTTTTCAGTGCATACATGGGTACCAGCAACTCAAGGAAATGGGAACACTGAAACAATATTCAAAATGTTTAGTATCCAAGAAGAGTATTACAGCAAGTCATGGAGCGTATAATGGAAAACAACAAGTGTACTTGTAAAGTAGTCTAACATCATCAACCAGAACCAGCCTTTTACTGCATTCATTTATGACGAGTAGGAAGCCTAAAACAGACCACAAGGTTAGAGAAACATAACAGTAACAGGAACGTTATATGAAAAGGAACAACATGCTCCTCTAGTCTGACCCTTCTAACATGCTGCTGTTAGCAAGGGTTGGCATAGCTGTAAATGCTATAGTACTGCTTGGCCAGTCCATCCTATCACAGGACACCCGGTGTTAAGGGAGACTTCTCGAAAGGATATTGTGGGTTTGTAATACATATCAGGCCAGACTGTTGTTCCATAGATCCAACACAGAGAGGGCCCACCTGTTCCATACAGAAGTGGGTGGCTTAACCGCTTCCCTCCAGACCTAGCAGGGCACTCTCTGGTCTGTACGGGGGGGTAAGAGGGGAGAAAGAGGGTAGCTGGGAGGAGAAGTGGGTTGGTTAAAGGGAGCGTGTAAATCCTCCTCCATCTGGTCTCAAGGAAGGGCCCTGGAAAAGTTAATACATCTTGGAGCTGTACCACCTTTGTGGTAGCAGCAAAGAATCCTGTGGCACCTTATAGACTAACAGACGTTATACCTTTGTGGTATAATCCCTGGGTCTCGGAGGCCGACACAGACAGAGGAGAGTCCAATGAAGTCATGCTGCCAGGGAGCTGGACGAAGCTACCAGGGCCAAGAAAGGGGCACAGGATGTCTGGGTGAGCAGCCCTGGCCTCCCCAGACCCACCGGGTTTGGGGGCAGTCTCAGGGTCACGTTCCACAAGTGAGGAAGGAGAAGTTCAATCCTTCCCATGGCCAACGGGGCAATTTGGAACAGTGGTCAGTGTCCCATCTACCAGCCTGCAATGATGTTCAGGTCCATGAACTGAGCAAATACATCTCTTTCCCCACCATCAATCTGAAAATATGCCCCTCAGACCCAGACTACAATTGGCCCCAATTTCCCCACTGGGCTCTAAATTGGTGCGAAAAAATGTATTAATAGAGTCTAACCTGAAAGTGGTGAATTGTTCCTTGCTTTTTATTTTTCCTTCTCTTGTTCTTTCCTTCCATCTCTCCTTTTAACCTCCCTTTCACTATACTCTTTTGTCTCTTTTTCTCCCTTTTATTGTTTTAATGTCTCTCTCCTATTACTGCCTCTTCCCTGGCTCCCATCCTTTCTTTTCCCTAGCCCCCACCTCATCTCACTCCCCATCCTGTTTCCCTATTTCCTCTCTGCCTCTCTCTCCCTGCAGGGCTCAATCCAAATCACATAAAAGACCTCGGAACAGCTCCCAGGACTTCAGTTGGATTGGGCCCTTCACTCCCCCCCCCCCTTCTCATTTCTCTCTCACTGGCCCCTCTTCTGGGTCACCCCTGTTTGTTTCTCCCTCCAACCATGTAGCCCTGTTTCATTTTCCCTTCCCTCCCTTTTGCTGACCCCCTGTGGGAGCACAGGCACTCTGAGCTAGTAGGATATGCTTGGCTAGAAGTGCAAGTAAGTGTCAGTTTGAGCCTGAGCATTGAGTTTTGCTCATTTCAGACCATATATTAATGCCTCTCAGTGCTATTTCTAGGGCTTGAATTCAAACAGATGGGAGGAGTCATTGCACTTCCAGAACTGATGACTGCACTGCTCAGCTTATCAAACTTCCTCTAAAGGGTTGCAACATTTGTACAGATTTCAGGAAGCTGCTAGCAGGGGGCTTAGTGAGCACATCCATCTCATTTTGCAGTTGGCTCATTGACTCCTTCACAAGCAATTTGCCAACTTAAAAAACTGCTATTTTAGTTACTGCAGAGATTCTCAAGCTTTTTGATAATTTGGCTCATCTTATCTATGGGATGCCCCCATCACCACAGTATCGGAGCACCTGTAAGGTATTTATCCTCACACCACCCTGGGGAAATAGGGAAGTGCAATTACCCCCACTTTTGCAGACGGGGAACTGAGGCCCAGAGAGGCTAAGCAACTTGCTCAAAAATCACAGCAGAAGTCTGGGATGGAGCAGCGAATTGAATTCAGATCTCTCAAGTTCCAGGCTAGCACCCTGATCAGCCCTTCTCTGACAGAAACTTCCCGGGCCATTCACAGTCATGCAGAACACCACCTTGGGACTTCAAGAACAATAGCAGCATTAGGGAAGTATTTAGGTATTGGATTGCAACAAGTATCCTCTTTGGAGAAAAACAAAGTACAATGCTACCTCTGCTGCATGTTTCCCTTGTACCTGCTCCTCCTCTCCCTTTGCACATGCTGCCTGGCCACCAGCTCCCTTCTCCTGCTACCTGGGTGTTAGGTTTCCTTCCCCCTCAGACATTCCTCTCCTTCCATTAGTTCCTGCCTTCTCTCCTTGCAGCAGTTCCTGATGGTGGTTGGCAGCTCCAGTTCCTGAGCACAGCTCCCATTTCCCCTCTTCCTCCTACAAAACAGCAGCCCCTCACTAGGAAATTCACACTGGTGTAACTTAAGCGTAAAGGAGATTGCAACAGTGCTGTTGTCTGCCATTAGGGTTTTGCACTGGTGTAACTACACTGATGTCCAGGCCACTGGTAGATCTGCTCTCTCTGTATATTGTTCTTTGAAATCATTGGGAGTTCACTGTATTACTGTTATTTAATGCAATGACTTTACTGTAGAGCCCCTGATCACTTTTGCTGCTTGTCCTTTTGCAGAACAACCTGGGTATAAAGGAATGATCCACATATTGGGGTTTTAGAGTCCAAAAAACCTGATTTTAGAACACCGATCCTAAAATATTTGCATGAGGCAAATTGTATTATTTTGTACAAAGACATGTTCCACAAAGAATGTTCAAATCTTCTGAGCATTCTGCTAGGCATATGCATTAAGAAAACCCCATATATAGTTCAGAGAAAAAAAGAAAGAGTTTGTCAAGTTAACAATTAAATCCACAAGTTCAGCCTGAAATATTCTTTGCCAAAAAGCAAACTAGGACACACCACAGTTCTGAGAAACAAACATGGGCGTGAGTGACGACTACATATGGAAACAAACCTCAATGCATAGTGTACCTATTAACAACATTACATAAAAGCACAAGACATAACATTACATGAAACATCTGAAGCACCAACCATCATTCTATAAATGATTCCTGTATTACAGTGGTACCCAAAACAGGCTTGTCGCTGTACAGAGAAAAATAGTTCCTGCCCCAAAAGTTTCTAATCAACACATTGTTTTGCATAAATTGGGCATTTCCTTTTGTGATCAAGGCTATGTACTGATATGATTTCACTGATAAAGTCATACCTGAAAAGCTGTATTTAGTTTCTGAAGTTGTTCAAGGGTCACTTGTTGTTCAATCTTTCCAAAATAAAGAGAGAAAACAAGAGTTAAAAAATATATACTGTATTAGAGCCACACATTTAGTGAAGACACAAAAGTGACACATCAGCATGCAATGGAATACACAACTGATATGAAGCCTGAGTGTGCTCATGTCTAAAAGGGAGTCGAGAGGAAAGGAAAGAAGAGGATCTCTACTAATGTACAAGTTAAACCAACTTCTTCTTTCCCCTCAGATTGTTTTCTTAAACATAATTGTTGCATCAATGCAAAGAAAATCCCAATTGTACATTCTCTGAATTAAGATTCAATCCTACACCAACTGAAGACAAAAGGGGGTTGTAATTGCCTGTAACTGGAAGAGGATCAGGCCCGTTCTTTGTTTTATCAAAATCATCTTTAAACTAAACCTCATGACAGACTAAAGGCTGATCCTGTAAAATATTGAGATCACTCAACTTCACTTGACTGTTTTCAATTTCTACTGAAGCCAAACACATTGCTGGAGACGCTCAAACCACCATATGATCAGACCCTCAAATATGAAATGTGTTTTTTATATACCTCTATGACGACAAAGTAAAAGAGCATCCATCTATCTTTTTCCCTGCATCCCTTTGAATCCAGGAGGCAATATTTACTGTAAGTGTTTTAGGTGTTGTTATTTATTCAGTAGAATGACAAGCAATTGTTTCAAACATTCACTGAGCTGCATTCGTCAATAATTTATTGAATAAACAATGTGTCTTTTGAAGTTGTAATCTATGAGACACTACAATTGTTGGCTTCATTGAAACGATAAACAATGCATCAGGCTGCATTTCACTTTGGTGCTAATCATAATTATTAAGGCAGTGCCTAAGGACCAACCAAGGACAGGATCCCACTGTGCTAGGCACTGTACAAACAGAGTAGCAAACAGTCCCTGCCCCAAGGAGTTCACAGTCTAAATAGACAAAACAGACACAGGGTAGGGGAAAGGTTATAAACACACAAACAGAGCGAACAATGTGATGGCAGCAAACCTGAGGTTAGTTCCACAATTTTTTGAGGGCAGGTGAGTTTAGTTTGGAAGAGATCAGCTACCTGGAAAGAAAACTGAAGGGAGATGGGACACTGAAGGGCAGGGGGATGAAGGGGACTGGGCAGAGGAGAAGGTGGTAAGAGGGGCAGGTGTCGAATGCAGCTGAGGTTAAGAGAGTGTGAGGAAGGGGAGGGAGAGGGTTACAGCAAACCACCAATTAGCACAGGGCAGAGAAAGTCCTGTCAAAACTGTACACAGGTCTCTGAATTCTGCTTTGTCTGCTTCTGCTTCTACTAGACAGAGCATCTGGCTGGGTCCTACCTGTAGTTCCACCCCCCACCCTCCCCCACATGGCCACATGGTGGGGTAGGGGTGAGGTGTGAAGGCACCACCTGGATCCTAGTTTTCCCAGAGATGGGGTGGGGTGTCTTCCCTGCACTGTTCTGAGTGCAGGGATATTGGGGGAAGTGGTGGCCCTGGCTGGACCTCATTTTACCTCTCCCCGCTCCCACCAATGCAGCATTCCCTGCTTTGGCTCCTTCCGCCACGGCTCCTACTGGCTGGAGTCTCTAGCTGGTTCACTTAAAGTTCCTTCTTATCCACAATATCTGTGGCAAAGTGAGAGTGCATCATGACTGATCTAACAGACACAATGACAATTTACCACAGACATGATATTAACAAGTCACCGGGACCAGATGGCATTCACCCAAGAGTTCTGAAAGAACTCAAATGTGAAGTTGCGGAACTATTAACTAGGGTTTGTAACCTGTCCTTTAAATTGGCTTCTGTACCCAGTGACTGGAAGATAGCTAATGTAATGCCAATATTAAAAAGGGCTCTAGAAGTGATCCCGGCAATTACAGATCGGTAAGTCTAACGTCAGTACCGGGCAAATTAGTTGAAACCATAGTAAAGAATAAAATTGTCAGACACATAGAAGAACATAAATTGTTGGGCAAAAGTCAACATGGTTTCTGTAAAGGGAAATCGTGTCTTACTAATCTATTAGAGTTCTTTGAAGGGGTCAACAAACATGTGGACAAGGGGGATCCAGTGGACATAGTATACTTAGATTTCCAGAAAGCCTTTGACAAGGTCCCTCACCAAAGGCTCTTACGTAAATTAAGTTGTCATGGGATAAAAGGGAAGGTCCTTTCATGGATTGAGAACTGGTTAAAAGACAGGGAACAAAGGGTAGGAATTAATGGTAAATTCTCAGAATGGAGAGGGGTAACTAGTGGTGTTCCCCAAGGGTCAGTCCTAGGACCAATCCTATTCAACTTATTCATAAATGATCTGGAGAAAGGGGTAAAAAGTGAGGTGGCAAAGTTTGCAGATGATACTAAACTGCTCAAGATAGTTAAGACCAAAGCAGACTGTGAAGAACTTCAAAAAGATCTCACAAAACTAAGTGATTGGGCAACAAAATGGCAAATGAAATTTAATGTGGATAAATGTAAAGTAATGCACATTGGAAAAAATAACCCCAACTATACATACAATATGATGGGGGCTAATTTAGCTACAACGAATCAGGAAAAAGATCTTGGAGTCATCGTGGATAGTTCTCTGAAGATGTCCACGCAGTGTGCAGAGGCGGTCAAAAAAGCAAACAGGATGTTAGGAATCATTAAAAAGGGGATAGAGAATAAGACTGAGAATATATTATTGCCCTTATATAAATCGATGGTACGCCCACATCTCGAATACTGTGTACAGATGTGGTCTCCTCATCTCAAAAAAGATATACTGGCACTAGAAAAGGTTCAGAAAAGGGCAACTAAAATGATTAGGGGTTTGGAACGGGTCCCATATGAGGAGAGATTAAAGAGGCTAGGACTCTTCAGCTTGGAAAAGAGGAGACTAAGGGGGGATATGATAGAGGTATATAAAATCATGAGTGATGTGGAGAAAGTGGATAAGGAAAAGTTATTTACTTATTCCCATAATACAAGAACTAGGGGTCACCAAATGAAATTAATAGGCAGCAGGTTTAAAACAAATAAAAGGAAGTTCTTCTTCACGCAGCGCACAGTCAACTTGTGGAACTCCTTACCTGAGGAGGTTGTGAAGGCTAGGACTATAACAGCGTTTAAAAGAGAACTGGATAAATTCATGGAGGTTAAGTCCATTAATGGCTATTAGCCAGGATGGCTAAGGAATGGTGTCCCTAGCCTCTGTTTGTCAGAGGGTGGAGATGGATGGCAGGAGAGAGATCACTTGATCATTACCTGTTAGGTTCACTCCCTCTGGGGCACCTGGCATTGGCCACTGTTGGTAGACAGGATACTGGGCTAGATGGACCTTTGGTCTGACCCAGTACGGCCGTTCTTATGTTCTTATGATACTTTTACCACTGTATAAACATGCAAGAGTAATAATACTTATTTATATTGAGCTTTACACCTTCCAAGCACCACACAAATATTAAGGGGAAAATTCTGCTCTTGAATACAAATAAATACACACACACACACAGTTTCAGTGGATCTAATATTTAATAAGAACTCCAGAGGCCAGTTGGTTTGAGAAGAGGTACTTTTGACTGAGTCTGCTCAGGCTTCTGGAAATATCTTGTTAACGCTGGCCACGCTCAGAACCTTAACACACATACATGGGGAATTATAAGTAACGGTACATATCATTGCACAGACACTCCCATATGTTGCCTCTCATAGTAAAGCTATCAGCTTTTCATACTTGGATACAAGTGCAGAATTTGCTTGACTAATCCACCCTTGTAATTACCCTTCTCTCTGCGTAATATGTTTACAACCAGGAACATTTTAATATTTCTTACTGTGACATTAAGAACAGCCCAGGGGGAAAGGGGCACTCTGATATCTGCTAATGAATTTCCAGTTGGCTTAACCAGTTCTAATGTACTTCAATTCTTTAAATGTCATGAAATGCATCTGATAAGTGTCATGCAAGGTATCAACGGAAAGCTCATAACCCACTGGTTACTAATACCATTGCATGTTGGCAGTCCATCGTGGATGATGACGACGATATTGTTGCAGTTCTCATCTATGGCTACACATTTGACTCCGAAGTCCGAACCTTGGTGCACTGAGTTGGCCGCACTGAGGGCATGGGAAGTCTGTATCTAAGATGTTTGATGATGCAGCTCTGTGGCGCCTTTCACATGCAGCCTGGAGATGATTTTGTCGATCCTTCTCAAACCTGTTACATGCTGATCTTATCAGAGACTGCCAGTAAGTCCTGTTCTGAGCCATTTGCTCAAGTTCTTTAGGAATGATGCCAGCCCACTGGAGACTGCTCTTCAGATTATCTTTGAAGTGCTTATATGGACGATCCTTCTTTCTTTTGCCCTGACTCAACTACAAGATCTGTTTCGGGAGACGGTGTTCTTCCATTCTGATGACATGTCTGGTGCACCTAAATTGTGCTCTCTGTAATGTTTCCTCAATGCTGGTTGTGTTTGCTCTCTCAGGGACACAGGCCCCAGCTTCCTCCGGGCCCCGGGGGTGCTCAACCCCCCACTCCGCCCTAGGTCCCACTCCCACCCCCACCCGACCCCTTCCCCCAAGCCCCCACCCTGCCCTGCCTCTTGCTGCCCCTGCTCTGCCCCAGGCCCCTCCCCCACCCAGCCGACCCCTTCCCCCAAGCTCCCATTCCTGCCCTGCCTCTTCCCGCCCCTTTCTGCCCAGTTCCGCCCCTCTCCTGAGTGCACCCCATCCCCGCTCCTCCTCCTCCCCTCCAATGCCTCCTGTACGCCGCAGAACAGCTGATCTGCGGTGGGTGGGAGGCGCTGGGAGGGAGGGGGAGGAGTTGATCGGCAGGGCCGCTGGTGGACGGAAAGTGCTGGGGGGGGAAGGAGGAAGCTGGCTGCCAGTGGGTGCTAAGCACCCACTAATTTTTTTCCGTGGGTGCTCAAGCCGTGGAGCACCCATGGAGTCAGCGCTTATGCTCAATGACCTTAATATTGGTCACTCTGTCCTGCCAGTGAATGCTCATTATTGAACAGAGGGAGCACATGTGAAATTGCTCAAGCTGTTTAATGTGATGTCTATAAAGAGTCCATGTCTCAGATCCATACAGGAGAGATGTTAGAACCTCTGCACTGTAGATCTTCAATTTGGTGGAGAGACGAATGTTGTGTTGGTTAAGGACTTTTGTTCGGAGTCGGCCAAGGGCCTGGCTGGCTTTACTGATTCTGGAGGCAATTACCTTATCAAGGGAACTGTCACTCGAGATTGTGCTGCCCAATACTTGAACTGATCCACATTTTTCAGCTCAGTGCCTTAGATGAAGATGGCTGACACTGGGGCATTGGAATGAGGTGCTGGCTGGAACAAGACCCCTGTCTTCCCAAGATTGACGGTAAGTCCAAAGAGCTGGGATGCTTCAAAAAAACCTATCAACAATGACCTGAAAGTGATCATGTCTATGGACCATCAAGGCGCAGTCATCTGCAAAAAGTGCCTCGATGAGAAGTCTCTCCAGCATCTTGGTCTTAGCATTGAGTCTTTGAAGATCAAAGAGGGAGCCATCGAGTCAGTACCGGATGTATATCCCTTGATCCAAGTCCCTTGTGGCATGGCTGAGGACACAGACAAAGAACAAATTGAACAGCAGTGGAGCAAGTACGCAGCCTTGCTTCACTCCATTCGAAATTTCAAATGCATCAGAAAAGTCACTGCTGGTGAGCACTAGCACTGTCACGTGGTCATGGAACCGATGGATGATTTATATGAACCTTCTTGGGCAGCCCAGTTTATGTAGAATAGCCTGTAAACCCTCTCTGTTGACGGTATCAAAAACTTTGGTCAAATCAATGAAAACTGCATACAGGTCTATGTTCTGCTTTAAACATTTTTCCTGGACCTGCCTTCCGACAATGATCATGTCCATAGTACGACGACCCGGTCTGAAACCACACTTCGCTTCTGGCAGATTCTCCTCATATATGTTTGCAATGAGTCTGATCAGTAGAGGGCACGCTAGTATTTTCCCTGCTGTACAGAGGAGAGCAATGGCTCTGTAATTTCCACAGTCAGCTTTGCTACCTTTGTTTTTGAACAGTGATACAATAATAGCATCTTTGAAGTCTTGTGGCATTTCTTCTTCCTCCCAAATGCTCCTCAAGATGTCATGAAACAACTCGATAACCTTTGGGCCTGCTACTTTATACAATTCTGGTAGAATACTGTCTTTTCTGGATGCTTTGCCAGAGTTCAGTTGTTTAATGGCTTTCATAACTTCCTCAACTGATGGAGGGAAGTCAAGATCCTCTTTGATGGGTTTCTCGGGTAAATGATCAAGGACATGCCAACCAACTGCAGATGGTTTATTGAGTAGACTATTGAAGTGGTCAGACCATCTCTATTGCATTATATAGGTGCAAAGAACTGATGCCAAGCGATGAACATAAACTGAAATTATAATTCTTGAAATGTGTTTGCCAGCCAAAGAAGAGTTTTCCCACCCTAGACAAAGGAATGTGGTTTCCCCACCAGGCAGTTACTTCCAAAATACTTTGACAGACAATAAGAATGTATTTACATATTACATAAACAGACCCATCAAGCAAACAACTTGTGGAGGCAAACCTCACACTATCACAGCAGGGAAAAGATTGACTATCGTGTGTTTAATGGTCATTCTGCTGCACCGGAGGGGGCAGAAACTAAATAATTTGCATTTTAGCAACCAACCCCAGTGGGAGAAGTAGTAGCAGCAGGTCATTTCCTTCAAGACAAACTCCATGTTGCCTTCCCCACAGCTAGAAATAGACTTATCTGGAGGTATCCTTCAGAAGAATCCATTTCAAAGATTCATTGGACTATAAACGAGAGGGGTACAGAACTCCAAGTTATCTATCTTTCACCTAAGACAACAAAGGTTTCAGCCCTTTGACTTTGGGGGATAGATCCTGACTCAGGAATTTGGTCATCCATCTTGATGGAAACGTGGTGAGGATTTTATCTTGAACCAAGTCTAGATTGTTAAGTTTTAGTTACTAGAAAGTGATTGAGCTTTATTTCTCTTGTAACCATTTCTGACTTTAATCCTTACACATGTACTCACTTAAAACCTCTCTCTTTGAAATTAAATAAATTTGTTTTATTTTTAATCTAAACCAATCCAGTGCTATGTTTAACTGAAGTTACCAAACAGTTTGGTTCAAAGTAACAAACTGTTGGATATTGACTCTTTAAAGGAGCAACAACCCTTAACATTCCTCTAATTGTCACAGGACAAAGCTGGACATTTCAGAACACATGTTTCAGGGAAATTTTGGGGCTGGGAGAGCATGGAGTCACTTTACCAGTTGTTAACCAAGGCTGGTGGAGGCCAGTAGAAGTGGTTCTGTGGTACTGCAGGCAGGCTCCTGGATCCAAAACGTTGGACCAGAGCTGCCCAATACATAGACATAGAGTGCATGCTTGCTGCTGACTGTGGGTGTCCCAGGCAAATTGCTACAATAGCAAAGCTTTAAGGCACTTAAGTGTTACAGGATGAGAGGTGACAACTCTTCACCAGTTTGGATTGCACCCCAGAATGTGACATTTACCTACTTTTCCTTTTCTTGATCTAAATCCTGCAGTCTTTAGCCCTGGTCTGTACTAGAAAGTTACATCCACATAACTGCGTCACTCAGGAGTATGAAAAAAACAAACCCCTGAGTGGCATCGTTAAGCCGATGTAAGTCCCTGTGTAGACAGTGCTAGGTCAATGAAAGAATTCTCCATCAGCCTAATTACCGCTGTGACGGGTTGGATCACAGAAACCCCCTTGGGAGTTGCCACCCGATGTGTAAAGGCTACCCCTGTTTCTGTTTTCCCTGCCAGCTCAGTGGCTCCAGCACCCTGTCTTGCTGAAGCCAGACACACCCGTCTGCTCCAACACAGACCCAGGGTCTGAATTACCTGCCCCAAAGCTGCAGGTTTACCTGAAAACAGCTCACAGAAGGGTGCTTGTCTTTAGCACTCAGATGCCCAACTCCCAATGGGGTCTAAACCCAAATAAATCCGTTTTACCCTGTATAAAGCTTATACAGGGTAAACTCATAAATTGTTCGCCCTCTATAACACTGATAGAGAGATATGCACAGTTGTTTGCTCCCCCAGGTATTAATACATACTCTGAGTTAATTAATAAGTAGAAAGTGATTTTATTAAATACAGAAAGTAGGATTTAAGTGATTCCAAGTAGTAACAGACAGAACAAAGTAAGTTACCCAGCAAAATAAAATAAAATGCGCAAATCTATGTCTAATCAAACTGAATACAGATAATCTCACCCTCAGAGATGCTTCAGTAAGTTTTTTCTCAGACTGGACACCTTCCAGGCCTGGGCACAATTCTTTCCCCTGGTACAGCTCTTGTTCCAGCTCAGGTGATAGCTAGGGGATTCTTCATGATGGCTCCTCTCTCCCTCTGTTCTCTTCCACCCCTTTATATATCTTTTGCATAAGGCGGGAATCCTTTGTCCCTCTGGGTTCCCCCCCCCCTCACTGGAAAAGCACCAGGTTAAAGATGGATTCCAGTTCAGGTGACATGATCACATGTCACTGCAAGACCCCAAGCCTTCATTCCTCCCAGCCTGACTCACAGGAAGGCTTGCTTGTAAACAGAGCCCCAGTCAATTGTTTTGGTTGATGGGAGCCATTAAGATTCCAAACCACCATTAATGGCCCACACTTTGCATAATTACAATAGGCCCTCAGAGTTATATTTCATATTTCTAGTTTTAGATACAAGAGTGATACATTTATACAAATAGGATGATCACACTCAGTAGATTATAAGCTTTATAATACCTTACAAGAGACCTTTATAAAACTATTCCAGTTACAGTATATTTACTTATTATCATGTTTTTATAAAACCATATAGACTGCATAACGTCACAACCGCCTCTCAGGGAGGTGGGATACTTATGTCGATGGGAGAACCTGAACACTGAAGCGCCGCAGTTGCTCTGCTCTAGCGTTTCAAGTGTAGACAAGCCCTTACTCAGCCCAACTTCCAGCGACTGATATTCCACCCCAACTTGCCACATTCCTTTTTAGACTAGCTAAGTGGAGGCTTGGTGAAGCTGAGTGTAGCATCCTCCCAAGCCCACAGTCAGTCACTCTTTAGAGACTTGCAGGCTGATGGTCTTGATTATAGGAGTGCATTCAGGTAATTCAGGTACCTGAGCAGCGATCCCTACATTGGGCAACTCGCACCATAAAACTGGAGGGTTGCTTTTTGTATGTAGATTTAAAAAAAAAAATTGGTTTCTGCATCAGATCAGCCTACTGCAGAGCCAGCATCCAGGGCTTTTTGATGCTCTAATTGCTTAGATGGCCAGATAAATTTTCAGCTGGGTTGCATCTGAGTATGCATCCCTGTCTCCATGCAGGGATTTAGTCATATAACTCGGTGCATCAAAAGGCAAGCATATTCCTAAACAGGCTTTTTAGGGTTTTTTTTAAACACACATTACATTGTAAAGTTCTTAAGATCATTACACTCACACTGAAAACCAGGGTTCTGGCTTTCTGGCTCCTCTCCTGGGGCAAATCCTATTCGCAAAGGGGGCATACCACAGGAGTCACAAACTGGAGAGCATTGACAATACCTTTCCTTTCCTCAGACTCTTGGCAGAGTCAATGTGACGCCGAAAACCTTCACGCTCCAATATATTCTCCAGGAGTCCTATTGAGTGACTCCTCTGCTGCCCTTTCAGTAACTCTTTCACCAGCCATTCTGGAAGCCAAGAGCTTTCTTCTCGTGCTTCTTCCGAAAAGCTCCTGAGGGAAACTGGAGAGGCAGCTTGCAATCTGGAGCCTCCTAGCGAAGTCTGGGCACGTCGAAATGAAGCCTCGGTTTTGGCTGTCGACTCCCTTAGCTCATTCAGAATGCTGTCAGAACAAACACCAGAAGAGAATCATGTATGGGGCAACGTCAGAGTACTGAAACCAATGATACCTGGCTCTTGTGTAGTGTTTTTCATCTGTACATCTCGAGTCACTTTACAGAGGGGGATAAGCTTTACTGTCCCTCTTAAAGATGGGGAAATGGTGATACTGAAAGGTGAAACGGCTTGCTCACTTCCATACATGACACTTGTAGCAGAGCCAGGAACAGAAAGCGGGTTGCTTGACTCCTAGGCTGTGTTCCTACCTACTAGAGCAGACTGACTCTCTGAACTAAGTTAGGGAGATTTTGCTAGCTATTAAATACTTCTACTTCTCATTGCTGACAAATGGGAAAAGGCAATGAATGATGGTAGAGGGTGAGCACACCATCAGTTTGGGGAGAGGGTGGTGAGGCAAGCCACCAATCTCCCCTGCCTAGTTTAGGCATTAGGCACTAGTGAGATTGTTGATCTTCCTTAGAATTTTCTGAAATTATTTTATAGCACTATATGATCTGGATCTGGGCCTGATCCTACAGCTCTTACTCCTGTGAGTAGCCCCATTAATGACAGTAAGGGCAGCAGAACTGGGTCCTTTGCGTGCTTACTGAATCTTGCCTCATCTGCAGCTCTGAAAAGCACAAACAATTTTTCTAGCTGAAAGCAAATGAATTTCCTGCATGGAACATGGAAGCCAAGAATAGTTATTTTCACATGATGATGATGTGCATGCTGCTAGGTTACACAAGACAATCTGTAATGCCAGCCTAGGAGAGTAAGAGCCCTTGATACAGGCTCTCCAACATATTTCCATAATGTATTTTCAATCAAATATAATTGAAAATAATTCCTATTTGGCTCAGACCCCTATAAGCAGGAACCAGCTTATGTTTCCCAAGATGTAGCACTTAACAAAATAATCACTGATGCACACTCGAGTAGAGCTTACATTTGTCCAAACACTAATGATTCTTGTCTACTGTGACTCAAGTGTGTGAATGTACTTGCAAAGGTATGTGATGGAGCAGCGATCCATATGGCAAGCTGCTTTTCTCCATCATGCAGGAGATCACGCTGCACTGAAATGCCGTGGCACTTACAACCCCTCTCAGCTTGGTATCATCCACCGACTTTAGAAGTGTACTCTCTATGCGATTATCTAAATCATTGATGAAGATATTGAACAGAACCGGACCCAGAATTGACTGTTTTGACAAAATTGACAGTCTTGCTTGGGGCTAGTGTCATTCTCAGCTCTTGGTAGTGTGCTAGCTTCCTGATATGGATGGGAAGCACGACTAGTGCCAGCTTAGTCAGTTTAGTACATTCTCTTAACTTCCATTTTGATTTGTGGTAGGCAATCCCACAATGCAGTGCACCAAACGTAACAAGGAGCGTTCTGTGCCTGCACGTTATGCTCCCCACTCCACACTATGTATCAATAGGGCAATGTTACATCACCAGGATGTTCTGGGGCAGTATTAATAGCCTGGAAGGTGTAGGCCACACACCCCTTATCGACCACAATCATTTATTTTCTGGCAGATTGTGAAGCTCTTGTGCCAGACATATCTGTGATGGATTGACCAACAACTCGGGCCAAGAACGAAGTGAGGACTATGATCATGACCCAAGGTGATGTATGGATTCAGGTCAAACTCTATTACCCAACATCAGTAAGTCTTTTGATTTTGGTCAAATTGACAGAAAGGGAAACCCAAGAGGTGGCAGTCTCTGAAGGCTGAGTACGAAGGCTGGAACAGAATGCCAGTACTTTATGATTAATTAACACAACTCAGTCCTAATGCCCTCTTCTGATACTACTGTCCCAGTCTGACACCAGTCTTGCCCATCTGCCAAGTGGTAGTGGATGTAAGGACCTTGCAGAGCAGCTTCTGCAGAGCAGAAATCAGTGATACAGATTCTGGGTATATTCTAAGGCCAGGTCTACACTAAAAAGTTAGGTCAACCCAGCTACGACGCTCAGAGGTGTGAAAAACACAGCTCTGAGGGACGTAGTTAAGCCAACCTAATCCCTGGTGTAGATAGCGCTAAATTGATGGAAGAATTCTGTCGACCTACCAACCGCCTCTCAGGGAAGTGGATTAACTACAGTGATGGGAGAAGCCCTCTGTGACACTCTATACCTCGGGGGACTGCCCTGTAACCCCCCCACCATTCATCATTTTTATATACTTGTGATATTTCATATAAAGCATGCCATGTAAGGTATCATGGGAAAAGTTATGATCTGCTGAAAGCCATTGTTCTATCTAAATGTGTATATCAGTGCATATGAAATTATGAGATTGTGCTGTATGGTTGTCACTAAAATATACTGTGACTTGGGGAATCGCCCAGATATTAGCTCCCCAGAAACACCAAGGGAGCTAACCAATGCCCAGGCGGGTATCGAACAACCATCAGCAGCCATTGTCCAGCAAGGGAGTTACAATTCAATGACTCACTTGCACAAGGCCAGAGCAGAGGAATTGCTCAGCCTTGCCTGGTGACTCAGCAATGCCCACCTAACATGCCTGGACTTGTGTTCTCCAAGCACATGGAATGAGGATATAAAATAAAGGACAGAGGGCACATGGTTTGTCCTGTCTCTTCCTCCACCTACGCTGAAGGCGACGAGAATGCTGGAGCTGAGGAGACTGGTCCCCAGGCTAACAGAAAGAGCCTGCATATGAAGGCTGTAACTAATATGCAGCATCCAGTGGGGTGAGAAAAACTGCTTAGTCCAGATATTGCCTAGTCTATTAAGGTTGAGAATTTAGACTGAGTGCTTATCTTTTATTTTCCTTTGGTAACTACTCTGAATTTTGCCCATCACTTATAATCACTTAAAATCCATCTTTTGTAATCAGTAAACTTATTCTAATGTTTATTCTTACCAGTGAGTTTGACTGAAGTGTTTGATAAATCTGCTCAGGTTACAAAGGCTGGTGTTATGTCCACTTTCCATTGATGACGTGATGAATAAGCCTGCATTGCTCAAGAAAGGGTCTTGAGCAATGCAAGATGGTATATTCCGGTGGTACAAGGCTGAGAGCTGGGATGATTTGGCTCGTGCCTTTTTCTGTGTGATTCATGAATGTCTCTGAGAGCATTCATGCAATCTGGTTGGGTGTGGGGCTCCACATGTCACCAGTAAGGCATTGAGACAACCCAGATTAGTGAGTTAAGGGGGCACAGCAGTCTCACAGTCCCCGGTTGCACCCCAGGGATACCGTCACACCCTCCATAGGCGCCGACTTCCCCTCTGCTCGATGGGTGCTCGACCCCCCCCCCTGCCCTGGCCCTGCCCCTGCACTGCCTCTTCCCACCCCTGCACCGCCCTCGCCCCTCCCCCATTCCACCCCTTCCCCAAAGTCCCCACCCCCTTCCCACCCGCATTCCACTCCCTTCTCCCAAGTTCCCACCCCTGCCCCGCCTCTTCTCCGCCTCCTCCCCTGAGCGCGCCACGTCCCCGCTCCTTCCCCTCCCTCACGGAAAGTCCTAAGCTCCGCCAAACAGCTGTTAGACGGCGGGGGTGCGGGAAGCGCTGGGAGGGAGGGAGGGAGAGATGAAGGGGGGAGGAGCGGGGATGCAGCGCGCTCGGGGAAGGAGGAGGTGAGGAGGGGGAGGAGCTTGGCTGCCGGTGGGTGCGGAGCACCCGCTAATTTTTCCCCATGGGTGTTCCAGCCCCGGAGCACCCATGGAGTCGGCGCCTATGACACCCTCCCATCACTGTAGTGAGTGTCTACACTGAAGCGCTTCAACAGCGCAGCCGCAGCGCTGCAGCCGGGCCACTGCAGTGGTTTAAGTGTAGACATAACTGTAAAGTAACTTGCTCTATTTACAAATATATTAGTCCTGGAACAGAGATGCAGGCAGTCACTTCGTTCAGAAATCTCAGTCCACCACCAAAGGTCAGTTTCCAGCATACAACTCTGCCTCAATCTAATCAGACCGAGTAGAGCGCAGACTCTCCTGCTACTCGCACAGCTCCCTCTACCCCAAACTTGTATAACAAAAAATGTACCACCACAAGCATTTCTTCCAAGACTAAAACATTGCTCACATGCTAAGAAATTCAATACAAGTTGTTAAGTCAAGATTGTCATGTCAAGTGATACCTTTATAAGTAGGGACCTCACCAGGACTGTTTTAGAAGCACCTGGAAGCGTCCTCTTACAAAAGCAGGTGTTGCCAAATGTCAAATTTATGGGATGAGCTGCAGTTTAAGCCCCTTTTAGTCCCTCTTGAGTGGACCTCTCTGCAGACAGGTTTTGCTATCTTCACCCCTTCTGGAAAGAACCACATGGTCCTACCATGCTTAGACTGCGTCTCTCAGCTGCAGCCCTCTTGTTTACCAATTGGGATAACATGACAGCCCTAACTTTGGCATATTAGCCCTTTTCCTCCAAAAGCCTGTGACCAGTGGCTGATTAATGTAACTTCAAGACAACTTCTTCAAAACAAACTATTATGTATTCAACCAAAGGTATAGAATCATAGAATATCAGGGTTGGAAGGAACCTCAGGAGGTCATCTAGTCCAACCCCCTGCTCAAAGCAGGACCAATTCCCAACTAAATCATCCCAGCCAGGGCTTTGTCAAGCCTGACCTTAAAAACCTCTAAGGAAGGAGATTCCACCACCTCCCTAGGTAACCCATTCCAGTGCTTCACCACCCTCCTAGTGAAAAAGTTTTTCCTAATATCCAACCTAAACCTCCCCCACTGCAACTTGAGACCATTACTCCTTGTTCTGTCATCTGGTACCACTGAGAACAGTCTAGATCCATCCTCTTTGGAACCCCCTTTCAGGTAGTTGAAAGCAGCTATCAAATCCCCCCTCATTCTTCTCTTCTGCAGACTAAACAATCCCAGTTCCCTCAGCCTCTCCTCATAACTCATGTGCTCCAGCCCCCTAATCATTTTTGTTGCCCTCCGCTGGACTCTTTCCAATTTTTCCACATCCTTCTTGTAGTGTGGGGCCCAAAACTGGACACAGTACTCCAGGTGAGGCCTCACCAATGTCGAATAGAGGGGAACGATCACGTCCCTCGATCTGCTGGCAATGCCCCTACTTATACAGCCCAAAATGCCGTTAGCCTTCTTGGCAACAAGGGCACACTGTTGACTCATATCCAGCTTCTCGTCCACCGTAACCCCTAGGTCCTTTTCTGCAGAACTGCTGCCTAGCCACTCGGTCCCTAGTCTGTAACAGTGCATGGGATTCTTCCGTCCTAAGTGCAGGACTCTGCACTTGTCCTTGTTGAACCTCATCAGGTTTCTTTTGGCCCAATCCTCTAATTTGTCTAGGTCCCTCTGTATCCTATCCCTACCCTCCAGCNGAACCTCATCCAGGGCCGGCGCTCCCATTAGGCGACCTAGGCGGTCGCCTAGGGCGCTGCTATTTTGGGGGCGCCTGCGCCCCCGCCGCCCGTAGAAATTTGGGGGCGGGACCTTCCGCCGCCGCTGTTGGGGGCGGGATTTCGGGGGCGGGACCTGCCGCCGCCTAGGGCGCCGGCAAAGCTGGCGCCGCTACTGACCTCATCAGATTTCTTTTGGCCCAATCCTCTAATTTGTCTAGGTCCCTCTGTATCCTATCCTACTCTCCAGTGTATCTATCACTCCTCCCAGTTTAGTGTCATCTCCAAACTTGCTGAGGGTGCAGTCCACACCATCCTCCAGATCATTAATGAAGATATTGAACAAAACCAGCCCCAGGACCGACCCTTGGGGCACTCCGCTGGAAACCAGCTGCCAACTAGACATGGAGCCATTGATCACTACCCGTTGAGCCCGACGATCTAGCCAGCTTTCTATCCACCTTATAGTCCAAAGCATGCAGAGCAAAAAGCCTACATGCCTGGGTCTCACCTAAACTTTGTTCTTTCCTTCCAAGTTTTGGGTAAGTTCCACTCAGCCCAGTCCTCCTGCACCTGGCCTGGGAAAGACGGACAGTCCCTACAGTGTTCTCTTAGTGCAGGGGTGGGCAAACTACGGCCCGCGGGCTACATCCGGCCCATCAGACCTTTTAATCCGGCCCTCGAGCTCCCGTCGGAGAGCGAGGTCGGGGACTTACCCCACTCTGCGGGTGACATGGCTCCGCGCAGCTCCCGGAAGCAGCGGCATGTCCCCCCTCCGGCTCCTAAACGTAGGGGCACCCTAGGGGCTCCGCACGCTGTCCCCGGCCCAAGTGCCGCCCCTCACAGCTCCCACTGGCTGGGAACCACAGCCAATGGGAGCTGCAGGGGCGGCACCTGTGGATGGGACAGCACGCAGAGCCGCCTGGCAGTGCCTCCGCGTAGGAGCCAGAGGGGGGACATGCTGCTGCTTCCAAGAGCTACTTGAGGTAAGCGCTGCCTGGAGCCTGCACCCCTGACCCCCCACCCCACTATCCCAGCCCTGTTCCCCCTCCCGCCCTCCAAACCCCTCGATCCCAACTCGGAGCACCCTCCTGCACCCCAAACCCCTCATCCCCACCCCAGAGCTCACACCCCCAGCCAGAGCCCTCACACACACCCCACACCCCAACCCTGATCCCCCTTCCACCCTCCAAACCCCTCAATCCCAACCCGGAGCACCCTCCTGCACCCCAAACCCCTCACACCCAGCCCCACCCCAGAGCCCACCCTCAGCCAGAGCCGTCACCCCTCCTGCACCTCAACCCCCTGCCCCAGCCCAGAGCCCCCTCCCACACCCTGAACTCATTTCTGGCCCCACCCTGGAGCCTGTACCCCCAGCCAGAGCCCTCATCCCCTCCCGCATCCCAACTCCCAATTTCATGCGCATTCATGGTCCGCCATACAATTTCCATACCCAGACGTGGCCCTCAGACCAAAAAGTTTGCCCACCCATGTCTTAGTGTCTCTATCAGAGACTCCTCATCCCCAGCCACTGTTGCCCACCTACCCCTGTAATGGCATGCTAAACTGTTCTACACTGTTCAGCCATGAGGTGCCGCTGTGTGTAACATACATTAACCACCCTCATTCCTGGCAGTGCATTAAAGGATCTTAAAGTGAACACATCTGATGCATCGCTCTGTAGCCATTCCCTATTCGGTACAGAAGCCTGAACTGCTAGTAGCAGCCCTGCAATCTACCATGTACAAGATGTACACAATACCCCACTTCCTCTGTAGGTTGGGGTCTTTAGTGGGTTCGTGCCCTAGGCTCAAGCCTGGGAAGAATAAACCTTGCTAGCTTGGCTGGAGCCAAGCAGATCGAGGGACGTGATCATTCCCCTCTATTCAACATTGGTGAGGCCTCACCTGGAGTACTGTGTCCAGTTTTGGGCCCCACACTACAAGAAGGATGTGGAAAAATTGGAAAGAGTCCAGCGGAGGGCAACAAAAATGATTAGGGGGCTGGAGCACATGAGTTATGAGGAGAGGCTGAGGGAACTGGGATTGTTTAGTCTGCAGAAGAGAAGAATGAGGGGGGATTTGATAGCTGCTTTCAACTACCTGAAAGGGGGTTCCAAAGAGGATGGATCTAGACTGNAATGTTTCGTTTCCTGTTCGTTTCCCATCGACAGCTTCTTCCACGCACTCAGCCAGGATAATATCAAACAAGTAAACTGAGGGGCATAGGATATTTAGAAAAAACAAAGGTAAATAACTCCCTCATTCTCCACAATACACTACAGCAGTGGTGAGCCCAATGTCAGCCCCTGGCCAGAACAACCAGGACAGACATGGGACCAGGACACAAGCTGTAGCCTGAAGCACACTCAGAACCACAAGCTGCTGATAATAGCTCATCTTGATTAATTAGCCTCTTAGAGTTGGTATGGCAACTTCCACCTTTTCATGTTCTCTGTATGTATATATATCTTCTTACTGTATGTTCCATTCTATGCATCTGATGTGGTGGGCTGTAGCCCATGAAAGCTTATGCTCAAATAAATGTGTTAGTCTCCTAGTCCTCCTAGTCCTAACCTTGTGCACTGTGCATCAGATTGGGTTCTGGGACAAATACAATCGCAGCAACAGACGAAGAAAGGAAGGGGAATAACTACTGGCAATAACCAAGGGCATTAACACGAAGGATTAAAAAGGACCCTAAAGCTTCCCCTCAGTGTTTACTGCTGTGCTCCTTCCTTTCATCTCCTCCCCCGCGCTGTCCCGAGCAGCGGGGGACTTGGCACCACTTTCTCTAAGCGCCTACAACACAGCCTTCCCCATGGCAGCAGCAAGCGCTCCCGGGCGGGAGCGGCGACTCCCCGGGCTGCGCACTGCAGAGCGAGAGCCGGCTCAGCCCGGAAACCGCCCGCTCACAGCCCGAGACCGCGCACAGCCGGGAGGTGAAGGCGCGGGACGCCCCTCAGACGCCTCGCTCCGCGGCGAGGGGAAGCGGAGCTGGGCGCGGGGAGCACCTGCGGCTCCTGGCCAGCGCAAGCCGCCGCCCTGGTTGCTTGACAACAGCGACCCCACAACATTGCTGCTGCCAGCCCCTGGGGCTCGGCCCGCGCCCGCAGGCTGGAGGGGAAGCGGGGCTCACCTGCCGCGGGGGAATGTTTCTAGCTTTCCTGATGCAGAGCGCGGTCGCGCTGCCTTGCTCAGAGCCATGGTCCCGGCCGGGCACCCCCAGCCAAGCCCGCTCAGCGGCGGCAGCAGCAGCCCGTGCCCAGCCGCACTGGAGGCGCTGCAGACCTGGCACGTGGGGTTGCTCCCCGCCCTGCACCGCCCTCGCTCCGCGGGCCTGGCACGTGAGGCCGATGATTGCACAGGGCTGGCGGGAACAGCGCTGCAAGCTACCGTCACCCGTCTCCTCATCTTCATGGTGCTGGGCGTGAGGCTCCTGCATGTGGTCTGCTGATGCATCTCTCCGGTTGCTGGCCCTCGGCCCCCTGGCTAAAAGGGAGGGGGGGGGTGCGACAATAGGGAGCAAAAGAAGTAAAATTTCAGCGCTAGCCCTGATCTGAAGAGTTTATTAAAAATGCTGCAGAAAAGCAGCTCCTGCTTGGCAACATTTAGTCACTTCATGTAATAAACAGAACTTTCCCCCAAAGCTGTCAGTTATAGGCAGGAAAATGCCTCCCTTGATTGACACTATGGGTAAATCATTTTTCCTCTCCAGCCCAGTTAGGGCAAGAGACCAGAAAAGAGTAGGTACAACTATTGTCGCTTGCTTTTAATTTCACTTTGTCCGGTTTCAAAAGAACAGCAAGGAGCAGGGTTTTTAAAGCTAGTGTGTTTTGCAGAAAGAGGCCGATTCCAGCACGGAGTATACCCAATTGGAGATTAGCAAGGATGTTAGATATAGCAACATTTTGCTGAGAAAACAATCCCACCTGAGGGTGCCAGGAAACAGTGAGAAACGTAATACAATTTAAAACCCTTTAAAACAATCAGCCAGGTAGGGTGAGATCTACAATGGTATTTAGGCACCTAATGAAATCAATAGAAACTACTCAGTGAATGTAACTGGCAGAATCAGGACCCATATGGGCAGAATATTTAAAAAAACTGAATGATGTGGAGTGGCCCAACAATTGCCCATCAAAGCCCATGGAGAGAGGGAGTGTTGGTGTTCCCTTTGTTCTTTTATTAATATGGTAGAACACATACCTCTGTGATTCAAAGCTACTGCAATTCCCTCCAGAGAACATCCTTTAAAGTTATGGGTAATACTATGTGTTTGTCTGGGTCATGGTTTTCATGAGAGAGACAGAACAGGTGACGTGATGTTTTTTTATTTGTTGGTGGAAGGTACAAGCTTTCAAGTTTTACAGAGCTCTTCTTTTGGTCCGGGGAAGAGTGTCTAAACTAAATACAGGTTCGGACAGATTGTAGGAGACCACTTGAGATGAAATCTGCAATTGAGAGTTAGGTTGTTAAGCATAACCATAATAATAACTTTCATGACATTAACAATATAACTTGTCTCTCCCCTCCACACCCAACACTATAGAAGTCTTGGAGTGAAATCCTGGCCCCACTGAAATCAATGGAAATTTTGCCATTGAATCCAGTGGGGCCAGGATTTCACCCATGACCTTTAAGCTCATTAATAAGAGAGATTTTGCCATGAATTAAAAAAGAATCCAAGAATGCTTGTATGTATGTCCAGTACAGTGCAATAGGGGACAGTGACCTGGATATTTTGCTCTAAATACATTTACTCATGACTTTTGCATTTTTTCTATACATTTGTGACTCTTGCTTTCTTTCTTTTTTTATTTGCCATGACAGCCTGAGTTACTAAGGTTCCAAATTATTTACCATTAAATTATTTTCGATGTTAAAAATTACTATTTAAAACTAATATTTGGAATACGTTCATTTTACATTACTTTATATTGCATACCTATTCTAAAATTTGCTTTTAATCAATCAGTTGCTAATGGTTAGCAAACATTTCTTCCTTTTTATATATCAACTTAAATCTTGATAAGTGTTTCTTTAGCATTTGTTAATGTGTTAATTGTTTATTTTTATGTTGTTAATTGGTCATGGCTCTTTGTTTGCAAAATGCTTCATGAACTTTTTTCATCCTACAGTAGGGAGCATAACTTGTCTCTAGCCTCTTTTGAATCTGGCCTTCATTGGTACAAGAGACATCTCCTCTGCAGTTTATACCCCCTAAGATAGAATTCCTAATCACCTCATTGCCATTCTCTCTCATAACAATCTCAGCTAGAATACAAGATCTCTTATCTGTAAATTCCTCATACCCTAACTTCTGTAACTGGGATATTTTTAACGACCTAAAGTCAGTGGGAGTTTTGCCCAAGTTAGTATTGCAGGATCAGGCCCTAAGACTGTAAAGCATTTTGAAATTTGAGCACTGATCCTACAAACACTTACGCTAGACCATTGGTTCCCAAACTGGGATTCGTGAACCCCTGGGAGTTTGCGAAATGTTACAGGGGGTTCCCAGGAAAAAATTCCCTAATGGCAGACAGAGCTGTCCTTAGGGACCCCAGACAGCATGGGGCCAGCAGCCCAGAGCCCCTGGACTTTCAAGGGCTAAGCAGATCAAAGCAAGCATATCTATCACACTGAGGAGATTTAAACTTCAAAACTCCTTCTAAGAAATGGAAAGGGAGATGGATATTTTTTGCTGTTTTTAAAATTAAATAGGCAGCTAGTATTGTTTTTTAAATTATTATGAAGAACAAGTTTAAGCTTTATTGTAACATGCATTGTTTGCCTGGACTGCTCAAGACCTGAATGCTTATGTAGGAGGAACTCTTTGAGTTGGCTTCTTAAATACCTTCATGCTGTTTCACATCTGATACTCCTTGATGAAACATAGGAGCCTTGTCTTATAACAGGCTTATTCAAAGTGATACAAGCTACGAAAGTGAGATCTTGGAAGAGTGTTGCCGTTTGCATAATGTGATAAAAATACTGTAATGATAAATAATAATTAATAATAAAAAATATGTAATAAGCATGTCATAAAAACAAATTTTATATTTCCAAGATCACTGTGTTGGATTAAAGTAATAATTAATACATTTATGTTATGGGAAAATGTGAGAAAGAATGGCCCAGAGCAGACCCCAGATTTGGCCTGACCGTTAGAAAGAAATATGCCTCTCATCTTGCTGAGTCTGTGCTAATTGAAATATGCCTGCCAGTTTACAAGGTCTGTACGTCTGTGTTAATTGTAGAAGCACATCCCGAAACATCCTGTTCTGAAGTGATAAGATTACCATTGAGGGCAATTGCTGTTACAACTGTTTTCCTGAACTCAGGAATGAGATCTGTTAACCCCCACTCTTACATTTTTATCTTGCTTGTTTTCTTTTTATGTAACAAGTGGTATGAATAGATTCATTGGAGTCTATCATGCCCCAATGATTTTAGAAAGGTTATGTTAAAGAATGAATAGGTAATAAAATGTAGATGTGATAGGAAAAATGTTAAGTCAGGGGTTCTCAAACTGGGGGTCGGGACCCCTCCAGGGGTTGCGAGGTTATTACATGGGGGTGGGGGGGTGTCACGAGTTGTCAGTCTCCACCCCAAACCCTGCTTTGCCTCCAGCATTTATAATGGTGTTAAATATATACAAATGTGTTTTTAATTTATTAGGGGGGGTTGACTCAGAGGTTTGCTATGTGAAAGGGGTCACCAATACAAAAGTTTGAGAACCACTGTGTTAAGTGAAATAGAGTGTGATTGCGGCTGTATGTTTGGATGGGTAATAAAAGGTTGAGACGCCAGCCTTAGAATCATAATAAACGACAGGACCATTTGGTCAAAGAATGCGTTGGGCGATAACCCAGAGGGCACACTGGAATCCACCCCGAACTGCCTCAAGGACAGGGGGACCGGAGAACCGAGGAGCAAGATAACAACAAACCGTCATTGCTGTGCCATCTGCGTGATTGATTATCACTTCAAACGTGAGAACAGCATGACAAGGCAAACCCCATAGACTTGTATGAGGATGGATCCCTATAAAGACAGGCCCTAAAGACTGAGGATTTTGGGTCTGGTTCTGCAACCAACTTCCAGGAGCATCGGATGCTCATCTGACAAGGCCCGGGTCCATCCTCGTGTCCAGGCCACGTGGCCAGTGACTTGGCACAAGCAACTTCTAGGCTACTAACTATAACAACAACTTTGCAGAACTTGTGTGTGTGTGTGAATGAATGTGTGAGTGAATGGAATGTTATAGCTATAACAGATGGTTTACTTTGATTCTTTCTGCATTCACAATAAATGCGGCATATTGTCTTATCCCCTGAATAAGATACTGCTGGTTTTCATTTTCTAAGTATAACAACTGCTTTTATAATTTATACTCAGGTAAAGGAGAAAATCCCTAGAAATATTCAGTTTAGGAGGGGGTTCGCGAGACTTGACATTTTAGTGAAAGGGGTTCACAGGTTGTTAAAGTTTGGGAACCACTGCACTAGACAATACTATAGCATAACTTCATTGTGTAGTATGTATATTTATTGTCTTGCCAACAAACTAAGGCACTAGTCCTGCAGACTCTTAAGCACAATTTTAAGTTTCAATGGGAATACTCATGTGCTTAAAGTTAAGCATGTGTATAAACGTTTTCAGGATCAGGGCCACAGTTTGTAGGTAAGACACTATACATAAAGTCTTCTATCATATGGCTTCTGATGGCGCAAACAATTAAATATGGGGTAAACAATGTTGCCACTTTATCACGGCAGCATCATCTGGAGACATCAAGCACATCCATCCACCATCAAGATGATAAAGAGGGGGAGGGCAGTCCATAATCAGATGACACACTGTTTGTTCCTGAGCTCCGCTGGGGCAAGGCAGGGAGCTCAAGAAGCCCCAGGAGTAAAGACATAAATTAAGCTGTCCGTGACCACAGCGTATCCTGTTGTAACAAAGAAGGATCTTTTGGTTCACATGGTTGTTCTGAGGGGCATGCGACAGCTGATCCGGATAGACTAGGGAATGCAGATTTGAATTGTCTATCTGTCAAGAAATGCACCATTGATCCAAAATATAGTCCTATACAACCTGTGCTGCTTTTCCTTAAAAATGTCATGTCTGATGTACTAAGAGGCACCGCTATTTTAGAAAAGGAGACTTTAATGGGCGTTTTTGATGTGGCTCTGAGATGAAATTGTAAAGTAAGCTGTCTTGATAGTTGGCTGCGCACAGTAAGGTGGCCAGGGCCCTCCCTTCACACCTAATCATTGGGAGAACAATGCCAGCCAGGACCTGAAGGTTGGAAACTGGAGTTGTCTTGGTCACCTCGGTCATTATATTAAGGGCTGAGCAGTCATTGAATCCAGCTTGCCACAATGATTATTAGAGTCCCAAACTGCTGCAAAGTATTAAGTAGGTCCAATAATTAGGGCATTGGTACATCTCCATAAGGTTGCAGTGCTAGCTCCCCATGAGTTGTCGACAAACCTGCAGAGGAGTACGACTCTTGACTGGATTTAGCCTGTCTTCTTGATGTGTTGTTGAAAGCACAGAGCACATTCAAGCTTTATCCCCAAATAAGTAGGGTACGGTTGGCTGATAGTGCAGAAGGACCTGGCGCTGTCAATGAGCTTAACTCGATGATGAGTTGAAACAAGATGACACTGTCTTTAGTGTGTTTTTTGAGTCACCACTTCAAAAAATACTTGGCTGAGGTCTCAAGGTCAGATGACAGGCAGGACTCCAGCTCCTCAAAGCTCCTTCTGCCTATTGCCAGGCAGATGTCATCAGTGTACATAAACTTTGTTGTTGAGGTGGTTGGCAGGTCAGCTGTATCTATCTATCGATCGATCTATCTATCGATCTATAAAAGAGGTATTCCTGGGGGAATTCTGCACCAAAAAATTTAAAATTCTGCATATTTTATTTGTCAAAGTAACAATATAATCAGGCCAGTTTCAATTATTTTGGTAATTTATTTCAAAATACTTGTCAGCAAGTATGTCTGTAACAATACAGACAAAAAAAAGATTCTTTTTTTTTTTACAAATAGATTCTTTACTATACATATTAATACAGAACTTTGAGTAATTCATTTAAACTACAATACAGAAATGTATTTCCTGCACCTGTCAGAAGCAGTGCAAAGGCTTGGGGGAATCAGGGGTAATGGAGGAGCTGAGAGGGAAGGTGCCTGGAGTGAACATGGTGGGTTGTTGGGTGTGGGTGGGAAAGGTATGGAACAAGGTTTTTTTGGCAGGGGATAAGGGAGGTGTTGTTAGGAAATTGGGGAGCCTCCCCCATGCAGACCCTGGCTGACCCCAAACCTCTCCCATGCAGTCAGGCACATCCTACCCTGTCCCCACATCCCCCATCCCCATCTGGCACTGCAGCCCTCTTCCCCCATCTCCATGTGGCACTGCACCCCCACTCCCATTTGGCCCCTGGCTCAATGCTGTCACCCCACTAGCTCGTGAGCCTGTGCTCCAGTTTAATCCCCCTCACTAGCCATTTTGAGCCCCGGTTTGTGACACACACACCCAGCAGCGCTGTGTGCCCCACTTTGTCTGTCCTAACTTGGCTCTACTTCTATTTCTGGGGGAATTCTGCGCCACTGCACACAATTTTTTTTCCCTGCAGAAAATACATTCTGCCTGAGAAGTGCTGCAGTTCTTCCTTTTGCCCACCAGAGGCTGCTGTGGCACCAGAACAGCCAGCAGCTGGCTGCATTCTTGCTGCTGGCTGTTCTGGTGCCACAGCGGCCTCTGGCAGGTGAAAGGCAGAACTGCAGCACTTCTCAGGCAGAATGTATTTTCTGCGGGAAAAAAATCTGCAGCAGGACATAAATTATGGGTGTGTCCAGTATTCCCCCAGGAGTAAAGAGCATTGGAGCGAGTACAGAGCCTTACGGAAATCCATTGTTCATATGACACTGGGGACTTGAACCATCTCCACACTTGACAATCACTGTTCTGTTAGAAATCATTGTGATGCTGTATGATTGAATATGACCATTTATATGATTGTTACTACCACTCTTATACAATTGCAACAAATCTTATACAAAGTATGGCATGTAAGGTATCAATGAAAAGTTGTAATCTGCTAAGTATGATAGTTCTGTTTATATCTTTATATCTGAAGTTATGAATATTGGCTATGTATCTGTATCTCAAAAACATGTTGTATGCCTGGCTGACACCCCCCACCCCACTCCCAGATAGATTTACATCAGGGCTAGACAGCTATGTTTTGATGGCCCATTAAGAACACTCAGCTCACAATGGGCCTGTGACACATGGCCAGAAAGGGTTAAACATCCTTCAAAATAAATAACCCTCAAAAGACATGTGGGGAGATAATATTTCTGTTTTTGTGTATTTACATATGTATGAGTAGGGTTGACAATGTAACCAACAGTCCTTGTCTATGCTGTATTCTGATAGTTCAGAGATCAAAAAAAATCCTAGTATTTAAATGAATTGTAAACACAGGCTATCTCAGTATTCATCTCTCTTTGAAATGTACTGTGAATGGTGGAGGAACAAGCAAATGGCCTTATGTTAATTTGTATACCTAAATACCAGTGATGGACCTCCTTCAAAGTCATCCTAATTACCTTTTGTTCCCTGAGGAACTCCAACTTGTCAAAGAGAATATAAAATTGTATAAAAGATCCTTGGATCCTGATTCTGTCATCTCAGATCTGCTTAGGCTTCATCAGGGGAAGTTTGAGTTGCAAGACTGAGGTCCCAGTTATGCTGGTACGCCCTGAATATGATATTGAACATTGAACTATAACCTATGAACTATTACTAAAAGCACTCTTTGCAACTACAAAGCTCACCATCTCTGCTATGAATCTGCACCTAAATGAATTGAACTGATGTCTGTATGTATATTGATCTTTTAATCATACTCTCTCTCTCTCTTGTTTTTTTAATACATTTTAGTTTAGTTAATAAGAATTAGCTGTAGTGTGTATTGGGTAGGATCTGCAATATTCAGTAACCTGGGAGGTAATGTGTCCGATCCTTTGAGATTGGTAGAACCTTTTCTTTTATATGATGAAATAAGATTTACAGAAATTTTCATCATATTTGACATGGATGGAAGCCTGAGGCTGGATCACTTTAAGGGAACTGGGTTGTTTGGATTTCTGAGTAACCAGTAAGGTAATAAAGAAGCTGTTTTATGCTGCCTTGGTAAATCTAAGTACAGGTCTGTCTCATCTTACGCTGGGGTTACGTTCCGCGGTCAGCGCGTAAAGCGAAAACCAGGTATAGTCAAGATTACAGTGAGTGTAATGGTGGGCAGAATCACCCGCACTACATAAACAGTATTTAAATTGTTATTTTTCTCTTTTTTTTTTGTTTTTTTTCTTGTTTTTGCCGACCTCATAAAGCTGAAATCGCACATGTTAAATGCGCCTAAGATGCGACAGACCTGTACTGGAATATATATCCACCAGCTTTTTGGGGTTTGTCTGCCCCATTCTTTGCAGTTCACCCTAATTGAGTGACCACAGCTGGCCCCGACTGGGACCCCGGTCACAGGGCCATTGAAGAAACTCATCCTGCACAGTCCTGTGGATGCCTCAGACAGTGAGATGCCAATGGCTACCCAGTGTGATTTAGCAAAACATGGAAGCGCATGTGCTATGGACATGTGAATTCGGACTCCATCTTTGTCAGTAACTTTCCATAAACAGGGGATTGGGGCTTTATTTGGGACAGTGAATTTCCACACACATAGCAGAGGATATAAAAGACACCTGAGATATCTCCATTTTGCCTCATTCCTGCTTCAGCTGGGGGCTGTGTTTGGCTTCTTGTTAATCAGTGTGGTGCTATAGAAGCTTGTTTGGTGAATCTAATTATAGAATAAACCACCACTTTTTGGGGATTGTCTGCCCTGTTTCTTGCAGTCTATCCCGAGTATGGCATTCTCAGTGTGGTCCGTTGCATACACCCGATCACAATCATCTACATAATAAAATCTACAAGTTTCTTGTCTGGGACCATGGAGTATAATTTTAGGACTAGTCCACGGTGCCAAACTGTCATATGCCAAAAAAAAAAAAATCAACAAAAACAGTGCCTGCCTTCTGTCCTGTCTCAAACACAAGATATTAGAGTGACAAGGTGGGTGAGGTAATATCTTTTATGGGACCACTTCTGTTGGTGAGAGAGACAAGTTTTGAGCTTACACAGAGCTCTTCTTCGGGTCTGATCATCTGGTTTCCCAGACCTGAAGAAGAGCTCTGTGTAAGATTGAAAGCTTGTCCTTCTCACCAACAGAGGTTGGCCAAGTAAAAGATATTATCTCACCCACCTTGTCTCTCTAATATCCTGGGATTGACATGGCTACAACAACACTGCATTGTGAAATTCCCCAGGGTGCAATCTGATCTTCTGTGTCCCCTTAGATGCCTGGGATGCCTTTTACATTGCTTTGCTAATGAACAGCAAACCTCTCCAGCCTCTGATCTCTCAACCACCAGCATGCAAAGTCACTCCCAGCTGAGTACATGAATGCTATGCCCAGCCAGCCATGAATAAATACAGGGTGACACCAGCATATCCCTCAGTCCCAGTCTTGCCCCCGCCAAAAAATGTGCATCTTGTACCATTCAGTAGCCCACTGGAGCATACAAGCTCATATATTACTCCATCATTCCAACAAAAGGTAATAAATATGCACCAGCTTTGTTGTCTCAAGTGGAGGTTTCTCAAACACTTCAATCCAAATTCACTGTTTTAGATAAAACAGTAAAACAAGTTTATTAACTTGAAAAAGATAGATTTTAAGTGATTTACAAGTGAAAAGGCATAAAAGTCAGAGTTGGTTACAAAAGAAATAAAAAGATAAACTTGCAAGCTAATTCCTAAACTTTACAAAGGCTAATAAATGTAAAAGCAAAAAGGTTTCTCTCACCCAAAAACTTTCAACAGTCTGTACTGGCTGGAAAAACCTCCAGAGGACCACTTCCCCTAGTTCAATGATGTCTTTCAAGGGATCTTACTGTCATCCGTAGGGATGGGGGAGGAGAGGTGTCTAGAGGCACCTTTGCTGGATCATGGGGTCAGGCGGTTCCATGGTGTACATGAGCTGCCAACTGTCCTTCCGGTGAATTGTAAATTTCTTCTTTACAACTCCCCTGCTGGCGAATCCCCGATTAAGCACATAATGGCTATTTAGCACTTTGCTGGCATGCCAGTGCGGCTTTGTCTCTGAGGAATTGGCTTATGAGTGTTATCCAGAATTGCAACATATTTCAGTAACAATCATACAGAAAAATCTCATAATTTCACATGCAGTGTTGTTACACACATTTCAACAGGATAATAATATTCAGCAGATTATGAGTTTATAAATGAGTTTTCAAAGGTATACTTTGTACAAAATATATCATAACCATATAAAAGTGATGAACATGAAGTACAGTGTGTCACATGTGTCAAATAAAAGATGTCAGTCTAATCAGCTGATCCTCAGCATTATGGCCTGGTTGGAACCCTTCCTGGTAATGAGGTAACTGTGGGGCAATTAAAGGCAATAGTCATTTAAGTACCAGTGTCTCAAACAGCTTAAAAGTTATGCTGATCAAAGTGTTTGGATGATAGTCCTTTGAGTCATCTGCCTTCCTTCTAGGCTTGAGAAGTGCCAATATGTTACCTTTGGAACTGTACAGCATTTCAAACAAGTATTATAGAGTCTTACCAGAAAGTAACAACAAGATGAACTCCTCAGATGCAGGAATTCCCCATAAATTTATGCTGCAGTATACTGTCCATCTGATCAAGTGTAATAAATACCACATAATTTGTTCATATGAATTTTTGTAATAACAGTCAGTTTTCCAACAAAATACTCAGTCAAGATACTTTATTTAGAAAGGCAAAACATTTAGAGAGGCAAAAAGTACAGTTCTTTAGTAAAAGACCATCAAATGCATGGAAGATAAACTAGTGACTTTTAAGAACTAGTTAAGGGAACTCAAAATCCCCTGTTTTGTTGTGTTCTCCAGCACACAAAGAACAAACCAGGTATTTTCAGTCCAGATTACTTCTTTCAGATTAAGGAAATACAGAGTGAGAACAAATATAAAGTCTTTATGAGAGCAGAAAAAATGACTCTCAGAAACACTTTGCATCAAAAATAAAACACACAATAGTAAGTGCCTCATAACCACAACTGCAGCAAGCAGAGACCTCTTATATATTTCAAGGTTAAGTATACAGCAAACAGAATGACAGCTTTTTTTCAGTTACATGACCACCCATACATAACTTTATATTGGATATAAATTCACCATCTCTGCTGCTAGTACATATGTACCAACCGTAAAAATAAGGGCCTTGTTTTTCTTTGTGTGTGTTTCCTCTGAGTCAAGTATCAGAGGGGTAGCCATGTTAGTCTGGATCTGTAAAAGCAGCAAAGAATCCTGTGGCACCTTATAGACTAACAGAGGTTTTGCAGCATGAGCTTTCGTGGGTGAATACCCACTTCTTCGGATGCAAGGCATCCGAAGTGTGTAGCTTTTAATGCTCTGAGTGTAGCTTTTAATGCTCTCACTGATGTACTTTCCTTCCTTCAGCATATGAGATGTTGCCTCAAGTCTAGTGTTACATGGTCACTTCAGTGTCAATGATATTAAATTTCTGAATGAGACATTCTTCTGTGACCCTTAGCCATATTACTGTGATCATCCGCGTCTTGCAGCCCATTCACAAGCAATGACTACAAGCCTCATAAGACTCTTGGAAGTAAAGTATCTGATAATACTGCTGATTTGCTGTTTGCCTCAAAAGCTCATTTCAGTGTATTAGCAGCTACCACTATTTAACTATTAATAGGTAAGACATCTTCATTTTCTTTTCTTAATCTTTCAGTAATTATTGGGTCCCTGCCTGCAACCATCTGGACTTTGTGCAAGACAACTGCACAGTGATTGCACAGACTGACATCCTCCTTCCAAGCACAAGGGCATGGGATGGAGCACTAGTATCCATTTCAAGCAATACAGCCTCTGTGTACCACGTTAGGCCAGAAGAGTCACATAGTCACTGGGTCTCTTCGCTAGAGCTGTGTGAATAACTGATTGGAATGGCCAGTGAACCAAAACAAACAACTATCTGGGCTGAAAGCAGAATATTGTGGGTGGGCAGAATAGGGTGTGGGTGGGCTGGCAAGACCCCACTCACCTAAGAGCAGCAGGTCCCTAAGTGGCAGGTTAATGAGGCCCATCTTCCAAACAAACCCATTTGTTTAATGTCTCCTGGTCCTGTACGTAGCAGGGTTTCTTCCTACAGACTAGTCTGGAACATGGTTAAAGTAGTCACACACTACTCACATATATAGTTACATGCACATACTAACTTGTCCTTAGAGGACTGGTACTTTAAATGGTAGATAGACAAAGTATAGTGAAGTCCGTGGCTGTTCCAAGTCGCCTATCTCAAGACACATTCCTCATCTAGAAGAGGAGTGACTATTGATGGAGGATCCTTTAATTAGAAAAATGTAAACACATGAACTCCAAGAGCGATCAGGTTTTGAGTAGCACTCGTAAAGAGACCAGCTTCACAAAATCTGGGATTTGTCTGCAGATAAACCATCTGATTAATTTTTGATAAATTCAAGGTATAAGAAATAATATTTTTTTTTAGAAGGGTTTTCAGTATAATAAAAATCTTATGTTTAGAATTAAAATGTGTGTGTGGGGGGGTTAGGTTTAGGGTAAAAGTAGATTGGAGAAATTAACAGCTGCTGAAACAATGAGCAAAAATAATTAAAATTGACTTCTTAATCCAATTCTTAATGAAGTCAACATGCATCAAGAGCTGTAGGTTCAGTGAACATACAGGGTGTTGCTTCTTATAGGGCTGACACTAATTTTTAAACAATATTTCCATTCTGGGGAGAGCCTCTAGCAGCTGTAGGTGCTCATGCAGCTACTCTGTTGTGGGGGGGTGGAGGTGGATGTTCATTGACTACTTGGGTTATGTCTACAGTGCAATTAGACACCTACAGCTGGCCTCTTCCAGTTGACTTGGGCTTGTGGGGCTCGGACTAAGGCGTTGTTTAATTGCGGTATGGACATTCAGGCTTGGGTTGGCGCCTGGGCTCTAGGACCCTGCAAAGTGGGAAGGTCCCAGAGCCAAACGTCTACACCGCAATTAAACAGCCCCTTAGCCTGAGCCCCTTAGCCTGAGTCAGCCGGCAGACTTGAGAGATGGTAGACTTGGGATTTAGGGACCTGCTGCCCTTGGACGAGGGTAGACATAACCCTCAAAGGCTGGCTTACTTGAAGGATGGCTTACAAGCTGGCTGACTACTTAAAAACTGCTGTATTGGCCTTCTGGTCTGTTAGTAGTGGGATGTCATTCAGGTAAGACTGCAGTTGGCCATGGGGAAAATATTTAAAAATCAAGAGTTTAGCCCTAATGCTGAATCTTGGGTTTGAGGATTGAATGCGAGGGTGGGAGATGTTATTTCATTTACCCCTACAAAGCAACAATCATAATTAGGGTACATGACATCTTTGACTGACAACATACTTACAGGATCTTCTGAGCCAGGAATAAATGTTTTGCTGGAATTTACAGTACAGAAATGACAAAACATAATCCCTTTTAACATTTTATTGCTCTCAAAGGCAGCACCCTATTTGATGAGGTAGCAGCACAACAGCCTTTATTATTTTAAAACAGGGTTTTGCAAATTATTCATATCACACACACAGAACACAAAGACATTATGGGTTACAATTACGCCACTCATTCAGCACCAGCCGGATTCTGGAGGCCTTTCTCCTTTTGGATTGTTGGGTATCATTTGCATTCAGATAGTTTGTCAGATAGTTTGTCTTCTGGTTTCTTTGAGGCTGAAGTCCTTCTGAATTTCTCCATCTGGCTCCCACAAACTGTGTTAAGGAAGTGCTGAAGAATTGCTCTGTCTGTCAATACAATTAAAAAACAAAAGAGTTAATTTGAATCTCAAGCTGTCAAGTGCAATAAATTCCAGGAACGATGAACATTGGGATAGTTTATTTTATATAAAAATTTCATTTACAAATTCTGAGCGAGGATACAACAACCACTGCACTTTTAATATACTGTTTTTATAGCACAGACAATTCTTTCCTACATATTTGTGTGTAGGGGAGGGAAAATTCTCTGTTTCCTAGTAATTCCTCCAGTAGGGGCAAGGGGCTCAGGGTTCACCCTCCCCTGCAGGAGAGAGATATGATTTTTCTACCTTTCCAATAAGTGTGAAGAGTGCAGTATTCAGAAAGTTTCATAGCTTGTGTTTTACCAGTGACTGCGTGCATGATAATTTACACAGGATGGATTAAATTGTATCTTAGTATAGTACCCTACCTTGCTTTGGAGCTCTTTCAATGTACTTATTAACTTGTTCTGGATCCAGAGAATTTAAAATTGATATGATATTGAAATATTCTTTCCCAAAATCTCTTTGGTACGTGGTCATCTGTTTAATGTTTTCTTGGTTCTGGATGTGAGAAAATGTCACGGTAGGAACTGTAAAGGTAAACCAGGTAGGAACATTTCAGTGAAACTAGGCATAACCCTATAATCCTCCCCTTCATCTTTCCCCTCTCCTTCCTTGTACTGTAGTCTCCTTCTGTTCTTCTCATTTTAATTGAGGCCCTTTTCCTTCAATAGAATCAGTCCCTTCATATCTTATTGCAGAATTATCACCTTAAGAGTACATCTAAGTGCCTTAAGGAAAGGGAAGCCTTATCTGTATTGTAAAGCACCATTAATATCTATGATAGTATATAAATAATAATAATAATGCTCTGTGTAGTTAGCTTGGGATAGTGTTTGTTTGGAATCCAGTCTATACCCAGTTTTAGCTACCAGTTGTAGGCCTGAGACCTGATCGACTCCCCTCCCCTCCCCCATGCTGAACCAACCTTGGGTGAAACTCAGGGAGTTCACCATTAACATTGAAAAAGGAATGTTCTGCTGCTGATAAAGCACCCCCACCTCAGGAATGTCCCTAAGGAGAGTTATAACCACCGAGGTTGTAAAGACGCTGGGAAATTAGAAAGGATACAGAAAGAGGCTCAACAAATGGTAAAATAAGCTCTGACCAGCATTTTATGCTGACCATCTGGACAAATAGAGAAGGTCACAACTAAGTTACAATTTGGGCATGAAAGATAAAATGTAAAAAACTTGGGCAGGAAGGAGGACACATAGGTGCCAGTGTGTAATTGGTTAAAAACTTTGTTATTTAGGAGTATGGGATAATGTGATTTTAGTAAATTTGAAAGAGGTAGCTAGTTTTACCTATATAATGTAAATGAAAAACAATGCTCTTTAGGAACCATTTCCGGATTGCAGTGCAACATCAAGCTGCTAGAACACTGATCCGACTGTGACGTGGAGAGGCATTGCCGGGAACCCCCAGATGAATAAATTCTGACTGGCCATTGGGTGAAATTTGTCCGTATATTGGGAGTGGTGAGCATAAGAGATTTGGTTGGTATATGTATTCTGTGTGTGTTGCTAATAAATAGATGTTTAGAGCACAACTGTGTAAGGCTCTTTCGCTGGGAAAAGGTTCCGCAGACCAATAGAGTCCTGAGGGAAAGGGCAGGTACTTAAATTGACCAGGTTTCTTCCTGAGCCCCGTGGGTAAGGATAGGTGCCTTACACCCTGAGCTCTCGGAAGGGAAAGGGTGGGGGTGCCTAAATTGATTGGGTCACGCCTTGAGCCCTCGGTAGGGTATAGGCGGGGTGCCTTAAATTGAGTGGGTAACACAGTATTTTGAATTTCCTCTCAGTCAGGCTTCAGCTTGGCCATGGTACTGAGACATACACATCCTTCTGGACTTCTCTGCAGTATTTCATACCTCTGATCAACAAATATTCCTGTGCCACCTCCAGGAAGCTGCAAGAGGGATCTGAAATTCCTTAAACTGGCTCTGGTGCATATCTTTAGACCAACCCAAGAGTCATTATGGGTAACTATACCTCCCTCTCTAGATCCCCCAATCTGTGGGGTTCCCTTAGGCTCAGCCTCTCCTCATATTGTGGTTCTTCAGTTGTGGATCTTCTATTGTGCAGAAAAAAAAGGGGGGGGGTGTAGCTCAGTGGTTTGAGCATTGGCCTGCTAAACTCAGAGTTGTGAGTTCAATCCTTGAGGGGGCCATTTGGGGTAAAAATCTGTCTGGGGATTGGTCCTGCTTTGAGCAGGGGGTTGGACTAGATGACCTCCTGAGGTCCCTTCCAACCCTGAGATTCTATGATTCATATTATTTCAGCACCAATAGGAAGCCAATAAGAGAGATGGTGAGACAACACAGGCTGAAGTGCCAGCAGAACACAGATGGCACCTGAAGGAGGACTAAGGCATGGACTGGGACTCAAGAGACCTAAGGGCAGTTCCTGGCTCAGTTACAGACTTCTTGTGTAACTGTGTGCAAATCACTTAATCTACCCTGTGCCTCCATTTCCCATCTGTAAAATGGGGGGAAATGCTTCCCTATTTAACAGGAGTGTTGTGAGGATAAAACCCATTAATGAGTGAAAGGTGCTCAGATACAACGATGAAGGTCATATAAGAACCTAGATAGACACCTAGCTCTATATCTTCTTTAAACAGCACCATCTTCCAGTTTTCTCAATGCCTTGTTGAAAAATCAGCACTTAGCTGAACAGCAACTCCCTGGGGTGGCAAAGGCTACCTGGAAGATGCATGAAATCAAGTTTATTTCCCAATGAGCTGGCCCTGACCATGTCTGGGTTGGCTTTGACCAATTTTTGTGTGGCACTGGCGAGCTCTGAACCTCTCCCCCGGTGGATGAGGGATTGCACCACTGTGCCCCCACTCCCAGCAGACTTTCCAATGCAAGGGGTCAGCAGCCCAGGTTTTCCCATCCTGACATGTCTGTGCATGTCAAATATTGGTGAACAGAGTTCTTGTGGTGGGATTTGCAAGAGCACTCAGGTCCCTTTGACTTCAATAGGAGCAGAGATAAGCAAATGAAAAGCACATTTGCACTTCTATGTGTAACTCCATGGTGCAAAGCTCATGCTGGACTCTCATAAAGAAACAGGCTCATTTTCTCCTGTCACAGGAAATCTTCAGACATCACTAATCAGTTACATAAGTAGAAGTGACCAGAGACTACTGAAGAACTAATTTAATAGTTGACATGATTTCAAAAGAATCTGATTTCTCAGATATGCCATGTAAAGAGCTGAAGCCATGATTTTCCTCAGTTCACAATATTTTACTTATTTAAGGTTTTAAAAACAAATATATTCTTACCAACTCCTTTTGCTGGAATATGCCTGTTTGCATTACATCCATATTTCCAGGAAAAGTCCATGAAGTCATGGATGCGGGCTGGGGCCTGGTAATGATGCCTAAACTCAGTTGCTGGAGGATGTGGGATTATTTTTTTCCAGTCAGGAGGCACAGGAATAGTATCTTTAATTTGTAAACCTGGAGAAGTTAAAAAATAGTGTCAGTTTTATGGTACAATAAAATATCTTCTTCTCAATGAAACAGGAGGGCTGTGTGTGTGTGTGTGCGTGCGCCTCAGAAGTAAACAACAGGAAGCTAACCAGTAGAGCCAGTCAAAATTTTTCTGTCAAATGTTTGTTTTTGGGTGTGTTTTTTTTTACAGAAAATTGGGCTTTCATCTAAATGAAAAGGATCTGCTTCCATGGAAAATTACAAGTTGTTATTGACAAACTGAATGCTCAAGAACTTAAACAAAAATTTGGTTCCCAATCAAAAACCTACATGTTTTGAGTCTAAAATGCCACCATAGTACCTCATGGGGTTGTGGTTTGGGTGCCACGCGCTCCCATTCTCCTCTTGGACCAGCCTACCCAGCAGGACCACATCTCCCATGATGCATGCCCTACGCTCAGCAAAGGGGAGACCATGCTGCATTATGAGAGTTGTAGTTCAACCAGGGAGCCTGGTCTGTAGAGGAGAACAGGAGCATGAAGCACCAAAACTACAACTCCCATGCGGCACCAAGACAGCATTTCTTTTTGGTTGAAATTTTCTATATGAAAAAAGCCACTCATCTTCTGACTTGCTCTACTAATCAGCCATGTTGGCGCCTCACTACAGATGGAAAGAGTTGAAAGGCTGGATATGTGGTGAGGGAGATAAGATTGCAACAGCCTGGCACTAAATTTCTGCGTCAACAGGTGCTTTACTTTTACTTCCAAGATGTGTTAGGACCTTGCCCAAAGTCCATTCATGTGAATGGAAGCCTTTCCATTTATTTCAGTGGGCCTCACAGAAAGAGAGATTGTCAAGGGGACAATGAGGAAGCACTGAACTGTGGAACCAGGGATGAAGCTTCAGTTAGTTGTCTTCAATAAAGTAGTAACAGCTTGGTACTTTTAGCCATAACCTACTGGGATACTGGGAGGCTTAGAGGTACCGTGATCTACAAGGATAAATGCCAGAAGCATGTGAATAGGGGAGGAAAAAGGGAGGAGATGGGAAGAAAGGGGTTAGCTGGGTTCCAGGTGGGGCCCTGACCCTGCCATCCGTCTGCCCCAGTTTAGCTGGGATGGAATGGGGAGAACATACATGCTGCACCCTGTGGTCCACACTTCCTTTATGCTCCCAGAGAGACAGTGTCTGCCTGAGACACAATGCCTCCAGGAGCCCCTGCTGGGGCAATGTGCCTCTGCTCTGTCCTCGACATTAGCACAGCACTGTGCCTCAGAGTGTCCTAATGGACCCTTAATGGACCATTTTAAAAGAAGAGAGAGAAATCATTGCCCTCACCCTGTGGTAATCCTAAATAATCTCCATTATAGGTAGAGTTGAACTGTGCTCTGATTGCTTCCCCGACCTCTTGTTTAGAAATAGGCTGTGTCCAGGGTGAAAAGCTGTTAGAGGGCTGCGGTTTTTCTTCTCGAGGCACCTTCCAAATCATGAAACTCTAATAACACAAAGAGTGGGATTTTGTAGATCTGCATGTCTACAATTAGAGCATCACATGTACAGTAAGTTAGATTGTATTCAGCCAGCTCCCAGAGTAAAATATAATTTGAAGATCAGTAATAATAATGCCTATTTCTTATATAGCACTTTTAATCAGTAGATCTTGAAATGCTTCATAATCTTTAATCTATTTCTCCTTCAAACACCCTTATTAGGGGTTATCCCCATTCTACAGATGGGAAACTGAGGCACGGAAAGGCTAAGTGATTTGCACAAGGTTACACAGGAAGTCCATGGCAGAGCAGGAAATTGAACCACATCCTAGACCAATGCCATAGTCACTGGACCAGCCTCTCTCTTTTGTTGTATATTAACCACAATAATTCTACCATATGAGAAGTTTCAAGTAGTGTTCATAGTAAGCACCAGTTATATGCTGCCAGTTTTGAAAAGGGACACATCAGTTTGAAAACTAGTCAGCCAATTACAAAATAAAAATGAATTTACAATAGTTTCAGGTACTTCTCCTTCTCCCAAAACCCCTAACCAATTTTGGGGGGCTTATAATCATATTTTCCTATTTTTAGAATGCCTCTCTCTCCCTAGTTGCTGTGTAAGAGAGACACACAAACAGCAGAGGAAACTAACAAAAAAGAGGAAACAGTGAAATTAACTATAAGCTAAGAGCCTGATCCAAAATGCTGTCAAATGCCCAAAGTAAACAAGCTGAAAATGGAGAAAAAGAGCCCCTGGCTCTTAACACAAAAGCAGGGATGTTAACCTCAGGCCAAATTCCAATCTGGCTAGTAATTACATTCTGCTCCTCAAATACTCAGCAGCTGGATATGTTTGTCCCTTCCTGTCATAAACATTGGGTAATAGCACTGTGCACTGATGTATATCACAGGTGGATGAAGCAATTAGTGTGGGTATGTGCTTATGGTCTGTAAAATGCTTTGGGATCCTTTGAGATGGGCAGTATTTAAATATGAGTCTTTATTTTTCTTTTCAGACCATTGTGGAACTGTTCTGAAAAAAAGGATGGAAATGATAGAAAGATGTAAATGCTAAGGGCTGAATATTCTGGACATACATGAAGAAATGGAGACCATCTACAGAAGATGGTGATACACAACAGAGTTTGCTGAACGGAAGGAATAATATGGTTGGTCTGCTATGGAGTAGCTGCAGCCCAAAATGGAGCAGAGACTGCACATTTCTGAATGGGAATATTCGTGTGTGACGTTGTGCAGTCTATATGGTTTTATAAAAACATGATAATAAGTGAATATAATGTAACTGGAATATGCTTCATGCAAAAGGTCTCTTGTAAGGTATAATTACAAAGCTTATAATCTACTGAGTGTGATCATCCTATTTGTATAAATGTACCACTCTTGTATCTAAAACTAGAAATATGAAATATAACTCTGAGGGCCTATTGTAATTATGCAAAGTGTGGGCCATTAATGGTGGTCTGGAATCTTAATGACTCCCATCAACCAGGACAATTGACTGGGGCTCTGCTTGCAAGCAAGCCTTCCTGTGAGTCAGGCTGGGAGGAATGAAGGCTTGGGGTCTTGCAGTGACATGTGATCATGTCACCTGAACTGGAATCCATCTTTAACCTGGTGCTTTTCCAGGGGGGGGAACCCAGAGGGACAAAGGGTTCCCGCCTTATGCAAAAGATATATAAAGGGGTGGAAGAGAACAAAAGAGGAGAGGAGCCATCATGAAGAATCCCCTAGCTATCACCTGAGCTGGAACAAGAGCTGTACCAGGGGAAAGAATTCTGCCCAGGCCTGGAAGGTGTCCAGTCTGAGAAAAAACTTACTGAAGCATCTCTGAGGGTGAGATTATCTGTATTCAGTGTTTGATTAGACATAGATTTGAGCATTTTATTTTATTTTGCTTGGTGACTTACTTTGTTCTTTCTGTTACTACTTGGAACCACTTAAATCCTACTTTCTGTATTTAATAAAATCACTTTCTACTTATTAATTAACTCAGAGTATGTATTAATACCTGGGGGAGCAAACAACTGTGCATATCTCTCTATCAGTGTTATAGAGGGCGAACAATTTATGAGTTTACTCTGCATATGCTTTATACAGGGTAAAACGGATTTATTTGGGTTTAGACCCCATTGGGGGTTGGGCATCTGAGTGCTAAAGACAAACACACTTCTGTGAGCTGTTTTCAGGTAAACCTGCAGCTTTGGGGCAGGTAATTCAGACCCTGGGTCTGTGTTGGAGCAGACGGGTGTGTCTGGCTCAGCAAGACAGGGTGCTGGAGCCACTGAGCTGGCAGGGAAAACAGGAACAGGGGTAGTCTGTGGCACATCGGGTGGCAGCTCCCAAGGGGGTTTCTGTGATCCAACCCGTCACATCGTGCATCACCATTAGAAGAGCCACCAAACCTCCCAAATAATATCTGCCTAAGATAGTACTTATAGAAGAGACCTGACATTGTTCTTTTACACTGTAAACATATTAGTGAATGATGTTGTTTTCTTCAACTACCAAATCCCAGAGCCAGAATAATACCCACCTCTTCAAAGTTTCTTGTTGCTAAGTGCTTCTACTGGCACCCCATTCAGTGGCGTGCTCCAAAACTACAGCACCATAAATTTTGTATCAGAAACAAAATATTAAGCCCTACCACAGTACCTTTCCTAAGCAACTATAAATGAGGGAGAATGCTATAGCATTCCTTACTTGACTGGGATGAGGATTGTTTCTCCTTGTTCCTGATGAAGAGCCAGTCATTATAGGTTCTGCCTTGGAATATGGTTTCCAACAGAACTCTTCTCTGTAAGTATTAAAGCCAATAGGATCACTAAGTTGGTATGGATTCACATGTCCTTTTGCTGTTCTGGGACTATAAAAAATGAATTAGAAATTGCAGTTAGAAATAGGGACACAAAGTATAAAAGCAGCATCTATCATTTACCACCTGTAATACTGTAAATACTGTGGTAAATGTATTTCCTATTGTAAGTACTGCAGACACTGGGGTAAAGTCACATACTATCATGCATTAAATCTGTTGGGTTTTGTTTTTACCAAGTGCCCACTGTAACTCAACAGTTACTCATCTGGACATGAACACAGGTTTTCAATACATTACAAAAACAAAACTAGCAGAAGAGTTAGCATTAATCTAGCCAATATTATCTTACCGTACTGCTTCAGTCTCCACTGGTGCTCTATATGGGTATTCATGTTTCATTGTAGTTTCATATGGATCCCACATTATTTTGTCTCCTAAAAACATATTGTACCAGTTATAAATGTGATAAATACAGAATGCTGTCTATCCGATCTTTGTGACTATTCAAATAAATCATTCAGATGTAAGAAACTATGGATAAGCAATTTCACAAAGTTATACACACAAAATAACTCAGGACCATTTGTGGCCATAGAGAATTCCCTCTCAACTGAATCAGCTGGAGTCAACCACAGCAACTGATGTGCTTTCCTTTCCTTTGTATTTGTATGCTATTTCATCTGCCTTTCTAAGCATCCTGGTAGTTGGGAGTAATTAATCCAAACAAGGGCTGAGTCTATGTTGGCAGAAATAGGTAAGCTCTTTACTTGGATTGAAATTCTTTAGAGCAGGAAACATCTTTTTACATGTTTGCACATCATCTAGCACAATGGTGTTAGGGCCTCTAGCTGCTACCATAATAAAACAGCATGCTTAAAGTAGGGTCTGGTGACACTGATGGTAAAAAAGCCTGAGCTCTAGCTACAGTACTGCTTCCACTATTGCTACCATTGGACTGCTCCAGTAGAGAATTACAGGTCCCATTTCTGGCATAGTACACATGGCCATGGGAAACAATTAGGAGAAAAGCAGAGGGGTTTGGAGAGGGAAGGCATAAAAATTGAGAACAGTGTTAGGAAGAGGTGAGAGCAGAGATATGAACTAGAGTGTGAGTATATGGTGCTATGAGGGTAGTGATATTGACAACATTTTCAATGAAGAGGGAGACTGATGAGAATGAGGGAAAACAAAAAAGGAGAAGCTGAAGTTTTGGAAATAATAAAATGTGGATGGACTAGAACTTTCAAGCAGCAGTTCTCAAACTGTGGGTCGGGACCCCAAAGTGGGTTGCTAGGGCTGGCATTAGACTTGCTGGGGTCCGAGGCCAAAGCCGGATCCCTATCCCCCAGGGCCGAAGCTGAAGCCCGAGTCCCACTGCCTGGGGCTGAAGCTGAAACCTGAGCCCCTCTGCCCGGGGCCAAAGCCCAAGCCCCCCACCTGGGGCTGAAGCCCAAGGGATTCAGCCCTGGGTGGCAGGGCTCCAGCTTTGGCTCCCCTGCCTGGAGCAGTGGGGCTTGGGCTTTGGCCCTCCACTTGGGGCAGCAGGGCTCAGGCAGGCTCTGGCTTCAGTCTCCCCTCCAGAAGTTTTGTGGATCACAGTTGAACATACAACTGGGGTTTAGGTGCCTAAGTACCATTGTGGATCTGGGTCTTAGAGTACTCATATACATAAAGTTAAGCATGTGTAAAGGTTTTTGTGGGATTGGGGTAATAGTCACTTGCTATTTTTGTGCAGAAGTAAAGGAGAAACAATAACCAAACTCAGCACTCCATACCTCAAAGGAGTTAATTAAGACCACAGCACTGACAAAAAATAATTTAAACAAGTGAATATGCGGAAGTTCACTTCTACGGAAATTAAGATGAAAACACTAAACAAAGCTAGTTCTAAAGTGACAGGGCCTTGCAGTGTTTGGTTTGTGTTACAAGATCATTCTATTTTGTATCTGCTCCTTTGATGACACTTGTAGAACTTGCTGTGACAATAGAGAATTCTGAATTTGCGGTTAGGGACTGAATTTGCGGTTAGGAACTAAAAGGGGCAGGGCTATTCCTTTCGTAAATGCCAGAATTACAATACATTACATTTCCAAGGCCAGACATTACATTATAGATAATTTAACATTCCCCCTACAAAAAAATGCAGCCCAATGAAACTATTCTGTATAAGGGCTTATACCACGCTCATCATCATAGTATCTGAGCACTTTCCAGTAGGGCATTAAGTGATGTGACTAACATCTGCCGTGGTTAGTGTAGTGTCTTTGTTTTGTTAAGAACATAAGAATGGCCGTACTGGGTCAGACCAAAGGTCCATCCAGCCCCGTATCCTGTCTACCAACAGTGGCCAATGCCAGGTGCCTCAGAGGGAGTGAACCTAACAGGTAATGAACAAGTGGTCTCTCTCCTGTCATCCATCACCACCCTCTTACGAACAGAGGCTAGGTACACCATTCCTTACCCATCCTGGCTAATAGCCATTGATGGATTTAACCTCCATGAATTTATCCAATTCTCTTTTACACCCGGTTATAGTCCTAGCCTTCACAACCTCCTCAGGCAAGGAGTTCCACAAGTTGCCTGTGCGCTGTGTGAAGAAGAACTTCCTTTTATTTGTTTTAAACCGGCTGTCCATTAATTTCATTTGTTGGCCCCTAGTTCTTATATTATGAGAACAAGTAAATAACTTTTCCTTTTTCACTTTCTCCACATCACTCATGATTTTATATACCTCTATCATATCCCCCCTTAGTCTCCTCTTTTCCAAGCTGAGTTTTATTTGTTATGGGAGGTTCTATGAATTTGTTGCTATGTGCTTATATTTGAGAAGACAGGTGGAAGGCATGCACTTGGAAGGGAAGGTGGCGAGATCCATGATGGACTTTGGTTCCTGGGGGTCTTTGAGCTCTTCCAATTGCGGCAGCAGGAACGTGTTAATCTGCCCTTTGCAGTGTTACTGTAACCATCTTGGTCCAAAGATATGAGAGAGATAAGGTGGGTGAGGTAACAGCTTTTATTGGACCAGCTTCTGGTGGCGCCAGGTTCAAGCTTTTGAGCCACACAGAACTCTTTCTCAGGTCAGCACAGGGAGGAATGGCGAGGAGGGGCCAGCTGCACCAGCACAGATTGTTACCCACAGCCCAGCCCAACTCACTAGGGCATATTTGCTGATGGCAGCATTTCCCTGGGGCCGCCCCACATTCCTTCTGCCTGGCCCTCAATCCCCCCACCCCACCGCCTTGCACCCAACCCTCCTCTGGTTGCCCCGCTGCTAGGGTTGCCAACTTTCTATTTACAGAAAACCGAATACCCTTGCCCTGCCCCGAGGCCCCGCTCACACCATTATCCTTACCTCCCTCCCTCTGTCGCTCACTCACTCATTTTCACTGGGCTCAGGCTGAGGAATTGGGAGTGCGGAAGGGGGCTCAGGGCAGGGGGTTGGGATGCAGGAGGGGTTTGGGATGCAGGCTCCAGAGGGAGTTTGGTGTGGGAGGGACTCAGGGCTGGGGCAGGGTGTTGGGGTGAGGAGGGGGTTTGGGCTCCAAGAGGGAGTTTGGGTGTGGGAGGGGGCTCAGGCAGGGCCGGCACAACCCATTAGGCGACCTAGGCGGTCGCCTAGGGCGCGGCTATTTTGGGGGCGCCGGCGCCGCGGCCGCCCGTTCAAATTTGGGGGCGGGACCTTCCGCCGCCACTGTTGGGGGCGGCATTTCAGGGGCGGGACCTTCCGCCACTTAGGGCGCCGGAAGAGCTGGCGCCGCTACTGGGCTCAGGGCAGGGGGTTGGGATGCAGGAGGGGTTTGGGATGCGGGCTCCAGAGGGAGTTTGGTGTGGGAGGGACTCAGGGCTGGGGCAGGGTGTTGGGGTGCAGAGGGGATTCAGGCTCTGGGAGGGAGTTTGGGTGTGGGAGGGGGCTCAGGGCTGGGGTTGGGGCATGGGAAGGAGCTTGGGGTGCGGGCTCCGGCCAGGTAGCACTTAACTCAGGCCAGTAGCGGCGCCAGCTTTGCTGGCGCCCTAGGCGGCGGAAGGTCCCGCCCCCGAAATCCCGCCCCTAACAGCAGCGGCGGAAGGTCCCGCCCCCAAATTTTTACGGGCGGCGGGGGCGCAGGCGCCCCCAAAATAGCAGCACCCTAGGCGACCGCCTAGGTCGCCTAATGGAAGCGCCAGCCCTGCCTCAGGCGGCTCCCAAAAGCAGCCAGCATATCTGGCTCTTAGGCGGCGGAGGTGTGGCCAGGTGGCTGTGCGCACTCCCCCCAGCCACAGGTGCTGCCCCCACAGCACCCATTGGCCACATTCGCAGCCAATGGGAGCTGTGGAGCAGGCGCTCGGGGCGGGAGCAGCACGCAGAGGCCCCCTGGCCGCCCCTGTGCCTAGGGGCTGCAGGTACATGCTGCCCACTTCGGGGAGCCTGCCTGCGCCGCAACTGGACTTTTAACGGCCCGGTCAGCAGTGCTATATCAGAGCTGCCAGGGTCCCTTTTCAACGGGGCGTTCTGGTGGAAACCCAGACACCTGGCAACCCTACCCAGGACTCCTATTACCTTCAACCCACCCTGGTTGGCCACGCCCCTTTCCCGTCTCCCAGCCCCTGCAGGGGACTCTGGCAACAGCCGAGGACCTGGAGCAGACGCTTCTTTATTGCTAAGGCGCATGCGCAGCTCACTCGCGTCTGGGCTCTGTTGCCTGCGCCCCTGGGGCGGGTCTCACCTGGCGGAGTCGGGGCCGGGGAGCCGGGGCGGGGGCTGCCGCGGGGGTCCTGGGCCGCCGCGGCTCCGTTGATGGGGGGAAGGGCGGGTCTCCGCCGCCCGCCCCGCGGCGCCGTGTGGGGTCGGCAAGAGGCGCTTCCCCCTGGCGGCTCCAGCCCGTTCGCCGGCGGGGGCCGAGGCCCAGAGTCAGCGGGGCCCAGGGGGAGCCGCTCCGTGCGCGGGCAAGGGCTGGGCCTGCAGGGGCCGGGCCGCTGGGAGCCGTTAGCGCGGGACGCCGCCCGGTTGCCCCTAGCGCCCGTCTGGTGATTGTGACCGGGGCAGGGGCGGGTCACAGCGGGCACCCGGGGGTGGGGGGAGCGGGGCGTTATGTCCCCATTGGCGGGCCCGGGTCTCGCCCATAGAGCCCGGCGTGGGGTAGCTACGGCGCGAGCCTCTCGGACGTTTTCAGCTGCCCGGCTCGCGGCGGCCTGGCTTCGGTGGGAGGGGGGAAGCGGGGGTCCGCGGGCTCGCGGCGGGCTGCAGGGGTAGGAACGGGCCGAGGTGTACAGTGGGAAAAGTTCCCACCCACCCGACTCCGCCCTCCTTGCCTCTAGCCCCTCCGGTGACCGGGCTTCCCTGGCGAGAGCCAAAGCTACCGCCGCAGCTGTAGAAGCCTCTCTGCAGTTCCTATTTCACCTTAAATTGACAATACTGCTCCCCATAGATGCCGACTCTGTGGGTACTGGAGCACCCATAGAAAAAAATTAGCGGGTGCTAATTTCTGATTAAAGTGGCCGCCTCTGTAAATTCTGTAGGAGATGGATGCCCTGAACTGACAGGTTTTTTGTAGGATAGTTGGGGACTACAAGAAACATAGGAGAAAATACACGTTCAGTGCAGATTTTACTGTATTAGAGACAAATCTCTTTCAGTAGCTTGAACATTAAAAGGTCAGCTTATGTGAAGCTGTTAACTGCTATAGTCTAATGGACTCCATTGTGGAGCAGACTTCAGTTGTTTTACTGCCCAATAAGCTTTACTTGTTACTACCTGCAGTTGTATTACACAGCAAGTAGTTAAGGAAAATGAAATGGAAATAAAATTGTTATATTTAAATATTACTTATTTCAAAGGAAATGTGGAAAGGGCTGAAAATGAATTGCTGACTAAAGTGCTTATCTACTTGTTTTGATATTGATCATTGCAGATTTGTTTCTCATTTGTTTAAGTTGACTTGACATATTTAAAAACAAATCGGCAAGATTTGGGGCTGGAGACTTGGGATATTTGCTGGTGTTTCCATTTATATAGTTAATGAGTGGCTTGTAAAGTATTCATTTAACTTAGCTGGGTGTGCCTCTGCATGCTGATGAGTGACCGTAGCAGTGTAGGCTGGAGAGTTAAGGGGGTAAAGTGTTCTCACAGTTCCAGGTTGTACCCCATGGAACCCATCATAGAGTGATAATTGGGAATTGTTTAAGAACACTTTACTAGATGTCCAAAAAGTTGCAGTCCTATAATCAAGGAACGTCTGAGCTGGTTTTAAAAGAAATTGTTTTAGAGAGGAAGGGAACGCAGCTATTATATATAACAAAAATAAACAAATGGAAGAAGGGGGAAGTTGATAGTAATTAATGTAAATCAGAAGCTAGGAATTGTAGAAAATTGATAAGGGAAGCAAGGAGATGCCTATAACCAGCAGAGTTAAGGACAATAAGGAGTTTGTTCCTAATATATTTTTTTTTAAAGAATTATAACAATAGTATTGGTCCATTACTAGATGGAAATGGTAGAATTATTAATAATCAGAGCTTAAATTCAGCCAGCAGCCAGTGCTGTCCAGAGAGGAGCTCTTGTAAATATTTTCAACCCCCCTGGAGTTTTTATAACATGTTGAGGGATGTGTGTGTGTTGGGGGGTTCGGAGGAATAAAAGAATTTAAGATAGATGTTTTCTATAAACATCTAATAAAAGATAGATGTGTTCAATAAATATTTCTGTTCTGTATTTGGGGGAAAACAGATGATTTCATATCATGTGATAACACTCTTGGATGACTTTCAAAGAGTGAATTGAAGAACTGACTGGACTATTAATGTCGATTTTCAATAAGTCAATGGCGAAGTTCTAGGTGACTGGCAGAAAACTAATATACCAATTTTTAAAAAGGGTAAATGGGATTACTTGGGTAATTATGGGTCTGTTAGTCAGACTTTGATTTGGGCAAGATAATGGGGTGGTTAATTTGGGACTTGATTAATAAAGAATTGAAGGAGGGTTACATAATTAATGCCAATTAACATGAGTTTATGAAAAATAGATCCTGTCAAACTAATTTGATTTTTTTTTTTTATATTACATGCTTGGTTGATAAAGGCAATAGTGATGTTGTAATAGACATTTATAAGGCATTTGACTTGTTACTTGCATTCTCATGCCTATCATCCTGGCAATCTTTACTACTCACATTCCTGCAGCTCAGTGGGTGAGATGTGGTAACTAATGGTATTCTCAAAAAACAAAAACCCGAGGAGTCCTTGTGGCACCTTAGAGACTAACAAATTTATTTGGGCATAAGCTTTCGTGGGCTAGAGCCCACTTCATCAGATGTATAAAGTGAAAAATACAGGAGCAGGTATAAATACATGAAAGGATGGGGGTTGCTCTACCAAGTGTGAGGTCGTTCTAACGAGATAAATTAATTAACAGCAGGATACCAAGGGAGGAAAAATAACTTTTGAAGTGGTAAGAGAGTGGCCCATTACAGACAGTTGACAAGAAGGTGTGAGTAACAGTAGGAAGAAATTAGTAATGGGGAAATTAAGTTTAGGTTTTGTATTCTGTTCAGGTTCTTATACTAGTTTAATCACCATAGTATATGAAGGAGATACTATACAAGAAAAAAGAAGGCAGCGTCTGTTTAATGTTTCTTTATCTGTTACTGTTTCATAACCCACTACTCTATGCAGTACAATTAAAAATAATATTCTTGCTAATCACCCTTTCTTGAATAGAAAACTTTTACACTGTCTACTTTTATGAAAGTTTATGAAAAAAAATTCACATGAAAATAAAATTTAAGCAAAGATGGCATTCATTTGACTGCTGTTGGCAGCAACTTTTCTGATGTATAGTTAAATCTGTGATAAAAGTGGTATGGGAATCTAAGATTATAAAGTATCAGAAGGGTAGCCGTGTTAGTCTGGATCTGTAAAAAGCAACAGAGAGTCCTGTGGCAGCATAAGCTTTGGTGGGTGAATACCCACTTCATCAGACGCATGTAATGGAAATTTCCAGAGGAAGGTATAAATATGCAGGCAAGAATCAATCTGGAGATAACGAGGTTAGTTCAATCAGGGAGGGTGAGGTCCTCTGCTAGCAGTTGAGGTGTGAACACCAAGGGAGGAGAAACTGCTTTTGTAGTTGGCTAGCCATTCACAGTCTTTGTTTTGACACCATCAGATCAGGATTAATTTGCAAATGAACTGAAGCTCAGCAGTTTCTCTTTGGAGTCTGGTCCTGAAGTTCTTTTGCTGTAAGATGGCTACCTTTACATCTGCTATTGTGTGGCCAGGGAGGTTGAAGTGTTCTCCTACAGGTTTTTGTATATTGCCATTCCTGATATCTGACTTGTGGCCATTTATCCTTTTACGTAGTGACTGTCCAGTTTGGCCAATGTACATAGTAGAGGGGCATTGCTGGCACATGATGGCATATATAACATTGATTTTATATATATATATATATATATATATATATAATAAAATATAAAAAAGATTATAAAAATATCCTACTTAAATATTGAAATTATTGTAAACATTTTAATTATCTTTTAAGGTAAAGAGTAATACAGAACCAAGGAAACTACCTTATGATTATGATCTCTTACATTGCCGATGTCACCAATATTACATGACCACGGTAGTGGGATCAGAAATGCCAGTTTTCAGAAAACTGCCCAGAGCAATACAAGTGCAGTTTACACTTAATAATGCGGCTCTGTGAATATGAAGCAGAGGGCTTGTCCTTGGTTGTGTGTATTTTTTGTTAAGTACAGCTCCAGTAAACAATATAACATTTAATTTAGATCTATTTTAGTGACAGACTAATTACATGTGACATTATTCCATCAGTGTCTTGCACTCTGGTTCTGGCTCTCTGATTTGCATATTCATAGAATTATTTCTCAGTAGCCATACAGTATCCAACTCTCAGTGCTCTGGCTAATGATGGTTATTCAGTGTGTAAGGTTTACATAATCACTGAGGGTTTGATTGTGATATTCTTACTCTTGAATACTTTGCCACTAGTGTCCCAGTGCAATTGGAACTAGCCAAACGGTAAGGTATTAAACATTGTGAGTAAAAGGTATCAAACTGTCCCTGGATGCTTGTTTTAACTGTACTGCAACTGATTTACTCAATTTAGTAATTACAATTCCTCTTTTCTGATTGGCTTATGTACTAAACTTTTTCAATTTTTTGACCAGCAGCAAAACTGCTGTCTTAGCTTCTCTCTCCTGTGAAAAGGGGCAGAAAAACTTCAAATGTGCCCTTCTTTCTTGTAACCTTTGAAGGGACAACTTAAGCCCAAGTTGACTTTTTTTTTTTAATTAGACATTAAAGGTGCTATCTATCCCCATTAGTTGCACTACAAAATGAGAGCTAGTACTGTTGGATAAAACATTTTGGTGCAGTACTTATCAAAAGTTTTAAAAATAAAAACATTTTTGAATGTGATAGAGGAAGATATTCTAGTACTATGTCCTAGTTTTCTAGAACTAGTTAGGACAGTTATTAGAACTGTCAGTTTCCCCCTCTTTTAATAGATTTGTGCATGGCTGCTTTTAACTTTAGACCATTGGTTAGGATTTGGGAACTGAAAGTGCACCTACTGGAGGTTCCTCCCACCTGCTGCTGGCAGAATTCGTAATTCAATCCTTCAGCCAACTAATGATAAATACTCCTACTTCCTATTTGTTAGGACTCAACCCTCTTGTTCCTCACCCTTGACAAATGCCTGAAGAGCGCTGTGTAGCTCGAAAGCTTGTCTCTTTCACTGACAACAGTTGGTCCAATTAAAAAAAAAATTACCTTACCCGCCTTGTGTCTGTAATACAGTGGAACCAATACAGCAAATTAACCACTGCCACCCATTAGCTATCAAGTACAGAAAATAAGGTTGCAAACACCAATTTAAAAATGCTGCCCTCTTATTTACAATATCACCAGAAAAGTGAGAACAGGCATTTGCATGGCACTTTTGTAGCTGGCATTGCAAGGTATTTATGTGCCACAAATGCTAAGCATTTGTATGCCCCTTCATGCTTCAGTCACCACTCCAGAGGACACTCTTTCATGCTGATGACACTTGTTTAATTAATGCATTATTTTTTAAGTTGTGACTGAATTCCTTGGGGGAGATTTGTATGTCCCCCACTCTATTTTATCCACATTCTGCCATATATTTCATGTTATAGCAGTCTCAGATGATGACCCACCACATGTTCATTTTAAAAATACTTTCACTGCAGAATTGACAAAACGCAAAGAAGGTACCAATGTGAGAATTGTCAAAGTTAGAATCAGGACTGACAATTTAGTTAAAGACCACTCTGTTTTATTAGCGCAGCGCTCCACTAATACATTCAGATAATGTGAGCACCATGTAAGACTCAGACTGTCTTATTTATACAGATAAAAGGGGGGTGAACTTAACAAGAAAACAAAGGAAGCAAAACATAAGTTTTCCTGGGGCCAGACACACACATCTTATTTCCTTATTAACTCTTACCAATCTCCTGTTAATGTCTCACCATTAGCTTGGGTGCAACTCATTGTTCTATATCTTAATGTTTCTCTTCCTGACAACTAATTTCAACATTCCTCATTCCTGCTTAAAGGAACATACAGCATTTCTTTAATCCATTCTATTTTTACAATATAATTCATTCTACTTTCACAATCCCTCGTTTTGGTCAAGCTACGCAATGACCAACAATTACTGGGTTCCACATATTAACCGTTTATCTCTTTGTTCATCAGCGATATTCAAAATCATCATATTAGCACTCTGTTTTGGGGAAGTCACCTGGGTGACCTGCCTTGCACAATTCTGGATACAACAGGAGATTAACTGAAAACATACAAAAATCATTAGGATTCCAAACAGGATAGTCAGGGCTCCCTGAAACAACCAGTTTCCTATGCCAGAGAAATTGAACAGGTTACTTAGCCACTTCCATAAAGAACTCGGCTCTTCATGGGGAAGATATGCGATTTGTTCTAAGTGGCTAGCGCGATCTATTACCTCATTGGTGTCGTCCGGTATATACACACAACATTCTTTTCCAATGAGAGCACAGGTCCCTCCTTTGGCCGCCAGCACTATGTCCAATGCCTGACGGTTTTGGAGGGCCATCTGTCGGATCGCCCCTGTTTCTTTGGCCAGGGTTTTTAAACTTTCTCCGGTTTCATTTGCCATTATTTCAACTACTGCTTGTAACCTCAGGAGCCTTTTTGCATGGTGTATTACTCCCCCAAGTGGGATAAGGGAACCGCCAATGGCCTCTTCCCAGGTTAAGGGGCTTATATTATTTACATACCATTGGGCATCTGGTAAGTCCCTTCTTCTTCGCCTGAAATTACGGAGGCGTTCTCGTGGGAAGGACCCTAGCACTCGGAATTGTGGGAAGAGTCGGGCGGGATAACAGATACCTGACCAGTTAGCTGGTAACACAGTATAAGCTTTGGTCCCACAAACCCAATGATGGCCTATTAAGGCCGGGAAGGGTCGGTTGCACCCATTTGTCATCTAGGTGCCTGCAAAGGAGGAGTAATATCCTCCAAAGGGCACAGGGTAATTCTCCTTACGAGGAGTGGTATTATTTGCATGGCATTGAAAGATTGTATTATTTTCACTAAGATTACACTGCTCTACAGCCAAAATGCTTCTGAAATAAATGTAGTCAAACTTTACTAATTCTGGGTCACTGAGAACGAAAATGATGCTTAAAATTGTTGATTGGCTCTAGTTTTCAAGATATGCTATTGGGTCAGTATATACGACCCTTGACTTGGGAATGGCGGAGGATAAGTGAGTTATAAAGGGAAGGGATCTCAATTTAAACCAGAAATGACTAAAATACATCTTTGACTGGATCTATGAATAAATCTATGACTGGGTTTGGACAGTACTTGCTTTTTAGGCAAAACAATGAATGATGCAATCTGAAGCTGGTATTGCGTCATACAGGATATGAATTGCATCATGTTATTCCTAGAAGTCATGGATAATGCAATCATAACGAAGCTTACATCACTCTGCTGAACAAATTGCCCTATATCAGCTCTAGAAAACATACAGTGTCGTGCTCTCTTATTTGTCAGTGTTTGATTTTGCAAAGGGACACATTTCTGTTTAGCCAAAGTGAGCAGAGATGCCTCGTACTTGTGTGAACAGTGCAGATAACTTCTGCTATGTTTGTGGTGAAGTGACTTTTGCATCACAAAAGCGCAGTATAACCACTATGGTTAAGAAAGCCTATCACCTTTATTTTGGCTGCAAAATTGGAGATCAGGACAAGAGGTGGGCCCCACACATATGCTGCAACACTTGTGCAACAAATCTTCGCCAGTGGTTGAACAGGAAAAGGAAATCTATGCCTTTTGCAGTGCCAATGATTTGGAGAGAGCCAACAGATCATACCAGCAATTGTTACTTCTGCATGGTGCCTCCAGTTGGGAAAGGTGTGTCAAAGAAGAAAAAGTGGACTGTGCATTATCCAAACATTCCATCAGCTATACGCCCAGTACCCCACGGAGAAGGACTGCCGGTTCCTGATGCACCAGAATCATTCTCACTTGAGTCAGACGAGGAAGAGGAAGAGGATGAAACTTCTGGTCCTGAACCATCAATGTCACAGGACCCACATTTTCTCCCATCCTCCTCCTCTGAACCACACCTCATAACACAAGGTGAACTGAATGACCTTGTCAGGGATTTGGAACTACCCAAGAGTAAGGCAGAGCTGTTGGGCTCCAGACTACAGCAGTGGAATCTCCTGGCAGGTGATGTTAGGGTTTCCATGTTCCGTGACCGTCAAAAGGATCTTGTCCCATTCTTCTTCATGGAAGGTGATCTTGTAGCCTGCAACAACATCGATGGTGTGATGGCAGCCCTCAACATCGTTTTTGGGCATGGCTTACAGATAAAAGGGGGGGTGAACTTAACAAGAAAACAAAGGAAGCAAAACTGATAAGTTTTCCTGGGGCCAGACACACATCTTATTTCCTTATTAACTCTTACCAATCTCCTGTTAATGTCTCACCATTAGCTTAGGTGCGACTCATTGTTCTATATATTAATGTTTCTCTTCCTGACAACTATATTTCAACATTCCTCATTCCTGCTTAAAGGAACATACAGCATTTCTTTAATCCATTCTATTTTTACAATATAATTCATTCTACTTTCACAGATTTCTACAGCACTTGACCCAAGGTTTAAGAATCTGAAGTGCCTTCCAAAATCTGAGAGGGATGAGGTGTGAAGAATGCCTTCAGAAGTCTTAAAAGAGCAACACTCTAATGTGGATACTACAGAACCCGAACCACCAAAAAAGAAAATCAACCTTCTGCTGGTGGCATCTGACTCAGATAATGAAAATGAACATGCATTGGTCCACACTGCTTTGGATTGTTATCGAGCAGAACCCGTCATCAGCATGGACGCATGTCCCCTGTAATGGTGGTTGAAGCATGAAGGGAGATATGAATCTTTAGCACATCTGGCACATAAATATCTTCCAATGCTGGCTACAACAGTACCATGAGAACGCCTGTTCTAGCTTTCAGGTTACGTAAACTAGAAGCCGGCAGCATTATCTCTTGTAAATGTAAACAAACTTGTTTGTCTTAGCGGTTGGCTGAACAAGTAGGACTGAGTGGACTTGTGGGCTCTACAACTTTAGTTTTATTTTTGAATGCAGTTTTATTTGTACATAATTCTACATTTGTAAGTTCAACTTTCATGATAAAGAGATTGCACTACAGTGCTTGTATTGGGTGAATTGAAAAATGTTTTGTTTTTTTTACAGTGCAAATTGTAATAAAGTGAGTACTGTACACTTGTGTTGTAATTCAAATTACTATTTGAAAATGTAGAAAACATCAAAAAATAATAAACAATAGAATACTATTTATTTAAACAGTTTGATTAATTTTTTAATCGCTTGACAGCCCCAGTTTTGGCACATGCCTACAAAGGTAGAATCATACATTTAAAAACAAATCTTTAGAACTGGAAATAACCTATTTTAAACAGAAGTACAAAAAATGTACAAAATATTTTGTGTGGTCCTATACAATGCAATATTAGAAAATGTCGTCTAAAATAAGTTTAAAAGATATTTAAAGTTTGACTAGTCCCTTTATAGGTGGATTCCAGCAAAATTTAATGCTGTATTCTAACAATATGAGTATTATTCCACTCCTCATAGGATTTTTTCTGAACAAGCAAAATTAAGGTATTTGAGCAAGTATATACAGTACTAGACAGCTTCAAACAGAGTAAAAAGACTACTGTACAGTATACATTAGCTTAATAAAATTACACAAAGGCCAGCGGTAAAATACAGAAGAACTTCATTACAATGTTGATTATAAAGGATATGGTATATTAGGTTTATTACTAAAGTCAGTTTTACTCAGACACCATACATATAGAAAAAAATTAGTCACCAGGGCCAGCTGTCACTATGTCAAATTGCATAATTGAAAACTTATTAAAAGCATCTTCAAAATCCCATTTTTCATAATAGTTATTCAGTCTAAACTTTGCAAGATGTAAGATTGCTATTAATATAGTCTCCAAGGCCTGCTTTACAGGTATTCTGGAAAGAAAGAAGAATTTTGTGGCAAGTTCTCCGCTACCATAAGTCTTTCTTTATGAATCAAAGTAATTACCAGGGTGCTCCCAGTATCTATGGCAATGTGGATTCTCACCAATATCTGGAAGTGTGAATACTATGAAATTTAGTCTTCCACCAAGTCATCAAGAATGTCAGTCATTTTAACCTCAGGAGCCATGTGTACTGTATGCATCTGTTTTTCAAGAAGTTCTTCCATGATCAATTATTCAATGGGGGAGATGATGTATGGGTCAACCATTATTAACAGTGGCTGAGTTTTGAAAGTCATGACCTCTCTGACACTTTAAATACTACCAGTAAAATGTACATGATAAATGAAGACATCAAACAAATTACAGCTAAAAATCACAAACTATGAGAGATAAAGTGAATGTACAGCCTTGTTTTGTGTTAAAGCCTCCTTTGGAAAGAGATTCATTACTACTGATGGGTTTTATACTGAAATTTTTTTTAATCTCTAAAAGAACGGCAGTAAGTGGAGAACATTTTAAGTAACAAAACACACTGTGATTTAAGTAACAGTATTGAAGTTTAAGATTTTTACTAACTGATTTACTGTGCCAGAAGATGATAGTGTACTTGCTTCAAGGCATAACTTGTAGTCTCAGATTTCAGTCATCTCCAAGTGAGATAGCAGCATATCCAGACCACTTTAAAAAAGTACAAGTATAGCAACATTGGACTCATTTAGCACCTCCCGTAGGAGGCTCTGAAAGGGCTTTACAAACATCAATGAAGCCTCAACACTCCTGAGAGATAGATTAAATGTTATTCCCATTTTACATATTTTTGGAAATAGATGCACAGAGAGGTTAAACAGCATGTGACTGAGGTGGGAACACAATTTAGATCTTCTGATTCCCTGTCCTCTGCCTTAAACACAAGATTCTATTTTTTTTCCCAAAAATTTTTTCTAGATCTACAGTTGGACCTCAGGTTCTCGGGAGTGAGAAAACAATCTTGGATACTATACCCAGCTTCTAGATTCACAACAGCCTTGTCAGTCCTCAAGTCTTCACTGGCCTCAGAAACATGTTTAAAATACATTTAAACATAGATCAAAACAGATTGCAGCAAAACTAGTTTATAACTCTGCTAGGCTTACTTGTGTGGACAGGGATCAAAGAATAGTTTTAAACATTTTTTAATGAAGATTGTTTGGCTTAACATAGTTTGGCCAGTGTTGTAAGAAAGTTCAGAAGAAGTTGCAGCAAAAAGGTGTTTAAACATGATTCCACAGCCAGTGATAACAGGGCCTAACTTGGATCTTTATTGGAACACTGTGATAATTTCCTAACCAACAATTTGAGACCTACTCGCACATTGCCAAGTCTTCAGGAGAACCATGCTAATCACCTCACCATCTGGGTTTAGGCAAAGCAAGTGAAGTAGCAATCACAGAAGAGTTCTGTACTCAGTGTGTGTTGCAGTGGTAAGCAAACAGACTTGGTGTTATGGAAAGAGGAAAAGAGGAGCTACATAATACCCACTGATTACTCTGCTTCCCATGGAGATGCCCATTTCAAAAGAAACAGGATGATGTTGGGGGATGGAAGAGTAAAGAATAGAGCAGAATCCCTTCCTGGTATCCTAGAAGACACAAACAAGGAAGAGCTGCCTCACCCTTCCCTTCTCAAACTTCCCACTCCTGCAATGCATTGATGTGCATTTGCATTCTCAGTTGAAAGTCTTATGATTTTTATACCAATTTCATGAACTTTTTTGGTCTTCCTTCTGATTCTTGAACTCTTGGGGTTCAACATACTCTCACAGGAGGATTTGTTAAAGATGGTTGTGGTGTCAGACTGCAGTTAAAAACATCTATCGAATCTGAAAAATAGTAAGAAGAGCATGGTTTACAACAAGCCTACTAGGAAATAAACAAAATAGTAATGCCCACCACCAAAGGATGAGCAAGAAGTGGTTTAGTTACAAGTTTGAAGAGTAAAGAAGCAGAGTGCTGTAGAGTACCAAAAAGGAGATTAAGGGAGATTTTCAGAGGCACACAGGGCAGCTAGACACCCAACTCCCACTGAAAGTTAAGAGGAAGGGAAAAATTTTCCCTTCTTGGGATAAAGAGCCTTTGCTGGACAATTAGCAGTATTTCACATATTTAAAGGCACATCTCCTCTATAAAGAAAGGTTGCTTACCAGTAATTGTTCTTCAAGAGTTGCCTCTGTGTATTCACAACTTGTGAGATTTGGCACCACTGAATTGCTGAGCTGCACAACTGCCTTGCAAAGCCACATCTGTTGGGGATTCCATGAGTGTTAGGGTGGCCAGACAGCAAATGTGAAAAATTGGGACAGGGGGTGGGGGGGTAATAGGAGCCTATATAAGAAAAAGACCCCAAAATTGGGACTGTCCCTATAAAATCAGGACATCTGGTCACCCTAATGAGTGTTCCTGTGAGATGGTGATGCCGTCACCCTCCTCTACATACAAGAGTGTACAGCTTTTCAAGGTAGTTCAGTGCCAGAGGTGCCAGATGCCACAAGTGGGAATATCCAGAGGTCCTCAAAAAAACCACACAAGTTTGACAATGGTTATTAAGCTCTGTTGCATCTCAGCCCACATTCTAATAGACCAGGCTGAACTGTGTGCCTATATCTAGGCCATGTTCTAGCCAGATTCAAAAACTGTTCGAGGGAATTAGGCAAAATTCTCTAGATAGAATAATTTTAGCCTGATTAGAACATGGTTCAGCCCAGTGTTCACAGGCTAAGCTCCAAAATGTGTTAGAAAAGACAAGTCAATATGCTAATGAATTTAATTACAACTGTTAAAACTGTTTCTCTGTCATAGATGGAGCCTTTGACTTTAGCACAGTTTAGGGGTATTGTTAAGTTCCCATGTACGCCACAAAATGGAATATGTTTTAACTGTGCCGTGGGGATAATACAGAGGAGACTTTAGGCCCTGTTCACTTTTCAGTTGTAACCAAGCTCGGGACACATTTACAACAAGGTTAGAAGGTTTAGCATAGTTGGGATGTAACCAAGGCTAGAGCACGGGACAATCCAGGAAGATGGGAGTTTAGTTTTATTTGTGCATTATGAGAAGGAGCATTAGTTTGTCACAGTGTTAGTTACAAATTGGCAAAAAAGTGGAGCTGCTTCTCTCCCATCTTCTCTTCCTTATCCTCCTGTTGGTTTTGGATACAGTGGTTATAATATGTCAAGAGTTAAAGAGCTTCTTTTTAAAGAAAAGTGGGGGAGGCTGAGAAGAGTAAAAGAAGGGGGAGAGAACAGGAGGGAAAGATGAAATTGGGAAAAGTAGTAAAGAACAGATGAGAGGAAAAGAAGGTACAAGACAAAAAAAGAAAAAAGGTGGAAAGGAGATAAAGGAAGCAAGAGGAGAGGAGATGGGGACAGCCAGTCCCTCAAAATAACCTAGGGCAGAAGCTCCCATCCATTTCTATTTTTCTTTTAAAAACCACAGAGTATTCTTAAGTATCATGTTTTAAAAATCTTAATCATAATAATCTACAAAAAAAACACAGGAAAGCACTATCAAAGCTCATGGACAGCTCCAGTTGCTGTAATTAACAAAAAAAAAGTTTTATTTCAGCTGTCTACAGCTGACGTGGGTTGCATGTGTTTGTGTGCACAAGTCATGCCATCATGTAAAAAAGCAGGACATTTTGAAAAAATTACAGAGGAGACAAAGAACCTGCCAATAGCATGGACAATTAACTACTGTATGCACTCAACTTGGGTGAACATTTTTACAAATTTAGTCTTATAGCAATGAAATTTTTTTACAAACTAGTTGACAATTGGTTATGGGGCATTTGGTTATTGGATTTAGATAATTATTTATGCAACGCCAAAAAATTTGCAAATTCCTTTACAGCCCAAAAAATCATGACATGATTTCCCCTCCCTGCCAAAGAACTTGCACTCTAATTCTGGCTGTGATACAAGTGATTTTAATGATATGTGCATGGGTTAAAGCAGGAAAAGTGTTGAGTAAATATTATCTGAGCTTGGTTTTTCAAAGCCCTGTGTTGTATATGACAAAATCATTCTCTAGTCATAAAGATATGCTAAATGAAGATGGTTTTACATTGCTCACTGCACAGCTTCACCTTTAACTGAAGGTACACACTAATTATTGAAATGATGTAGGAGACATTTGAAATTGCTGGTTTAAAAAAAAATGGAATTTCAGAAACCCAGAATTTGTTTCAGGGGACATTTCTGAATAAAGTATAATCCTGATTTTAGATAATCAGAGTTCAAATAATTGAGGGTGAGTTATAGTATATTAAAAAGCAGTAACAGTAGGATTTTGTCTTGTATGATATCAACCTACCTCTTGAGGTAACACTGAAATTTCTGTCTGAAAAACTGTTCAAACGGACATAAGGTTCACTCATTTTTTCTAGAAACATAGTGATTATTTCTCTCTTTTCTGGAGTGGTATTGGACAAATTCAAAACTTTCCCAGTCACTGCAACTGTGTTTTTGCTGATCCCAAACCAATAGAAGAAATCAAACAGGGCATCAGATTTGAACTCATAGGAAAAGCTCAAGTCTTCTCCGGTAACTAAATGGCTTCCTGGAGGGAAAAAATTCTTGACAACTTCTTGGAAATCAAACTGGGGGAAAAAAAAAAAAGTATATATAGTTAAATGTTTAAACCATGTAAGGCATGATCTCTGCCTCAAAGAGCTTACAACTTATACTTTAGATGTGACATCCTATTTAAAAAACAACAACTTACCCATAGATATTGAATCTGCAGTTGCAAACATGGAGACCTGCAGCATTCTAATCCCCTATATCACACAGCTGTCTATCGCTAGCATCACTGCTTTGACATGACTCACTTCCCCCCGCCTTTCCTTGTGATTTGGGGGGAGGAGGGTGTCAAAGCAGTGATCCTAGTGATACTAGCAGGTGCAGTGATGCTTTCAAATAAACTTAATATAATGGGCAAGGGACTTCAATGAAGAGATGTTTGAATACTAAACTCCTATTATAGTTCCTTTTTGCCCCCCAGAGATGGCCTATATCTGTATTGTCATAATTTCCTCATCCTTAAAACGTTAACCTGACAAACTACAATTGTCCTAGATTTTTTGTGCCATGAAGACGAGACTGAAGGGTGAAAACTACATTAGCCTGACAAGGGTCTAATCTTACAGAAGCAAAAAAATTCAAGTTAAAGCTCAAATTCCATGCTCACGGCTATATCATGGTCTTCTCAGTAAAAAATGTGCTGAAACTACACATTTCAGCAGACTTCTGTATAACATGAAGATTGCCTATTACCAACCAGATTTTACCCTTTCATAAATATGTACTTCACGTTGCAGATGGCCATGGGAGAGATTTTCAGATCTGTACTTCAGAAACACATGATCAATTAGCTAATTGCTCATAAAATAGCTAATCCTATTTTGGGGGATAGATTATTTCCTAGTGCCTCATTCTGGCTTTACAGCATAAAATATACCAGGTACTTCTTAGAAATTCTCTTACCTGAAAGGATATTAATTGTCTTCCTATCAAGGGACAGCATTATCAAAAGTATATTTGAGTGTAAACCTAATTATCGGCGCCTACATTTTCTGAATTGCATATACAGAAGTGTGCATGAAAAACTTGCACATTCAATTACAGTGATTGTACATGCAACTGCAAAAATGACATGCACAAATGGCTGTTAGATATCTAAATAGTCACGTGTACACATAATTTATTCATGCACGCAGAGCACATATTTCTGAAATTCTAGGAATAATGTCTAAGGCAGGGGTAGGCAACCTATGGCACGTGTGCCGAAGGCGGCATGCGAGCTGATTTTCAGTGGCACTCACACTGCCCAGGTCCTGGCCACCGGTCCAGGGGGCTCTGCATTTTAATTTAATTTTAAATGAAGCTTCTTAAACATTTTAAAAACCTTATTTACTTTTCATACAACAATAGTTTAGTTATATATTATAGACTTCGAGAAAGAGACCTTCTAAAAACGTTAAAATGTATTACTGGCACGCGAAACCTTAAATTAGAGTGAATAAATGAAGACTTGGCACATCGCTTCTGAAAGGTTGCCGACCCCTGGTCTAAGGCCAGGCCTACATTAGAAACTTTTACCAGTATAGCAATGTTGGTTGGGTATGGGATTTTTTTGTGACATTTCTATACTGGCAAAAGCCCTAGTGTAGATACAATTATATCAGCACAAAAGTGTTCTGCCAGTATAGGTTATGTAGTGTGCCAAACCAGTCTAAGCTGCACTGGCAAATAATAGAGGAGTTTGCCAGTATAACTATAACAACAAATCTTTTTTTTAAATGTAAACCTGTCCCAAGTATCTGATATGCATTACCTAGCATCACACATTTTGCATACACAATTTGCTTTGTGAAGTGCTGCTCACACATGATGGTATAAAACACTTACTAGAACACTATGCCAATGTTTTCATCCCAGAGGAAATTTTTAAAAGATATATACTTTTCAGTTCATTCATCATTAGATATGCTTTTTTTTCCCCGTTTGAAATTTCAGAATGTTGGTCTGAACAAAATGAGTATTGATTTCCTTTACAGAATGTTAAGCAATACTAGAGTAACACTCAACAAGTCACAGATGAAAATGCTACAGTCAGGTTTCAATGTAATTCATTTATTGCTTTATGACCTCTAAATCCTCTGGAGAATGTTGCAATCCACATAACATCTCCTACAATAATTCTGCATCTCTGATTTATCTTGCAGATATGAAGAAACATGTAACCTGATATATAGTTAGCTAGGCCCAGATCCTCAAAAGAATTTAGGCACTTTATTAGCAATTAGCTAACTGATCATATGTTTCTGAAGTGCAGATCTGAAAATCTCTCCCATGGCCATCTGCAAAGTGAAGTACATTTAAATAAAAGGACATTGGGCACTTACATACCTTAGGATCTGGGCTTTAGTGACTACACATCTGGAGGTGAAGGGCATAAATGATTCCAACTAAAGTTGACATGTAATTTACACAAATTGTATTCCTTTGAGTCAGCTTTTTCTGTTACACTGTAATGGAGTAGTGCTACTTTATGCTTCCACCCACTTTTAGTCAGACCGTATTCCCTTTTTGGGATGGAGAGGGCCTGGTGGGGATGGAAATGCCCAACACAACCAGCTTCATCTGCAGATCAGGTAATCCACGCTTTGCAGGAGAACATCATGTAGCTGAAATTCAGTACTAAACTGAGTAGGCTATTTAAATGCTCACATATTGTTTGCAGTGTTGTTGTAGCTGTGTTGGTCCCAGGATATTAGAGAGACAAGATGGGTGAGGTAATATCTTTTATTGGACTAACTTCTGTTGATGAAAGAGTCAAGCTTCTGAGCTACACAAAGCTGTTCCTCTGTGTTTGGGAAAGGTACTTAAGAGAGTCACAGCTAAATACAAGGTGGAACAGATGGTTTAGCATAAGTTGTTAACACAAGTTGTAAGAGCCCATTCAAGGTAAAATGACCAGTTAGCATCTCTGCAGTCATAGCACAAGAAAGGGGAGGTTAGTGGGTTACAGATTGTCACAATCAGCGGTAATCAGATACTGGATCTATGGTTTATTACAACAATCTGTAACCCACTAACCACACCTTTCTTATCCTATGACTGCAGAGGTGATAACTGGCCATTTCATCTTGAATGGTCTCTTACAATGCACGTTATGTACAGCACTAGTATAATGTTATAGTTCACAGTATTTTATAGGTTAGTTTCATTTGCAGGAATGAATTCTGTTACCCTTTTGGGTACTCTCACAAGAGCAACAATATTTTATGTCCTCTGCTCAATAGGATGCATTGAATGCTTTAAACTTCACTGGATTAAAAACAAATGAGGGCAAATTAGACCCTTACTTGCTAGCTATGTAAAAAAACAAATCCAAAACACAGAACTTTGAGTTTGGCAAATAAAGAACATCTCAGTTCACTGCTAAGGACAAAGCAGGTGCTTAAACTTTGAACCAATATTGGGTTTTTTTATTATTATTTTAATATATGTTGTATAGTTTATATTTAAAGAGAATAGGCTATATCAAAACATGCATTATAAATCTGTTTATTTGCAAGTTTCCTCCAGAAACCACTTCTGTTTGTGTCTCACACAAGCCAAAAGGAAAGTTAATGTTCAGCACAAACAGCCTTGAGTATCTTATTAACAGCACATATCCAGGACTCACCCGCAGTTTGTAACTTTCTCCGAACACTGAGGATATTACTGTGTTCATACCATGCTCTATCTGTCTTCTTATCTTAGGATGTCGTGTGTTCACGATAAATGCGTATGTTTTTTCTGAAACTGATACAGTTAAAATATTACTAATTCCTACATCTGACATCAGCAATATTCATTCACATGCATTGAAGTCTTTAGACCAGTGGCTCTCAACCTTTCAAGCCTATTGTACACCTTTCAAGAGTCTGATTTGTCTGCATATCCCAAGTTTCACCTCACCTAAAAGCTACTTGCTTACAAAATCAGACAAAATACTAAAGTGTCACAGCCACACTATTACTGAAAAATTGGTTACTTTCTAATCTTTACCATATAATTATAAAATAAATCAATTAGAATATAAATATTGTACTTACATTTCAATGTATAGTATATAGAGCAGTATAAACAAGTCATTGTATGAAATTTTAGTTTGTACTGACTTCGCTAGTACTTATTATGTAGCCTGTTGTAAAACTAGGCAAATATATAAATGAGTTTATGTACCCCCTGGAAGACCTCTACATACCCCCAGGAGTATGTATATCCCTGGTTGAGAACCACTGCTTTAGACCATTCTCTACCCATATCCCAAATATTATTGGCTGAATTTTAATCTAATAAAAAAGTTCAGGCAGGCCTTGTGCAAGAATCCCCCTATAGCTCTGTTAATGCATGTAAAAACTGGGTAAATGGTGTGATCACATCTCCCTGTAGTAGCAAGCCCCAGCAACTGGTAAAGCTTGAACAGCTATTTGGAGCAGATACTGGAGAACTCCTTTAGCTTCATGTTAGAAGCCTGTGGTTTTGGTGTCTGCAGCTGCTCTTTAGGGAATCATGCTGCCATTGGATCCACACCTACATAATAACGACTCCTGAGGGAATTCCGTGCCAAAAAATTAAAAATTCTGCAAATTTTATTTGTCAATAAATAAAAGTTAAGACTCCAGCATGGCAGTGGGGAGCACAGGTCACTGGCTGCACAGAGGTGGGAAATCACCCTGCAGCCTGCTTCCCCTTCCATCCCCCCCCAGACCCTTGGTGGGGTGGAGGTGGCGCAAGATCCCTTGGTTCACTGGCTCTCTTCACCCCCACCTGGAGTGGTATCTGGGCTGCCAGTGCTGGGGATGCTGGGGATGCACCTGCTTAACAAGGGAGCCCCAGCTGCTGCCAAGGGGATGCCACATGCCAGGCTCCTGCTCCCCCCTCCCCCCATTCCTCTATCTGCTTCTCTTGCCCATCCCATGCCCCTTCCATCCCCCTTCCCCTCCCTACTGCCCTCTATGCTTATGCACAACGTGCCCTGCTGTCAGTCAGTGGGCACTCATCAAGGATATGCGACAGCCTGAAGTTGATTGATTATAAATGTACCACTCTTGTATCTGAAACTAGAAATATGAAATATAACTCTGAGGGCCTAGTGTAATTATGCAAAGTGTGGGCCATTAATGGTGGTTTGGAATCTTGATGCCTCCCATTAACCAGGACAATTGACTGCAGATGGCTGTTTTACCTGTAAGTCTTCCTGTATACGTGTATGCTGGCAAGTAGGTAATGAAGTCTTACAGTGACATGTGATCATGTCACCTGAACTGGAATCCATCTTTAACCTGGTGTCTTTCCATTGAGGAGGAGGGGGGGGGAAAACCCAGAGGGATAAAGGATTCCCGCCTTATGCAAAAGATATATAAGTGGGTGGAACAGAGAAAAGGGAGAGCCATCATGAGGAACCCCCTAGCTACCACCTGAGCTGGAACAAAGGCTGTACCCGTGTGACGGGTTGGTTCACAGAAACCCACTTAGGAGCTGCCAGTTGATGTGCAAAGGCTACCTCTGTTTCTATTCTCCCCTGCTAGCTCACTGGTCTCAGCACTCAATCTTGCTGAAGCCAGACACACCCATCTGCTCCAGACACAGACCAGAGTCTGAATAACCAGCTGTCCCAAAGCTGCAGGGTTTACCTGAGAACAGCTCACAGAAGCCTGCTTGCCCTTAGCACTCAGATGCCCAATTCCCAATGGGGTCTAAACCCAAATAAATCCGTTTTACCCTGTATAAGCTTTATACAGAGTAAACTCATAAATTGTTTGCCCTCTATAACACTGATAGAGAGATATGCACAGCTGTTTGCTCCCCCAGGTATTAATACATACTCTGAGTTAATTAATAAGTAGAAAGTGATTTTATTAAATACAGATAGTAGGATTTAAGTGATTTCAAGTAGTAACAGACAGAACAAAAGAAGTTACCAAGCAAAATAAAATAAAATACGCAAATCTATGTCTAATTGCACTAAATACAGATAAGATCCTCACCAGTTCCAAAATGTTCCCTTTTACAGGCTAATCTTCTTTTAGCCTGGGTCCAGCAATCACTCACACCCCCTGTAGTTACTGTCTTTGGTTCCAATTTCCTTCAAGTACCTTGGGGGGGTGGAGAGGCTCCTTCTTTAGCCAGCTGAAGACAAAATGGAGGGGTCTCCCACGGGTTTAAATAGACTGTCTCTTGTGGGTGGAGACCCCCTCCTCTCCCTCTGTAGAATCCAGTCACAGAATGGAGATTCGGAATCACATGGGCAGGTCACATGCCCATGCATGACTCAGGACTGCAGGTAGCAGCCATTACCCACATGCTGCCTTGAACGTCCTCAGGTAGACTTCTAATGTGGATTGGAGTCTTCCAAGCTCTTTTGTCTGTTAAGTGCCCCCTGACTGAACACCTAATTTGCACATTCCTTTCCCAAGAAGTCATCAAATGTTCTAACTGAGGCCCCTTAGAAATCAAGCAATCATACAGCCAATGTTCATAACTTTGAACACACAAATGGTGCCTGCATACAACTAGGGTGAACATAACCAGTAGATCACAACCTTTACATAGATGTGTTACATGGCCTATGTAGCAAAACCCTATTCCAGTTATATTATACATACATTTATGAGCCCCTTTATGGGGTACACTGTCACAACCCGGCAAAAGGATTAAGCCCAGACTAGGAAGGCATCCAGTCTGTGAAAGAGACTTATTGAAACATCTTTCAGGGTGAGATTTTATCTGTACTCAGTTGTATTACTGTATTAGGCTTAGATTTGTGTGTTTTATTTTATTTTGCTTGGTAATTCACTTTGTTCTGTCTGTTACTACTTGGAACCACTTAAATCCTACTTTCTGTATTTAATAAAATCACTTTTTACTTCTTAATTAACCCAGAGTATGTATTAATACCTGGGAGGGCAAACGACTGTGCATCTCTCTCTATCAGTGTTATAGAGGGCAAACAAGTCATGAGTTTACCCTGTATAAGCTTTTGAGTTTATCCTGTATAAAAACCGATTTATTTGGGTTAGATCCCACTGGGAGTTGGGCATCTGAATGTTAAAGACAAGCACACTTCTGTAAGCTGCTTTCAGTTAAGTCTGCAGCTTTGGGGCAGGTAATTCAGACCCTGGGTCTTTGTTGGAGCAGGCAGGGGTGTCTGGCTCAGCAAGACAGGGTGCTGGGGGCCCGAGCTGGCAGGGAAAGCAGGGGCAGAAGTAGTCTTGGCACATCAGTTGGCAGTTCCCAAGGGGGTTTTTGTGATCCAACCCGTCACAGTAGCCATGGCAACGCATTTGCCCATAAAAGTCCCAGTAACAATACGCATAGCTTTGTTAAGCTCTAGGTTGATCAGCCTCGTGTGAGACGAGTGACACCAGACAGGAGCACAGTACTCTGCTCTTGAATAGCAGAGGGCAAGGATTGATGTTTTAAGCATCCGGGCGCTCACACCCCAGGCTAAGCTGGCCAATTTTCAGAACAACCTGCTCAGAGTGCTGACTTAGGCTACCATCTTCGTCAAATGGTTGCGATATGTTAATGACCTATCCAATGTCTCACAGAGGTAAACCGGGTTTGGATCATGATGCAGGTGTTGGCCATTGAGGAAAACATTTAACTCGTGGCTTGTGCTTGCCTTGTGCAGATGAAATACACTACAAACGGTCTTGGAAAAGCTTGGCTGCAGGCGCCATCGACTACAATAGTCTGCCATGAGCTTCATATCATCATTCAAAGCCTTGTCAATGTCTGAGCTTGGTAGCTGCAGCAGATGTCGTTGGCAGAGAAAAACTTGCACGAGAGTGTAGCTGGCAGGTCGTTGATGTACACATTGAACAGTATCGGTGAAAGAACTGAGCCTTGAGGAAGGCTGCTGATCTGACACTTACAAGAGGTACAGCAGTTGCCCCCTGCCTCTTCCTCTCCCCATTGTCCTCTGCCCCATTCCCCCACCCCCACATCCCCCATTCCCCTATCCCGTCTCTTCCCCCGCCATCCCCACTGCCTCTTTCCCCCACCCCACCCCACTGCCTCATTTCCCCTGCTCCGCCCCACCACAGGCCCCGCCCTACCACTCATGGGCGGCGAGTCCTATGGGCCCGTGGTACCTGGGCACCAGGAATATTTGCTGGAGCTGGGGCCCGGCTCCAGCAATGTTTGGGGCTGGGTCTCTCCCTCAGCCCCGCCTTCCACCCCCGCGCATCCCCCAGGCCATTTAAAACAGCCCGGAGCCCCCACTCACCACTGGCAGCACAGCGGAGCTAAGCGGCTTCCTCCCTGCTCGCTCCACGTGGCTGCCGGCCCCTCCCTGCAGCCCCGGGGCGGGGTGCGTCTGTGTCCCGCCCCAAGTGCCCCTGCAGCCAATGGGAAGCTGAGGGGGCAGTGCCTGGGGGTAGCAGCACATGGAGACTCCCGGCTTGCCCTGCCTAGGAGCCCCAAGTAAGCGCTGCACCTCCCCACCCCCTCCCTGAGCCTGCATCCCCCCTTCAGCCCCTCCTCCCATCCCCAAGCTCCCTCCCAGAGCCTGCACCCCCACCCCAGAGCCAGCACCCAAACTCTGTCCCAGAGCCTGCACCCCCCACCCCCTCCTGCACCCCCAGAGCCTGCACCCAAACTCCATCCCAGAGCCTGCACCCAAGGCCCCCTCCCCCACCCAAACTCCCTCCCAGAGCCCAACCTCTCACCTGTCCTGCACCCCAATCTCCTGCCCCAGCCCAGGACCTGCACCCCAGACCTCTTCCCCCCCAACCCAAACTCCCTCCCAGAGCCTTAGGCAGGTGGGGGGCAGAGTTTGGGGGAGGGGCGGAGTTTGGGCACCACCAAAATTTCTACAAACCTACCACCCCTGCTCACCCTTGTACATAAAACAGGACGATGGCCACGCAGGGCGTGTCCAGCACACATAGAAGGGGAAGATGACTGGTACTAGGACCCAGGGGGTTGTGTCCAACTGCAATCAGCGAGCCAGAGTGCCCCTCCCCACATGTCCTACCTCTGTTTGGGGGGCAACACCCCCTCTGCCTTCCAAACTATGCCCATAGATGTCCCCAAACATCCTCCCTCCCCCAACATGGTGATTTACCTCTCTGCTGGCTACTGTGGGTGCCTGAAACGATGCGCGCATGCTGCTGGGGAGGGGTGCGTGACCACTCTTGCAGATTCCTTTTACTTCCCTGTCAGAGAGTAATTTTTGTACGGGGAAGCAAAGAAATCTGTGAGGACATGAATTTTGTGCACGCACAGTGGTGCAGAATTCTCCCAGAAGTAAATAATCCACTACCACAGGGGGTAAAAGTATTAAAACTCAAACTGTCAGCATTAAATACTGCTGGATATTTTGTGGATTTTCTGGGGAACAACGCCTTGTAAGAAGGGTGTAAAACATTTTAGCCCAACTGAAAATTATAAGCAATTGAAAACAGTATTAGAATGGAAGCTGTCATTGTATCCCAAAAGATCAACACAATGGGCCAGATCCTATGCCAATCTACACCAGCTGGAGGATGTCTCACCCTCTATTTTTAATCAAGCAAGTCTAAACACGAATAATGAAAAGGAACTATATAACATACATACCTTTTGAGGAATAATTTTTTGTTCTGACATTTGTGAAGAATACTAGTGGTCTGCTTAATATAGTTTCTCTGTAGTCTTTATAATCACGATGGCTGGTGAGTTCTACATCCCTGTTAAAAATCAATTACAACATTATTAGCTACTTTCTTTGTAGAGTACATTCTTAAGTATAATTTTATTTAAAAAAATCTAATTTGATTTCTACTATACAAGTTTCCTTTCACATAAAACCATGGAGAAATGCAGGGGCTTGAACATGATTCAGTTACTTCATTAAGGATGTAGACCAGCATTTTCAAACTGTAGTGCAGAGGTGGGCAAACTAAGGCCCGCAGGACCCTCCTGCCCGGCCCCTGAGCTCCTGGCCCGGGAGGCTACCCCTGGCCCCTCCCCCACTGTTCGCCTTCCCCCGCAGCCTCAGCTCGCTGTGTGGCCGGCGCAATGCTCTGGGTGGCGGGGCTGAGAGCTCCTGGGGGTTGGATGGGGCGGCAGGGGGCAGTCAGGGAGAAGGGGTGGTTGGATGGGGCAGAGGTCCCGGGGGGCAGTCAGGAATGAGAGGAGAAGTTGGATAGGGCGGCGGGGGGCAGTCAGGGGCGAGAGGTCCGGAGGCGGTCAGAGGACAGGGAGCGGGGGAGGGGGGGAGGGAGGGGATGGGGCAGAGTCCCGGGGCGGGGCCATCAGGGGACAGGGAGGGTTGGATGGGGCAGGAGTCCTGGGAGGACTGTCAGGGGGCGAGAAGCAGGGGGGATTGGATGGGGGGCAGGGGCTGGGCCATGCCTGGCTGTTTGGGGAGGCACAGCCTCCCCTAACCAGCCCTCCATACAATTTTGGAAACTCGATGTGGCCCTCAGGCCAAAAAGTTTGCCCGCCCCTGCTCTAGTGGCTAAAGCTAGGCATCTAAGTAAAACACAACGGCTGAGAACTGCTGAAAAACCAGGCTATTTTAATTTAGATGCACATCTATAGGCACCACCATTTGAAAATGTTGCCAATACTGTAGATTTACTTTAAAAAACTCATGGTATTAGGTGTTTTCCTTAATGTCTCTGCTTCTGGAATTATGAGATTATGAATGATTCTCATCTTTCATTAAAATAAGTAAGTTTCTAGCCTTCATAGTTGGAGAAAGATTGGAAAACCACCCCAAAGACTCAAAAACCAGAAGGTAAATAATAAAAACCTTCATATTTAGGTTTTTGGTTTTTTTTAAATCACATGATTTTGAAGCCAGTCGCCAGTCATGCTTTTGGGGAGACTGACTCATAGGTTGTTGTTTTTTTGAACACTTAGGACTGACAATACTGGATTGCGTTTATGTAATTCCACCTCTTTTTGTAATAAAACTACAAAATGAAATGAACAGTTAAAAATATAAACAGCACGGGAACACTTTCCTTCATCCCCCTCTCTCAAAACAGACTGGAAAATAGGTAAATACAGCTGTTGCTACATGAGATAACAGGAAAAGGAAAATGTTTGGGGACTAAAACAATATAATTACATCCAGATCTGTTGCATTTAAATCTCAGATCATAGCCACTCTGAAAGCAGCTCATAATAATTTCTCACAATCAGTCTTCTACAGACTGTTGTAAAAAATAAGTAATAGCCTTAGAGCACAAGGTGTGTCTGTTTTGTAGAATGTATTTGGGCCTTTGTGGCAAGTGTGATTTTAAAATATCTTTTCTAGCCATCTGATTTTTGGAATATATGGCAAGGTGTAATTTAAAGTACTGTATTATTTGTCTCCAGTTTTTCAGCCCTCACATGCGATTTACATCTGATTAGCAATGTTTACACTCACGGTGCAGTTTATATGAAAAAAGAAAAATCCTTGTCAAGAAAATACAGACTGCCCTGACTATGTTTGATACAGCAAGTCTACAAAAACACAACCGAAGGAAAATAAAATACCACACCTACTATACAACTTTTCAGACTCTCTCATTTTCAGTATGGAAATTTGACTATATTGTAAACAAACTGCTTTTGCAATCATTTAAAGCTGTATGAGTTATAATCAAATATACAAGAAATGTTTCAAATTAAACTTTGTACAATTTACTCAAAGAAAATTGTTACAACCAAGTTATAAATCTGAGAAAATAGAAGCTTAAAATGGAAACATTAACAGACCCACAGCAATACAGCAATGTGAACCAGAGGTACTTTCAAATAATTAAGTTGGGCCTTATCAAAGGCACTGAAACGAAGGGCGCTGCTGCAACCCCTGGCTTGAAGTGGTTTCCATTACATACAGGGTTTACAGTTTGGTTCAATGGGTCTCAGTACCCCCACTATACAAATTGTTCCAGCATGTCTGGGTCTTATCTACACTTAACAGCCACACTGGTACAGGAAAAGCACTTTTTTTTTTATAGGTGGTATAAGATTATTCCTGTTCAGTGAATAAAAAGCTGTACCAGCAAAAGTACTCTGACCAGTGTAACTGCATCTACACTAGGATTTTTGCCGGCATAGCTATGTCATACCCAAAAAATTACCCCTCCCAACTGAAATAATTATGCCAGCAAAACTTTGAAGTGTAGATCTGGTCTTACTGATTTTAGGAGATGGTAGTTCCCCCCCCCCCCCTTCTTTTTCCTACCAGAACTAAATAAGTCACTTTTTGGAACATGCAGGGATACATTGCAGGATGCGGGACAGACACAGGAAAGCTGGGTTGGGAGGCAACAGAACAGGCTGCACACTGACATGAGTCACAGTTCTGGCTTAGATCCCTCTTGTGGAGAGTTGGGTATTACAGTGGAGTTGGGATAGTTATTTTTCTCTTATGAGTTTGTCATCTATTATCAGTTACGTGCTAGTGTGCTCAGCACCGTACAAGACACAAATAAAGAGCCTCTACTAGACATTTATACCATTGTGAGTACAGACAAAAGCATCAACTCCAAATCAAAACTACAAACAGTTCAGGTAACTCATAACACATTAAGGCAAGAAATTTGGGTGCCTACATTCGGGATCCTAAGTCCAAGTTTAGACAGTGGCCTGATTTTCATGGGTACTGAGCACTGACAAATCCCACTGAAGTTAGAATATGAGGTGCTCAACACCTTTGAAAATTAAGCCACTAGTACTTAAGTGCCTGAATGTGGATTTGAGACTAACTTTAGGCACTCAGCTTTCACAATTTTGGCCTCAGTTAATTTCCAAAGGCAAGTGCAACCTAAGTTTTGAGACGAGACAAACCAATTTAACAAATCACTGAGTAGGTGCTTCTCCCTCTGTACTTGAAAGAATCATGTAATTTTTGCATGGTTAGTTTCCTTCCCCAGAAACAGGATCATAGAGATTCCTACATGCAAGGTGCAGAAAGTTTGGGAGCAGATTCAAACTGGGAGGCCGGGACATAAGGAGGGAGGGAGAAATGTTAGACTCTAGGAATGAGGAACTCAAAGTACCATTCAAAGTCCACTGCAATCCATAACTGCCCTGCTTATCTTTGTATGCAGTGTTGTTAGACACTAACATTCATGGACTGCACAGAGACACTGGATTATGGTTTATTACAACAATCTGTAACCCACTAATCCCTTATTCTTTGTCCTATGACTGCAGAGGTGTTAACAGACCACTCCACCTTGAATGGCCCCTTTAGAATATGTGCTAACTACCTATGCTAAACAATTTGTTCCACCTTGTATTTAGCTGTAACCCTCAGAGTACCTTTCCCAGACCCAAAGAGCTCTGTGTGGCTCGAAAGCCTCTCTCTAACCAACAGAAGTTGGTCCAATACGAGATATTAGCTCCCCCACCTTGTCTCTCTGTATCTTTGAACACTCAAAAACAGGGGTTCTGTTTGTTTTGGTTTCTCTCTGATTTGTAGAACTTTATTTTTTTTCCTTCACCTTTATGATAAGAGTTTGCTTTGGACTTGACACACCTAACTGCAATTTTTCTGTTTCCAAACCTTCCAAGTCCTGCTCATTTAGAGGTCCCTCATTTCAGCCTAATTGTAAAGGCAGTTTTGGTTTGTTTAAGTATTATGTTCTTTTGGTGAAAAAGATTTGTTTTGTTTCAATGGGCCATTTGACAGATCTGCTGGCTCCATCCAAAACCACTGCTCTTATTTGTACACTCAAATCCCAATGACTTTCTATCACTATTTTACAGAGATTTCCATAAAACTACATGGCCACCTTCCCTCACTCCTCCCAGTGCCAGAGATCATGGTGCTCTCACTAGGTTGCATTGTGCCCTTTACCCCAGTATTTAGAGCCAGGGCCACCTTTCCTCCCTGGGCTGCAGCTCTTTTAATTTTATTCCAGAGGGAATTCTGCATCAAAATATTAAAAATTCTGTGCCAAAAATAATAAAAATTCTGCACCTAGTACACCTCTACCCCGATATAACGCGACCCGATATAACACAAATTCGGATATAACGCAGTAAAGCAGCGCTCCGGATGGGCGGGGCTGCGCACTCCGGTGGATCAAAGCAAGTTCGATATAACACAGTTTCACCTACAACACGGTAAGATTTTTTGGCTCCCGAGGACAGCGTTATATCGGGGTAGAGGTGTATTTTAAAATTCTGCAAAATTCTGCATATTTTATTTGGCAATAAATAAATGTGAAGGCTCCAGCCAGGGCCAGATTATGACATTCTGAGGCCCTAAGCTATGTCAAGTGTAAAGAGGCCCCATACTGTAAAAAAAAATGTTTTATCATCACAGAAAGGACATCGTATATATAAAGAGGAAAGCTTTATATTTGCATATATACAAAGGCAAAGTTGTAAAAATAGAATAATAATCTAACAAACGCCTTGCAATATGCCTGTTTGCATTATAAAATAGTTTCAAATTAACATATTTTCATCTGATTTCTTAATTAGTAGATATGAAAACTTTATATCTACAGCAACACAAAAGCAGTTAAAGTTACACAGACCAGCTTACTTAATGGAAGCAGTGCGACCTGCAGTATGTCTGTTTGCACATCACATTAATTTTAACACAGAAATTGAAAACATTTTCTTTTGTGATTTTTGGAGAGCAAAGTCATTGATGATGTCCTCAAATGATAAGCTACAAAGTTTGTCACTTTCGATGCACAGAATGCTTAGGGCAGATTGCCTAGAAAATGCTGCAAGAAAAGCTGACATCTCTCTTCACGTTCGCTTCTCTTATCCTCTGTCTCCCTCAGGACGACTAATCTCAAATAAATACCTTGGGCACACAGAGTGACAACAAGCTATATGCGTGAAAGAGAAAAAATGTACCAGAAAAAAAAGACTGGTAATCTCTAGACAGGCATTGAGAAAGTGAGAAAAACTAGCCTATATTTAAGCAAATATAATGAATATTATAGGCCTCAATAGCTTATAAATCAGGGGCCCTCAAACTGGGGGGTCAGGACCCCTCAGGGAGTCCCAAGGTTCTTACATGGGGAGTTGTGAGCTGTCAGCCTCCACCCCAAACCCCGCTTTGCCTCCAGCATTTATAATGGTGTTAAATATATTAAAAAGTGTTTTTAGTTTATAAGGGAGGCGGGGAGATCGCACTCAGAGGCTTGCTATGTGAAAGGGGTCGCCAGTACAAAAGTTTGAGAACCACCGCTATAAATCATACAGTAACTCCTCAGTTAACGTCCTCCCGGTTAATGTTGTTTCACTATTAGGTCGCGGACCTATTAGAGAACATACTCCTTTAAAGTTCTGCAATGTTCCCTTATATTGTCGTTTGGCTCCCCCACCCCGCCCGCCCGGTGCTCCTGGTGGGGACCGGGTCGGGGCACGAGGGCAAGCCCCCACACCCCTACCCCAATCCCCAGCAGGAGCCCTGGGCAGGCAGAACAGGGCAAGCCCCCGTGCCCTGACACCGCTCCCCGGCTGGAATGCTCAGCGAGCGGAGCAGGGCAAGCCCCCGGGCCGTGACCCCGCTACATAATAATAATAATAATAATACATGCCTGCCTCAACCAAGCTTCACAATCATCATTGGTGAGTACAGTATTAAATTGTTTAAAATTATTTAAAACGTATGCTGTATATGTATAGAATGTCTTTTGCCTAGCAAAAAATTTTTCCCTGGAACCTAACCCCCCCCCCCCCCTTTACATTAATTCTTATGGGGAAATTGGATTTGCTTCACATTGTTTCGCTTAAAGTTGTATTTTCAAGAACATAACTAGGATGTTAAGTGGGGAGTTACTGTATATTCACATAGTTTGAAATAACTTGCTCACCAAGTACTCAGAATATTTTGATATATGTATATCTTCCTTCACTTCTCTCAAAACCCTCTATTTATTTATCCTTTCGTCAGCACTCTCTGATATTTACTGTGAAGGTTCCCAAAATTGAAGGAGGGAAGCCAACACAAATGTACCCTCCTCAAGATCCACTCAACCCAAGTCCATAAGATGATCAGCTGCAAACTCAATCATGTGAAGCATGGATAGCGCATGAAGCAGAAAACAGCGTGCACACTAAAATACACAATTGTACATATGTACAGATCAAAAGAAGAAAACACACTAACACTTAAGAAAACGAAGGAAAACAGGAGCGAAGGCACTATATGACTGAGCGTGCTGGACCGTAAACGAAAGATAGCGGCCTTCCGGCTATTACCAGCCAAGGGGGACGCTAAACATGACGTCACTCCTAGGACGAGTCCCATACGAGTATGAGCTTGGCAGGATTGCTTCACGACACTGCTGTCTCTGACCTCACATTTTCCCCGATTTTATCAGCAGTGATATTTAGTTAAATAAGTTATGAAGGCAAGGTCAGAATTTTACCAGCAGCACCTGGTCAACAAAACACTGCCCTAGAAGACTGATAGCAGACTTACTCCTAGAAATACTAATTTTACAAGTGCAATTATCGGGGGGGGGGAGGGGGGGAGAGGTTCAGCCCTGGCCTCCTGCCTATCAATAATGAACAATTAGTGAAGGGTAAGGGTATTTGTGTAGCCAGATGTGTATATTTTTGTCATATTTGAACAAAAGTGTCTATATTTAAAGAGAATCTTCTTTCCCCCATATCTCCTTTATTTATCAACCGATTTTGATAAAATTTGAAATGGAGTCAGTTTTTTCTTTTTTAGAAGCCCCTCATATTGTGAGGCCCTGAGCTGTAACTTAGTTAGTTTATGCCTTAATCCAGCCCTGGCTCCAGTATGGCAGCAGGGAGCACAAGCCACTGGGTGCACGGAGGTGGGAGATCACCCTGCAGCACCCCTGGGACACGGACTCGGCGATGAGGCTACACCTGACCCTGACACAGCGCAAGGGTTGGGACACCCTGGGGCCCTGCCTCTCCATGCCAGGTGCACCAAAATGTGAGCGAGCAGGACAGAGTCTCGCATGCCCAGCCCTGGTCCCTGATCCAGGTGTGGAACAAGCAGGCTCAGCCTGGTGGGATCGGAGTGTGGAGGGGCTTAGCATGGGGGGATCCAGATGTGGGGTGAGAGGGTTCTGTGTGGGATGATCTGGATGCAGACAGCTTGGCGAGGGGTCCAGGTGCACGGGGGATCGGGATGCACAGGGGCTCATTGCGGGGTTCCATGTGCAGGGGAATGGGACTATGTAGCGGGGTCCAGGTGAAGTTGGTTGGGGCTCAGCGGGGGGGGGGGGTCTGGATGTGGGGGATGAGGCTTGGCAGGGGGGCTTGAGTGCTGGGGGAGTGGGGTTTGGTGGGTTGGGGGTCCGAATGCAGCTGGTTGGGGCTCAGTGGGGTGGGGGTCAGGGTGTTCCAGGTGCAGGGGGTGTAGGGCTCGTTGGGGCACAGATGCTGGAACAAGGGGTGCTGCCGCAGCCCCTGGCTTGAAGGGGTTTCCATCACATACAGCATTTACAGTTTGGTTCAATGGCTCTCAGCACCCCCACTATACAAACTGTTCCAGCACCCCTGCATTTGGGTGGGGGTTTGAGTGTGGGGGGGCTCAGCGGGAGATGGTCTGGGTGCAGGAGGCTCTGGATGCAGGGGGTGGGGCTCTGCAGGGTGGGGGTTTGGGTTCGGCATGCACAGGGGTTGGGTGGATGGGTGAGCAACTCCCCATACAGTGACCCCGTCCTGCGTGGCTGAGTGATGGGGGCAGGAAGCAGGGGAGGATATGCAGAGTTTCCTGCAGCTGGGTGAGGTTTCTGGGGGGTGGGTCTGACCCAGCTGCTCCTTGCAGGAGAAGAGGAAGTCCCGTTCTTCCCCCACTTCTCCAGGACTAGCAGCTGAGCCTGGCGAAGGGTAGGTGCTACTGGCTGGGGTGTCCCCAGCCCCATGCTCCTTTACCTCTCCACTGGCTACTCCAGGCCCCCGAAACTATGCATCTGCGCTGCTGGGGAGAGGCGTGACTGCTCTTGCAGCTTCCCTTTGTTTCCCCGTCATTTGTCTGCAGGGGACATGAATTCTGTGTGTGTGCAGTGGCGCAGAATTCCCACAGGAGTAGAATTTACACTCGCCTTATGCCCTTTATCCCCATCCTCCCTGCACTCTGAAGCTGCGGTGCCGGATGTGCTCTACATGCCCAGAGGGTATGAAGAGAAATTAAAAAGGCTGTGACTGTTCAACTTGGAAAAGAGACATGATAGAGGTCTATAAAATCTTGACTGGTGTGGAGAAAGTAAATAAGGAAGTGCTATTTATTCCTTCACATAACACAAGAACTAGGTCACCCAATTAAATTAATAGGCAGCAGGTTTAAAAACAAACAAAAGAAGTATTTCTTCACACAACACAGCTAACCTGTGGAACTCGTAGCCAGGGGATTTTGTGAAGGTCAAAACTGGATTATAACTGGATTAAAAAAATTAGGTAAAGTCATGGAAGTAGATCCATCAATGGCTATATCCAAGCTAGTGAGGGATGCAACCCCATGCTCTGGATAGCCCTAGCCTCTGCCTGCCTAGAGACCGGGGAGGGATCACTGGCTGGTTGCCTGCTCTGTTCATTCCCTTTGAAGCACCTGACACTGGGTGCTGTTGGAAGACAGGATACTGGGCTACCTGGACCATTGGTTCTTATGGTACAGGCAGCACCCACATCTGTCCCCTAATGCCCCACCATTGCACAGGGCAGGGGAAGGGTCCCAGGGAGGTGAGGTCTGGGGCAGGGAGTCTCCCTGGTAGGATCCCCTGCCCAGCGAGGGAAGGTTGGCGGGGCCCCCAACAGGAGATGTGGGGGCGCTGCAGAGGGAGGATCCGGATTGGGGCTCCCGGAGCGGGCGGGGCTCGGTACCTCTTGAAGTGGCCGGTGAGGCGGCAGTGGCGCTGCCCGTCGTGGTGCAGGGCGCCATCGCTGAGCACGGTGAAGCCGCCGGCGGGCCGGTGGCGCGGCGGGCGGAGCACGGCCAGCTGGTCCCCGCGCAGCTGGAAGCAGTCGGGCTGCAGCAGCAGCAGCTGGCGCAGCGGCAGCAGGGCCAGCTCGCAGTCGCAGGTCCGCGGGCCGCGCAGCTCCCCCGAGGAGATGGGGCACGGGCTGGGCTTGGCCATGGAGAGGACGCGGCAGCACCCGAGACGGGAAACTGGCCGGGGCTCGGTGCGGACGGCGGGGTCGGGGAGCCGGGCTGGGGCTAGCACGGGCGAACCTGGGGCCAAGGTGCTGCCCACTCGAGCTGCTCCCGCTGTATATATCCCCTGCAGGCTCCGCCTCCGGCTGGAAACAACAGCCAGCAAGTGCCGCTCTCTCCCGCAGCGCCCCGCCTGGCTCCACAGTTCACCCTGCCTGCGCCACAATGACAAACAGCTCAACCCCTTCACTCCCTCGGCCCGGCTCGGCCTATGCACTTCCCCATTGCCCCCAACGGGCCCTGCCCCCTACACTCTCCATTGCCTCAGCTGTGGCCTGCTCCTCACATTCTCCTCACCCCCCCTCAGCAGCTGCGCTTGTCCCCTCGCATGCTCTCCGGTGGGGCACAGCCAGGCCCAGAGGGCCCTGGTGCAAGAATGGGTTACCCCTCCCCCCCCGCCCCTTCATTAGTCTGAAATCTAACATTTTGCTTCCCTTTCCCATCGTGGAAAATCAGAACATACACCCCTCTTATCCGTACAAGATGTAGCTCATCTACACACAGACATGTGCTGTTTACACAAAAAGAACAGGAGTACTTGTGGCACCTTAGAGACTAACAAATTTATTTGAGCATAAGCTTTCGTGGGCTACAGCCCACTTCTTGCATCTGAAGAAGTGGGCTGTAACCCACGACAGCCCACGGAAGCTTATGCTCAAATAAATTTGTTACTCACTAAGGTGCCACAAGTACTCCTGTTCTTTTTGCGGATACAGACTAACACGGCTGCTACTCTGAAATCTGTTTACACATTTATACAGAATGCTCACTGGCAGTGATGTAGTGCTAAATTTTACAGTGCAGGAGCCTTGAAGAAGTTACCTCACATTGGTAATTCTGTCCCAAGTGAGATAATCTCCAACATTTTGTATGTGATATCATAAGGTAAAGCACCCATATTGAAAACCTAACAGTTTTCCAGCAACATTTTATCTAATTGGAAATGTACACAAGAGACTTCACATATTGGTAATAAATACATATATTGTATCAACATAAAACATCTGTAACTCAGCTTTTGGTTGCCAAACTTTAAAATAAGTAGCAGGGCACATCCAAAGCAGGCATGTAGTTAGTCAAAAAGTCCAAGGTTTTCAGTCACCAGTGTATGACTCTAGTTTCAAGTTAGTACAACACTACTGGAACTAAATGAATGGAGTTACATAGCTACAAAAGGGGAGTAATTCAATGGGGCTCAAGAACCCACAATTTTGCCTATGAAAAAAAACTTGCAATCTGAGCACAACGATCATTTGCTTTGCATTCACCAATCATGTGGCTGGGCATCAAATGCAAACAAGTGTTGTCACAAACATTCAGACACTTTTGAAAATGTGGTCTCTGTGTCACAGAAACCAAACAAAGGATCCATACTGCCATGCAATTAAAAACAAACTACATCCGCACTGCTTTTTGGAGATAATGATAACTAGACCATTTTGCATTACTAAGTCAGGACCTTATGATATGTCTGTTTCCATACCATAGAAATGTTACTTGATCTAGATAAAAAGACCAACATCTGTAGCATCTTCTAAGTACCTATAAGGGTACATCTACATTGTGTTTTGAAAGCCATGGCAGCGAGTCTCAAAGCTTGGGTCTACAGACTCAGGCTCATGGAACTCGCACTATGGCGCTAAAAACTTCTGTGTAGACATTAGGGTTGGGCTAGAGCTCAGGCTAGGAAGCCTGGGGGACACGGGGTTCAGAGCCCCAGCACCAGCCTGAACATCTGCACAGCTGTTTTTAGCAGTGTTGCATTAGACCTGGGCTCTGTGACTTGCTAACACAGGTTTAAAATGCAGTGTAGACATACTGTTAGATACACACACATTTCAGATAGGGTTTGATTCTACTCCATATGGGGCCAAATTTGGTGGTATGTGCCAGCTATTTTTGAGACACTCCATAACCCAATTTAACTTGCAGATCAGACCCCAGGTTTACAATGGTTTTCCATTGTCATGATATCACATAGGAGCTAAAGTGCACAAGGGAATCTAGGCGAGTTAGGAGAAAAACATTCTAACTGAGTAAAAGGAGATTAACTCAGGGGCTGCTTCCCATCTGCTCCTAGCAACTCTCCCTCCATCCCCTGGGGCTGGGCACCCCTGCCTCCTGCAACCCTTCCTCTGGAACGGCTTAGCTGAACCATAATGGGACCTGTGCACCCCCTGTGAAACCTTCCCGCACTCCACACCCCCAGCCCACACTCCTGTCTGGCCCCCCGCAATCCCCGGTGTGCTCCTACACCTTTCCACTTAAGCTCCTCACTGTTGAAGCGGTAACTTCACTGCGGTAAGTCGACAGCTGACGCTCTCCCGTCGACTCCGCTTGTGCGTCTCGTTCTGGTGGAGTACCGGAGTCGACGGGAGAGCGCTCAGTGGTCGATTTATTGCGTATAGACGCAATAAATTGACCCCCGCTGGATCGATCACTGCCCGCCGATCCAGCAGGTAGTGTAGACAAGCTCTAAGTGTATAATCTCATGTACAGTAGAACCTCAGAGTTACGAACACCAGAGTTACAAACTGACCAGTCAACCACACACCTCATTGGAACCAGAAGTACACAATCAGGCAGCAGCAGAAACAAACAAACAAACAAACAAAAGTAAATACATTGCAGTGCTGTGTTAAACATAATCTTTTAAAAAAATAAAGGGAAAGCAGGATTTTTCTTCTGCATAGTAAAGTTTCAAAGCTGTATTAAGTCAATGTTCAGTTGTAAACTTTTGAAAGAACAACCATAACATTTTTTCAGAGCTACGGATATTTCTGAGTTTTGAACAACCTCCATTCCTGAGGTGTTTGTAACTCTGAGGTTCTACTGTAGGTTGACCATATTTCCCTATGCTGAATGCCGAACACCTGGTAAAATTACTCATATTCAAGCGAGTTCAACGGCAATCAATCAGAACTATGCAGTACAAACGTTCCAATTAACATCAAGTTGACTGAGCCCCTGTTAAAAAGAAATACTGCTCGGATTCTTTTTATTTACTTTCTTATCTTTAAGGCAGGGGTCAGCAACCTTTCAGGAGTGGTGTGCCGAGTCTTCATTTATTCACTCTAATTTAAGGTTTCGTGTGCCGGTAATACATTTTAACGTTTTTAGAAGGTCTCTTTTTATAAGTCTATAATATATAACTAAACTATTGTTGTATGTAAAGTAAATACGGTTTTTAAAATGTTTAAGAAGCTTCATTTAAAATTAAATTAAAATACAGAGTCCCCCGGACCGGTGGCCAGGACCCAGGCAGTGTGAGTGCCACTGAAAATCAGCTCACGTGCCACCTTCGGCACGCGTGCCATAGATTGCCTACCCCTGCTTTAAGGCTTTAGAGTTCACATGGGGAGAGGTGACACTCACTCTCCTGTACACCTCTCTCACACACTGGGGGTGACCGACCAACCCAACCCTCCCTGCCCGGCGCTCTCTGCCCTCCATGCCTGGCTGGGCCCCCAGGACGGACCCACCTCTTTTGGTACCTGGCGCCGCGTCTTTCTGAGGCAACACGTGGGGTGGGCATGCAGGGTCACATGCCTCCCCTCCCCAGATTTCTACCAGGGTTCACACCAGAACGTGACCAGCAGCAGCCTTTCCGCACTGTGTGGGAGGGAAGGGATGGGAGCTACTTCCAGATGCAGGGGAGGAAAGGGATGACCTGGCCTGTGTCTTTGCACAGCTCATCTCTTCCCCCCCACCACCCACCCCGGTGGCTGGAAGCAGCTTGTCCCTTCCTGCCCATACAGTGTCAAACGCAGCTAACACCTCCAGGCTGCTGCTAGCCACCGACATAACCCAGCCACCTCCTGACCCCCAGCTACAGCGTGGGCAGGAAGGGGTTAACTAAGGATGCATTGTGCACTAGGGCCCAGGGAACCAGACTGCAGGGGCTTCAGTGAACCTGGCCAGAGAGGTGGCTCAGCAGTGGAGGGTGCCTAGAGGATGGAGCAGCCCCACGCTCCCTGGGGATGGACCCAGGGCGGGGGGAGGCAGGTGAAGAAGGTTCTAAGGGCTGCTGTGGAGCCTGCAGGGTCAGGACACAAAGAGGCTGTAAATCACTTTCCCTTCCTTCCCCCCCCCCCCCCCCCCCCCCCCCCC